>CM021109.1:114613599-114763943 GCA_007115665.2 Sequoiadendron giganteum
GGGAGAGGGAGAGATGGAGGGAGTGGGAGAGAGTGGGAGAGAGGGAGATAGAGTGAGAGAGAGGGAGGGAGGGAGAGGGAGAGTGGGAGAGAGGGAGAGATGAAGAGAAAGAGGGGGGTAGAGGGTTTAAGGGTTTAGGGTGTAACAGTTTAGGGTTGATGGTTTAGGGTTTAGGGTTTAGGGTAGGACAGATTCAGATACCGTAGTTGGAGACACGCCCTCTACCAAAAGTGAATACGAAGGGGTCACACCATTAAGCATAATCATATATGGAGGGACACCATCTACCGCAAGTGAATATGGTTGGACACCATCCACTACATCTCAAGTTGAGAGTACATTATCACTCATATTTGACGAAAAAGGTATGCCATCATCCCCACGTGAACCTCAAGGTATGTCTTCTACTCCACCCTCGATCGAAGGTACACAATCTAGCCCACCTCAATTAAATATTGATGAAATTGCTAATGTTGAGATGTATGTGCCTAGGAGAACACCACCTAGAATTTTGCATAGAAAGCCAAAGTATTTGATTTATATTGATGAGGATATTTTGCAGCACATGGAAGGTAAGATTCTAGCATGCACTTGTAGAAGATATGCTGATAAGATTTGGAAAATATTCTATGAAAGGCTAAATGAGACCGCAAGATGTCAACTATTTGTTGAAATGATGCGGGGTTTAAAGTATAGAAACATCATGAAAACTTCTATGAAAGGCTAAATGAGACTGCAAGATGTCAACTATTTGTTGAAATGATGCGAGGTTTAAAGTATAGAAACATCATGAAGACTCTTGGGTTGAGAACATCGAATGCATCAAGTGAAAACACTATTGTGAAGAATCTAACGGATTCTTATGAGAGTGTGGATAAGACCTCATGCTTAAAGGATAGTAATGTCACTCGACATATCATTACATCGAATTTTTTAAGCTATCAAACAAAGAGAGCTCGTCTCATTAAAAAGACAAGTGAAAAAATGAGAATTAGTAGAAAAACTTTATCAAAAGTCGTTCAAAGGCAGAAAAGAATTGAGGGCACCGATTCAAATGAATTATGGGAATTCTCGGGGAGACTGCCACAAAAAGCTAAAAAAGTTGTTGAAGCATTGAGAACACTAATTGAAGAGTATTGGAAGAATAACACAAGGCCATCTTTGAATAAAAGGGATTTCGTAAGAAGGAGAATTGGTAGTCGGAATTGTGAGCCACATCCAAAGCATTTTTTGGATACGACTCAAACCCAAATTTTTTGTAAATTTCAAAATGATTATCCTCAAATTAGTATTTATCAAAGATTTTTTTAAATTCTTAAACCTTTTTATGTCAAGATAAATCACACACACACTACTTGTTGTTGTAGACTACATATTGAATTCTCTAACCATTATGATGTTTATCGTTCTATATGTTTAGATTTGCATACTAATGATGTTTTGCAAGATTGTGGCATAGAAGCCCCGCCAAAATATTTAAGAGAGTTCTTATCAAAAAAATTATGTGAAATAGAGGATGGCCAAATATTCTACAGGACAACATGCTTGGATGGTTCATGCGAGCGTTGTGCTGGCTAGCAATGAATGCCACTATGTCAACATATGGAAAGCATAGATGACCTGTGGGAAAAAAACTAGTAGAGTTCGGGAATTATAAAATAGTGGCAAACATTACAAAAGATGGGTCTTAAGAAAAAAGGTGTGATTTGGTTATTCAAAAGATTCCATTGTATCATTTTATGTCCATGTTTCGTGGAAATATAGTGTATGAGTATGCAACGCATACCCATAGAGCCTGATGGCTGGACACACAATTCAAGCTATGCAAGGACACCTTTCTAGTTGGCAACATAGTATCAGTGGTTGACTTTGCAGAGAAGTACAGTCTACAGCCATAGCGTGAGGTGCATTCATAGTATTACAACTCCACATAGGTTTCAATATTTATGCACATAACATTCATTCATGCAGGTGATAGTACAGGGGACCAAAGGAAGGTATTGAGGGAGTATCACTTTTATATTAGTGATGATCGCACACATTCTCCAAAGTTCATGTAAGGTTGCTTCTAGATGTTCTACAATGATTTGGCTCAGAGGGGCATAGCATATGGTCAACATATAATATGGTCGAATAACTGTGCAACACAATTCAAGAATGTGCACATGTCCTACTGGTTGTGCATGATGCATCTCACTACAGGTGTTCAACATATGTGGAACTTTTGTGAGGCCAGGCATGGAAAGGGGGAGCATGATGGTACAAGAGCATGTGTGAAAAGAGCATTAGCACGAGAAGAGTTAAAGTATAAAGATAGTGCAAAGTTGACAGATGCAAGATTAATCGTCGAGTGGTGTAATGCTTCGATGGGTCCAGGTAATGAAGGTATGTCTTCAATTTGTAATTTTTTTTGGTTGATGGATGATACTAAAATTGCACCATATGAGGATTGTTGTACACTAACAGAATCAAGTGAGCTACACTCTTTCCTTAGCTCAAATGCAGGTTCATGGAGTATCGATACACAAAAGATGACATGATTTTGTTCTTCATGTATAATGCAAGCCTGGAATGATTGTGAGTCAGAGGAGTGGGTTGACAAGTTATCTTAGCCCACTTCACACGTATCGCCCTCTGATGGCATTGGAACTAGTACAGATGGAATCATCGGTCGAATTTGACCATGTATCAGATCTAGTTCAACTAGGTAATATATCTACGTGCTTAGTATTTGAAATTCCATATTGTTATCTTACTTTGTACAATATTCGTAATGTTGACTAATTTCAAGAGATTTGTTGCACATATCAATGCAGACCATGTTTATGCAGTTATTGCAGATGAAGACAACGAAGAGGGAACATACTATTACTTGTCTTTTTGTGTTGAGGCCAAAAAGAAATTGGAGGCCTCATTTATAGATGGAGAAAACATTGAATACCCTACAGGCTCAGTTGTTGTTATTGGAATGTGGCTTAGAAGGTACCCACATAAGAGTGTTACATTGGTTGTTTAAGGACTTTGACACGCATCGTAAGATTCTTCATTACTCGAACCTTGTTGTGGCATCCAATGTTCATTTGACCAAATATGGGAGTAGACCTTTGAACAAGACCTTGTGGAAGGTCTGTGAGTCTGACCATGAGGCAATACTTGACACAATAAAGAGTAGAGTAGACCCAAATAGTTCGTTGGATTAATTTGTAAGTATATGCACATTGGTTCTTATTAATTTTATACTTGTATGCACATTAATTTGTTTGATGCCAATGCTATCATCTTCTTTTACTTTGCCTATTTTTAGGTAACCTGCTAAACATTGATTGGTGTTCCCTTGTAGAAAATGTAGATTTATGAGCCATCCAAGAGAATCTCAGCTAGAAAATTAATGCAACATCCTTATTTTGATGGTCTTGACAAATATCAATTATGATTTTAAGCCATTACAAAAGTGTGTGCGAAGCTTGGTGAGGGAATTTCAAGTTATTCGTTTGAATTTAACCTTATCATGAACACCTAAGATGTAGACATTATAAGAGCATCTCAAATTTCAAGATATTCTATTCATGAGAGTTGTTGTGTACAATAGATATCTTGGAACTCACAGTGAAGATGTATGACCAGGAGTGACTAATTTGAGAGACTTCCATGCCTATCTATAAGTGCCTTCCATCTATTTTTATTTCATTTCCATTTTGTATGCTCTTTCTTTTTCTTCTTTTACTTTACGTATCTGTAAGTAAACTACTAAAAATTGATTGGTCTCTTCTTGCTAGAAAATACTAATTTATGAGCCATTGAAGACAATATCAACCAAAAAATCAATGCAACATCCTTATTTTGATGATCTTGAGAAATCTCAATTCTGATTTAAAGCCATTATAAAAGAATGTGTGAAGCTTTGCGAGGGAATCTCAAGTTACTCATTTGAGGTTAACCTCATAATGAACACCTATGATGTAGAAATTATAAGAGAATCTCAAATGTATGAGTGGAATTGTAAAATATCTACGAGAAAATAGTACCTAAGGCATTGTAATGAGATTTACTTGTAATGATATTTACTAAAATAATGAAATTTGGTGCAGGGGCACCAAGGTTATTGAATAAATTTGGTTCATGGAAGTCTTAAGTAGTTTTGTGTTTTTGAGTTTTGTGTTTTGAGTTTTGTCAATTGAATAAGGTCATATTAGACTAATTTATAATGTAATAATTCATGTTAGTTGATTTTGGGGTCATTTTGGAGTTCATGTTGCATATTTGTCAAAATGATGTAAAATTGCAAAAATTGAAAAGTTGTCAATGTGAAAAAAGTATAGAAAAATGTAAACTTGAAGTGATTCTGATAGTAATACAGGGAGGCAATCAACTCACTTCCACAATATAAAAGGATTCCATTCTCCTTCCTTCCCTCAAAACTCAATCTTGGCTTATTTTCAACTTTGCACCTAGTCACTCTTGTAGGTCTGCAGACCTATTTTTCCCACCTTAATTCTTAGAATTCCTTAACAACCTCTGCAACAAACCACCATTTTAGGCACCCGTTTAAGCCTTCTTCAACATACATCAAACCCTCATAAGAATCTTCTTGATCAACTTTCACAAAACAAGCAACCCCCCTTTATTCTTCCTATCACACACAAACCACCATTGGGCAACATTAACCAGTCTGCCAAACCACCAATTCCTTCACTTTTAGGGTGTGATAAGCCCTCTAACATAACACACCCCCAAACCCTCTTCATTCACAAGTTAGGCAAGGTTTTATTGAAAACCCATACTCCAAACCTTCCCACAGCCAACCAAATCCTGAAACACCTTCAAAAAGTTTTGCACAAGTTTAAAATTTCAAGAGATATTGCTGCCCCCAAAGACTTATTTAAACCCTAGCACTAAACCACCATTTTCCACAAAAAAAATGCACCATTCGACATCTAGGGCATCACCTAAAAACCCTCTATTCGACTCCCTTGCACACAAAACTTTGCACACATGTTTTATAACCCTAACTAAGCCTTTCCATCGAGTTACATAAGCATACAATGGGTGGAAGGCTTAATATGACATTTTAATGCACTCAAAACCCTTAAAATAGGGTATACAGACCAATCCTCAGTAATTAGCTTCTAAAATGCACAAAATCGTTTGAAATCCAACCAAACCAAAACTAAAATAGAGTTAAGTCTACTGCTCACCTAATTCCATAAAAAAAAGAGCACAATCACTCTATGCTACATTCAACTGACTCGATCCCTTAAGGGTCCAAAGTGCAAAAGGGCAACAATCTTTGACAGGGTATTACTCAGAAATTGTGGAGCTTATGAAATCTTCATCTGAACCTACGAGATCATGTTGGGCCCCTCTACAATACCCTCTCTTAGTTTTTGTTATCTCGGAGTGGTTTTCCTGTGGCATCCAGTTTGCACTTGATGGAAAAAGTGTCAAATGCAAGCAGTGCAAAGTTGCAAAGTGGTGCAACTTTCGTTCTATAATTCGTGTGACCAAATAGACTATTCCAACACATCTGAATAGGTATGTTTACGCTAGGCATGGTCTTCTTTCTCACCCAAACACATGAAATCGCTTTGAGCTACGTTCAATCGGATCGATTCCTTAAGGTCCAAAGTGCAAAATGGCTGCAAACCTCAACATGTTGTTACTCAAATCTCGTGATTCTTAGAAACTTATTGTCTGATCCTACGAGATCAAGTTGGGCCACTCTACAATAACCTCTCTTGGTTTTTGTTATCTCAGAGTGGTTTTCCTGTGGTGTCCAGTTTTCACTTGATGGAAAAAGTATCAAATGCAAGCAGTACAAAGTTGCAAAGTGGTGCAACTTTCGTTCTACAACTCGTGTGACCAAACGAACTGTTCCAACACATTTGAATAGGTATATTTACGCTATATGAATGGTCCTCTTTCGCACCCAAACATGTGGAATCACTCTGAGCTATGTTCAACCGAATCGATCCCTTAAGGGTCCAAAGTGCAAAATGGCTGCAAAATTCATCATGTTGTTACTCGGATACCGTGATGCTTAGAAAATTCACATTTGATTCTATGGGATCATGTTGGACCCCTCTACAATAAACTCTTTTGGTTTTTTCTATCTCAGAGGCATTTTCTCATGGTGGCAAATTTTCACTTAGGGAAAAAGTTGTCAAATGCAAGTAGTTGAAAGTTGCAAAGTGGTGCAACTATCATTCTGTAGATTGTGTGACCAAATAGACTATTCCAATGCATCTGAATAGGTATTTTTACGCTATAAATGGTCCTATTTTGCACCCAAACACGCGGAATCGTTCTGAGCTACGTTCAACCAGATCGATCCCTTGAGGGTCCAAAGTGCAAAATGGTTGCAAACTTCAACATGTTACTCAGATATCGTGATGCTTAGAAAATTCTCATCTAATTCTATGGGACTGTGTTGGGACTCTCTACAATAACCTCTCTCAATTTTTTATATCTCAGAGGCATTTTCCCATGGTTGTGAATTTTCACTTGGAGAAAAAATTGTCAAATGCAAGTAGTTGAAAGTTGCAAAGTGGTGCAACATTTGTTCTGCAACTCGTGTGACCAAAAATACTATTTCAACGTGTCCAAACAGGTATGTTTACATTAGGCATGGTCCTATTTTTCACCCAAACACGCAGAATCGCTCTGAGCTACATTCAACCGGATCGATCCCTTAAGGGTCCAAAGTGCAAAATGGCTACAAACTTCAGCATGTTGTTACTCAAATACCGTGATGTTTATAAAATTCGTGTCTAATTTTATGGGATCGCGTTGGGCCCCTCTACAATAACCTCTTGGTTTTGGATATCTCAGAGGCATTTTCCTGTGGTGGCGAATTTTCACTCGGAGAAAAAGTTGTCAAGTGCAAGTAGTTGAAAGTTGCAAAGTGGTGCAACTTTCATTCTGCAACTTGTGTGACCAAATAGACTGTTCCAACATGTCCGAGTAGGTATTTTTACGTTAGGAATGGTACTCTTTTGCACCCAAACACGCGGAATCGCTTTGAGCTACGTTCAACCAAATCGATCCCTTAAGGGTCCAAAGTGCAAAATGGCTGCAGACTTTAGCATGTTGTTACTTGAATATTGTGATGATTAGAAACTTATCGTCATATCCTATGGGATCGTGTTGGGACCATCTACAATAACTTCTCTTGGTTTTTTCTATCTTAGAGGCATTTTCCTGTGGTGGCGAATTTTCACTTGGGAAAAAAGTTGTCAAATGCAAGTAGTTGAAAGTTGCAAAGTAGTGCAAATTTTGTTTTGTAACTCGTATGACCAAACAAACTGTTCCACCACATTCAAATGGGTACGTTTACACTATGCATGGTCCTATTTTGCACCCAAACACACAGAATTGCCCCGAGCTATGTTCAACTGGATCGATCTCTTAAGGGTCAAAAGTGCAAAAAGGAAGTAATCTTTGACGAGCTATTACTCAGAAACTGTGATGCTTAAGAAATCTCTGTCTGAGCCTACGGGATTGAGTTGGGCCCCTCTATAATAAATTCTCTCAGTTTTTGTTATCTCAGATTCATTTTCCTGTGGTCTCCAGTTTTCACTTGATGGAAAAAGTGTTAAATGCAAGCAGTGTAAAGTTGCAAAGTGGTGCAACTTTCGTTTTGCAATTCGTGTGACCAAAAAATTTCTCCAACACGTCTTGATAGGTACGTTTATGCTAGGAATGGTCCTCTTTGGCACCCAAACACATGGAATTTCTCCATGCTACGTTCAATCGGCTTGATCCCTTATGATGGCATGAAAAACAATCAAAAAGAGAAACATACACATGACGGTTGAGAAGTTTGAGTTTTCCACACAAAAATTATAAGATCATTGGAAACTCGAAGTTAGTGGTTGTTGAAGAGTTTGAAGGAGAATATCAATCAAATATCTTCGTTTCTTTGTTAATTTCTATTCATTTTCTTCATTTCCAGCCTATGTATGGGTCCGTACAATAGGAGTTTTCTCTAAGATGATTTGAATATGTTGTAGGATGTTTTTAGATTTGATTAGAATCCATTCTTGTGGAATTCTATTAAGTTCCAAGCAACTTATAAGTAGATTTCTAAAACAGATCTGAACTTGCTCATACAAGGGTTTGAGTGTAATATGTTTTAATAGGCCATTCCACCTATTGTTTAGGTTGTGTCTCGGTGGAATGGGCCTGATGTAAGTAGGATAGGGAGTAGGAATAAGAAAATAAAATTGGGAAAGACATTGGAAGAGATTACTAACACTGCCCTTGTTGAAAATTCAAAATTTAGGCCTTAAAAGCAAGGCTAGAAGAGGTGAAAAGAAGAAATTGCTTGAGAATAAGTTAGAATAGGTTGGAAATAGAGTGAGGTTGTGGAGTTTTATGTGTTCAAAAGGTCTATAAGCACATGGGAGGTCAAAAGTATGTTATGGCATGATGCCCTAGTTGGGATGGTGCGGGAGCACCTCAAGTCTCAATTAAATTATAAGTTACTTAGGCATTTAGCATTTCGGGGGACCATATCAAGAAATGGTTTAAATTTGCAATAGATATTTCCGAATTAGTTAAAATTAAGTAAGTTGTAACTGAATGTCGGGTAGATGAGCAACTTTTATAACTATCCTAGAATCTCTATAAAGAGAGGGACATGTAACCGAATAGAGAGATAGAGAAAGCTAGAAGAGAAAATGTATAGTACTGGAAATTCTTTTGGTGACCATTGTTGTGTTATTTGAAATGTTTGGTTGTGGATGTGCTTGGACCATCTAGTTGCAAGTAGGAGAGAAATTCCTGAAAGAGTTTGTGGGCAGACAAGAGAGGTTTGTCTTGACCATTCTCCAACAGAGACATGCCTGGAGTAGGGTGCCCAAAGCAACCACTAGGAGAGGGTAGTAGGTGCATCACCAGAGTCTGTTGATTGGGTAAGATGGATGGTATTGGATTTGGTAGGTCGATGCAGCCTTGAGAGGGATGGGGCTGAGCAGCCCTACAAGCAGCAGCTTGAAGATAATCCATTGACAGGAGGTCGACACCTAAGGAGACCTCCACTCATGGGAGTTTGTCACCATTCCAATTCTCAATGAATGAAGAGTGATGAGTGACGCTGAAGCCTCAATTAAATTATAAGTTACTTAGGAATTTAGCATTTCGAGGGACCATATCAAGAAATGGTTTAAATTTGCAATAGATATTTCCGAATTAGTTAAAATTAAGTAAGTTGTAACCGAATGTCGGGTAGATGAGCAACTTTTATAACTATCCTAGAATCTCTATAAAGAGAGGGACATGTAATCGAATAGAGAGATAGAGAAAGCTAGAAGAGAAAATGTACAGTACTGGAAATTCTTTTGGTGACCATTGTTGTGTTATTTGAAATGTTTGGCTGCGGATGTGCTTGGACCATCTAGTTGCAAGCAGGAGAGAAATTCTTGAAAGAGTTTGTGGGCAGACAAGAGAGGTCTGTCTTGACCATTCTCCAACAGAGACATGCCTGGAGTAGGGTGCCCAAAGCAACCACTAGGAGAGGGTGATAGGTGCATCACCAGAGTCTGTTGATTGGGTAAGATGGATGGTATTGGATTTGTTAGGTCGATGCAGCCTTGAGAGGGATGGGGCTGAGCAGCCCTACGAGCAGTAGCCTGAAGATAATCCATTGATAGGAGGTCGACACCTGAGGAGACCTCCACTCATGGGAGTTTGTCACCATTCCAGTTCTCAATGAATGAAGAGTGACGAGTGATGCTGAAGCCTCAATTAAATTATAAGTTACTTAGGCATTTAGCATTTCGGGGGACCATACCAAGAAATGGTTTAAATTTGCAATAGATATTTCCAAATTAGTTAAAATTAAGTAAGTTGTAACCGAATGTTGGGTAGATGAGCAACTTTTATAACTATCCTAGAATCTCTATAAAGAGAGGGACATGTAACCGAATAGAGAGATAGAGAAAGCTAGAAGAGAAAATGTACAGTACTGGAAATTCTTTTGGTGACCATTGTTGTGTTATTTGAAATGTTTGGCTGCGGATGTGCTTGGACCATCTAGCTGCAAGCAGGAGAGAAATTCCTGAAAGAGTTTGTGGGCAGACAAGAGAGGTCTGTTTTGACCATTCTTCAATAGAGACACGCCTGGAGTAGGGTGCCCAAAGTAACCACTAGGAGAGGGCGGTAGGTGCATCACCAGAATCTGTTGATTGGGTAAGATGGATGGTATTGGATTTGGTAGGTCGATGCAACCTTGAGAGGGATGGGGTTGAGCAGCCCTACGAGTAGCAGCCTGAAGATAATCCATTGATAGGAGGTCGACACCTGAGGAGACCTCCACTCATGGGAGTTTGTCACCATTCTAGTTCTCAACGAATGAAGAGTGACGAGTGACGCTGAAGCCAGGAGAGTTGCTGCAGCTTTGTGTTGCCGGTGCATTTCCATGGGACTTGGAAATCTGTTCAGTTTGGGAGTATGGTGCGGGAGCACCTCAAGTCTCAATTAAATTATAAGTTACTTAGGCATTTAGCATTTTGGGGGACCATATCAAGAAATGGTTTAAATTTTCAATAGATATTTCCGAATTAGTTAAAATTAAGTAAGTTGTAACCGAATGTCGGGTAGATGAGCAACTTTTATAACTATCCTAGAATCTCTATAAAGAGAGGGACATGTAACCGAATAGAGAGATAGAGAAAGATAGAAGAGCACGAATAGAAGAAAAGCCAGAAGAGAGGAGAGCAACGAGAGGAAGAAATCGGGCTCTCTAGCCTTCGGCCAGAGAGCCATTAATGTATTAATGTTTTTGCATATTAAGATGAATGTGTTTATGTGAATCTCTGTTTCCTGTCGCTTGCATCGTTCTATTTTGTCTCTGGTGTGTTTGCTTTGTAATACTGAGGGTACAGTTCGGTGGAAAGGATTGTGCCAATTGTTTGAATGTAATGGAGCTATTGTTCATGGGTCGGCTTCTTTGTGCTAGTCCTGTGCTTTGTTGACAGCCCACAAGCCTTAACTTCTTCTCTGGAGCAAGCCGCGACCCCAGCTTGGTGAAAGCTCGACCATCTTTGTTGAGGGACTTATGTGGCTCGGCATAGAAGAGTGGAAGGTGGCGGCAGTTGCATGATAGCCGCAAGTTGTTAGGAATAAGTGTATAGAAGCGACTGTGGGGAGAAGAATGGTTAGCCTAAGCCAAATGGAGGAAGGATAGCGGTGATCTATAGAAGAAAAAGAAGTCTGCAAAGATAATGAATTGTCTTGAACCACAGTGATAAGTAGCCTTCGGAAGCTGTCAAGAGTAACTTCATTGCATTTGGTGAGGACTGTGTGCTAGGGTGTCGATGTTGCAGGGAGTTGAGAGTAGTTTCAGTTTGACATACATCATGGGAAAACAGGGGTTTTCAATGAAAAAGAGAGATTTGAGGGAGTAAAAGTGGGTAAAGTCAGGGGCAACATAATTTGGTGGTCAATTAAGTTTGTGTAGGAAGAATGAAGAGTGTTGGAAGAGCTTTTGAGGTTGTATGAGGTTTGGGTTCGGGTTCGGGTTCGAGGGTTCAATTCGTTGGTTCGACCAATTTTTTTTGGAGGGGGTTCAATTCGTTTTGGGTTCATTAGTACAAAAAACATGTAAAAACATATATATATATATATATATATATATATATATATATGCAGCCTAGAAGCATGAATTAGGATTATAATATCACATAAAATCATATAAACAAAAAAACAACCATAAACTTGAATGTCATTTAAAACATGCATGATAAATATTCATCGTTGAAACTTGAATTGTGGTAGCTTGATATACACAGTCTATTGATGCCAGGGTCTAATTTGTATGATTTTGAAAAAAAGAAGCCAACTAGGTAGAGTTATCAACATTCTTTAGAAATCATAAGAATTTGTTTAGTACACTAGCCATTTTGATGTCTTCTTGCAGTCTCAAACATTATTTTGTATCATTGTTACATTGGTCTTGAGAGTGGTAGCTTAATATAGCTCCACAATATAAAATTTGGTTTACCTATGCAGTGTAACAGTGGCATAGGCAGATTTTTCTTTGAAAGAACCAAAGGGTGACTGCACAATTGAAGTGTATAAACACATATTTTTTTGTAATATCAAGGATACTTTTTGAAATCTTTTATGAATAATTTCATGCAATACCAATTGAAAATGTGTTTTTTGCTTTTACATAAAGTTGTTTATCATCAATCAATTAATATTCAAGACAAACCATGAAGGACAACAATGATCAATTCTAGGGCTAACCAATTAATAAGTGTACATGTGAATAAGTCAAGCATACATACATGTGAATAAGGGAAGCACAAGTACTTAAAAATATGCAAGCCTTGAAGTATACACATGAATACATAGTATACACAAATTAATACAAAGTATATGCACGAATACAAGGTATACACATGAAAAAACGTAAGTCACAAAGTATACATTGGAACACACTTAAGTCACAAAGTATACATGTAAGTTGTAAAGTACGCACTTGAATACACGTAACTCATATCTATTGAACCATGAATTTAGAATGCAAATATGGACACCATTGATAAAAAAAAATTTGTATTAACCAAATAGCCATGTAGGCATACATCAATATATGTCAATATAAGTATGAAATATAGGTACAAAATAGCCATATAGGCATACAATGTCAAATATATCCAATACAAAATATGTACAAAACTACCATGTAGGCATACAATAAAGGGCTCTGGAATCAAAAGTCGTTGCTCTCCATGCTCTCAAAATAAAATCTTTCCCTTTGCTTGTCGATCAGATGGCAATACATTTGTCACGCATTTATGCTGCTCCTCCTAGTGTTTAGTTCTTGGTGAATTTTTATCTTTTACAATAAGAAGTAAAGACATTAATATAAAGAAATTACATTATAAAAAATGATATATTTAACAAAATTATCACTTACCGCCATCTGATGATCACTCTCCATGAGGGAAATATTTGCACGCTCAGGCTGAGGTGTGCTGAAAACCTGTATAAACCATCCAAATAGAAATTAAACCACGAATCAATAATGGTTTACTTTTTCACTAACTAACATCTATAACAACGAATGTAAATGTAAATTTAATAATTTGCCCCATACCTCCTCCGTCAGAGCCATCGAGGATTCTATAGAAGATGAAACACTGATCTCCATTGCCCTTGTTACATTTAGAGGAGTTTCCGCTTGCAACATCTGAAAATAAAACAACAAATTATTTAATCACAAAAAATACAATAGCGATCCAAGTCATGACTTATAATGTATGAGATAATAAACAAAATTTTGAGTACTTATTAAACTATATATTTCTTATTATCATGCTTACTATTTTCCCTATCCATATCTTGTTCGAAAGCACGTGTTTTTAGGATTTTACCCATAGTAGCAAGCTGATGAACTATTTGATAAAATGCTTTCATGGAAATGTATGATAACTGTGGTGGCATAGAGAAGGCAGTGAAAAGATTGAAAAAATGCCTCAAAGAAATGGGGTCTTGTGGTGATGGAATGCCATTACAAACAAATGCATGTCATGGAATTCCATCACCATAAGACCACATTTCTTTTAGGCATTTTTTTAGATAGTTCATTGCCTTCTCTATGGTATTATTGCTTACTATTATGCTTTGATAGAAATTTTTCCAAGCATCCATAGTTTGTTGGAAAACACCTATTTTAGGCTTTTAGTCATAACAGCAAGGAAGTGAGTAGTTTGATAAAATGCTTTGGTACACATGTATGGAAAATGTGGTATCATAGAAAAGGTGGTGAGTTGTTTGAAGAAATGCCTCGAAGAAATGTGGTCTCATGGTGATGGAATGGCATTACATCACCATGAGATTGCATTTCTTCGAGGCATTTTTTGAACCTACTAACTACCTTGTCTATGCTATTGCTTACTATTATGCTTTGATAGATTTTTTCCAAGCATCCATAGTTTGTTGGAAAGCACCTTTTTTAAGCTTTTAGCCATAGCAGTGAGGAAATGAATTGTTTGATAAAATGCTTTGGTAGACATGTATGGAAAATGTGGTAGCATAGAAAAGGTGGTGAGTTATTTGAAAAAGTGGTGCAGGTGCACCTTTACAAGAGCATTCCTCCATGAGGCAAATTTAGGATTTTGAGGTTGTATAGGTATTTTCATGATTTAATAAGGCTTAAATAGCCATTTTTGAGTTTGTAATGGTCTTTGGTAGTCATTTTAGGCATAAATTGTAAAGTTGTAGAATCTTAACAAAAATTGTCAATCAAAGTTGTAAAAATGCAAAAAGGTACCAAGTGGAGGAATATGAAGAGTCAAGGTAGTTGTAGAGGCAATATTAGGTGCTTAGGAAGTCGAAATGATTGGTAAAGTTTTTAAAAGATGTGATTCATCGTTGTTAGCTATTGTTGAAGCATTTTGAAGGAGAAAACTAATAAAATATCACTGTTATACTGCTATTTTCTATGTTTTCCTCCATCATCTGCCACTGTATAGGTCCGTGTAGGTGGTAGTGCATCTGTAATGTGTGTGAATTGAAGGATTTAGGTGTTTGCATCAATCTTAAACTAATTTGAGCATTTGATAATTGAGTTTCAAGCTTTTGGTGGCCTGATTTCTCTAGGCGGTTAGAAAATAGGGGTTAAGGGTTTGATTGCCCAAATGAACTAATAAATCCATTCCACCTTTCTGTACCAACTTTTTCCTAGTGGAATGAATCATTCTAAATTAGGAGTAGGTGTAGAAGGTAAGGAATTGGTTTGGTGAAGTTTTTGTGTGAGTTCTCCTCGCTGCCCTAGTGAAAAACTAGTTTTGGTGCCTTTTAAACAAGGCTAGAGTGAGTGAAAAGAGGACAGGGGTTTAGAAGTGGATATAATACCTCAACAACTATGAGAGAAGGTGAATTGGAGTGTGTTCATAATATATAAGAGGTTTTAAGTGGTCAGATAAGTGAATAAGTGAGAAACCCTAAGTGAAAGAGGGTGAAAACTAGTGAAAAAGAGTGATTTTGTGAAGGAAGTGTATGTAGATCTTTGGGGCAACACTATTTGAGGATGGAATGAGCATGTACAGGCATAAATAAGCCTGATTTAAGTGATTATAAGATTGTGAGAGGTAAGATCATAATAGTTTCAATAAGCCCTAATTGACTGCAAGGAAAGTGAGGGTTTTATGAAAAAGGGTCTAAATGAGCGAGAGGAGACCTAAAAGTTGAATAATCTAAGGTTTTATTGGCTATCTCTTGACTCTTTGGAGGTTTCAAGTGTTGGTTGTGTTTTTGGAGAGGTGTCTCTTTGAAAAAGAGGCCTAATTGTGGCCTAATTCAACGTTAAAAGCCATATTTGGGATAGTTGCTCCAAAAGAGTTGCAAGTGAGTCTCAGATATGTGAGAGAAGGCCATAATGGGTGCCTAGTTTGGAGCATAGACAAGGTAGTGAACTATTTGAAAAAATGCCTTAGTAAAATGTGGTCACATGGAATGCCATGACAAGCAAATGCAATTGGAAGTTTTTCCTAGACTTATTACTTATGTTCTGTGAAGTAATTGCATCACTACTTATATTGACTTTCTAAACAACTATACTGTAGTTGAAATTTAATCATCTATCAACATCTAGTTATTACTTATGGAATGTGAAGTAATGCTTTGAGTTTGAATGATGTGTAATGCAATGTAATCAACTATATGAATATAAACTACACAAATCCATTAAGTACAATTCATTAGTTAAACTCTTTATTCTATTACCTGTGTGAAGGTTTGACTAAATCCATTGGCATTGGGAGGTGTTCCCTCGAAACCTCCAATATTAGCCTATTCAACATCCAAAATCACATATTAAAATACCATTCGTAAAACAATGCTATTAACATGTGATAAATTATAATTATTTACTAGTTACATACCCCACCGATAGGTGTATTGAAAAAATAAGTAGGTGTAGGGCTGGTGTATCCAGTATCAACATTGTGACCCTGCAAGTTTATTAAAATCATAAAATTAAATTAGTTGATCTTGCATTTCAAAATCGAAATTTAATAAATTAAATTCAATGAACATGCTAACTTTTTCTTGAGTATCAATGCCATATGCGTCATGCAAAATTTCAACTACCCTCTTCATCTCCATAGCTATAGACGGATCCTGGGCAACAACCTCCTAAGTGTCGGTGGGGTCATATGAACAAGTCACCCTGCAAGATTGACACACATGAGATCAAAGCCCACCTGTCGAAGACTCCTTTGGATGGTGTTGTACAAGAGGGATAGCATGTTGGATGACACTCTGCATCAAAGAGTTGATGGCCTGTAGAGTCTCTATGTTGACATTCTCCTTTGCGACGGAAGGGATGACGATATGCTCATGAGGTGGCCTAGCGAGAGGTCATCTCTCTTTCCACATAGGATCTGACTGTGCACCGGATCTATCTTGTGCCAACCCCCCACCTCTCCCCTGGAAGTCCCTCATATCAAAATAATTTGGGATTTTGTTCAAGATGAACTCAAAGTATAGTTTCCTGAGGAAATACTGCAGGAATTCACAATTGTTGCATGGTGGGTCATCAAAAACCATGTACCACCTATCCCAAAAATATTTCCTAATCTCTTGGTGGTGGCACCAATGAATAGGAAACCTCTTCGCATTGAGGGAGAGATTTCCATTTGACCATGGGTCAATGAAAATGCACACAAATCACCTTTTGTAATTTTTAAATCTTTTACTTCTTTAGATGATAATTTATCTTGGTAAAAATCCCTAGCTGCTTGCCTCCTATCCTGCCAACCAATTAATTTTTTGCTGATTGAATCTACATTTTTTTAACATATCTTGCAGTGAAGTTGCCAGGGTCATTCTTTCTACAGTTGAACTATTTGGATCGTTCAACCTCTCGATTAAATCTTTAATTTGTTTTTTATTGTTCTCAATTTCACCCATTAAATTTTGTTGAGTTCCAGGAGGTTATTGAGGGATTGGTGGAGGAGGTTGTTGTTGTGGTTGAGGATTTTTTTGTTAAGGATTTTGTTGTTGAGGATTTTGTTGTTGCTGTGGATTTTGAGGAGGGTTTCTAGGTTGATTAACATCTCCTACAAATTTAAAAAATAAATATCAAATACAACCTAAAACAAAAAAACAAAAAAACAAACAAACAATCCTTACCTCTTTGACCTCCTCGTTGATGTGGTGGCATCTTGGTGATGAATCAGAACCCATTGATGAATATTTTTGCAAAAAAAATCCTCTTAAAACATGAGCGTGAAATTCTAGGGTTTTTGGTTGTGGGCAACAAGAGAAACACAGTAAAAAATGAAAATGAATTTGACATCTTTTTTTAATTTTAACATGTCATAACGCGAGCGCATTATAGCGTGCTCGCATTATGGGCTTGTGGTGGCCAAGCCCCAGGATTGACACACCAAGCCATAACGCGAGTGTGTTATGAGTTTTTAATTTTTTTTTTTTAAAATGGCCACAAAATTGCTACCCATCTTCATGCACCCACCCATATATTACATTACAAAATTTTAATAAAGGAAAGGTCATTCGAGGGATAATCATAATAGGAACAAGGAAATTATAAGCATACTTCTCTTTCAATCTGATATAAAGACACTATGGCCGTCTGAAGATTGATCCATATTTTTGATAAGCTTCACCAATAATTGGAGTATAAAATATGGGAAGTAACTCTTCCACATGGTCCACTAAGAGTTTTTAAAATGATCTTCCATTCCTTTCCTATCATTATAAAGATTATGTCACCATGTATTTAGTTGGTTTCGACTCACTTCATGTGCTTCTCTCAATCAACAATATTAAGCACAGTAAGAGGTTATTGCCTTAATACATTACAAGATCAAAAGAGAAACATGCAATGGGTTATAAAATAAATATATATTTATAAATGTTTATAACAAGTCTTCTCGATTCAAAAAATGTGTGGCTCAAATATAAATTTGAAACACTATATAAATATCCTACCATAAATCATTGTAATATTTCAATTGCATTTTATATCATTATCTAAAGGACTTTCTATTTGTGTCTATGATTGCTTTCTTCTCCTACCTCGTGGACTATCCCTAATTAGAAAATAATCTACAGTTGTCTATTCGGGACCTTAAAAATGTCCAAATGTGGTTTAAAGCAGATACATTGAAAAAATAGAGTGCATAGATCATATTTTAGTTTCTCGGCAAGTATAAAATTGCAAAGGGTGTACCTCAAGGTCCATTATTACCATGTATTTCTATAAAGGAGCTGCATAGTGACGAATATTATTCATAATCTTATTTTCTTGTAGCAAGAGACAATATGTACAATAACCAATTTGATTTTTACTATAAATAAAGACAAATCACGTGGAGGAGATAACAATTTTCATAAATGTTGTAACATCAATTCAAAAAATTCCACTGATCTTCTCTTGAATTTCACTGTTCAATTGTATTTCTTTTTAATGTTTGCTAGGTTACAATAATAGCTCAAAACATCTGAAAAAAAACTCAAAGGATTTACTTCTCCTACTTCCATTGTTACATGCCAATCATTCACTAAAGTAAATTTTCATAAGTTTTCACTGTGCGAGTAAATAAACTATTTAACAAACCATTGCAATAAATTTTTTCTTTTCTTTATTGAGAATATATGAACAAAGATGCTATAACTATATACCATAAGGATTCCATTTCAATATGATAATTTCACAAATTACAATATTCCAAGATAGTACACAATTACAAACACGACTCCTTCGAGCTACATGGAATAAGATATAGATGGTCTAGTAATCCGCCTTTTAAAACCTTGGTATCCTGCCGCCTGTTGAGGAGGATAAGCATCACTCAAGTGCTTTTCCACCAACCACAGACTCATATGCAATCCCCCGCACATCTATCAATGATATATGGCCCTACCTTCGATGAAGGTATTGGTTGGGTAACCCCATATGCCATACCACTCTGAGCTTAGTGTTGTGTCCTACATGACTAGGATTTATAACCCTACACTAGGTAACCCTCATGCATTTAAATGGACACGGTGAACTGACAGTAGAGCCATGGGAAATCACACTACTTTGGCCAAACTGTTCTCACTTAGTACTTCGAGTGAAGGTCTACCATTCACCTACACTATGGAAAGCTCGTTTTGACTAAAGGCCATTATATCTATGCTTAGGTAATCCCTCTCCACGGGTAAGCTAATCCCTAGGATAACCTATTTCCTAACACAAACCTAAGGTAATACAACTCAATAAGAAAGTACTAGTTCCCTCCCTTCATTAGACAACAATCTCAGGAGTAACCTACTAGCCATCTAGCATAATCAAATATCTAGCTATGAGTATTCCCTTAAGCTACCCATGTTCAATCATATCTAGTATGATAATAATACCTATGAAAAACAATCTCCCCTATCATGGAGTAATTACAAGTATTTTATAAATAGAGTAAACATATTCTATTTTTCCTTCAAAGCAAACATTACTTTTCCTTAAATAAAAGTAAC
This sequence comes from Sequoiadendron giganteum, assembly GCA_007115665.2. Classification (NCBI taxonomy): domain Eukaryota; kingdom Viridiplantae; phylum Streptophyta; class Pinopsida; order Cupressales; family Cupressaceae; genus Sequoiadendron; species Sequoiadendron giganteum. The sequence continues at coordinate 114,633,094 of CM021109.1, forward strand.
CATAATAGACTAGTATAAACAATCAAGAAATAAATCTTTCAATAGCCTGATACAAGTAAAGGAATATTATTCTCATGCTTGTGAAAAGCTACCCAATCGACTACTGCAAACACATCTCTTCTAGAACAACAACTAGCTTGACCTTTGATTTCTCTAGCTAATTCACAATAACCTCTATCTCTCAAGTTGGCAAAAATACTTCTCTCACAATAATAATACTAAACTCTCTCTAATGCTCAAATCTCTCACTCACAATATGAAGCAAAATAATGCATAAATTTCTCTAGGAAATCATAGAAGAATGCATCCAAACAAATGAACCCACTCCACTAATTATATATCAACTTAGAGACCACACAACCTATAGATTAGGCATGCATTGTGACAAAAAGTTACATGCACAACAACACATAATCCACAACTAAAAGAGCTTACATAGCTATTCATAGCTACATATTGACCTTGCTACTTGACAACAATGAAAGACTAGTTCAATTCACCATATGATTGAATTCGACTTGCATTCGAAAAGGATATCTACAAAGTAAAGGATTTGAAGGTGGCACCAAAGCAACAATTTTCTCCTACAGAGTTGGTGTGGTTTCATGTTGTTGAAACAATCACTTATCTATCATGAAACACATAGAAAATGCTGACTTGGTCACATATGAGTCGGCTTAGCTTATTTATCACCCAGACTCAGTCATCGACCAACTGTTCGATATACAAGCATACATTTATTTGCTATAATTATTAATCAGATGACAAGGCATCACATGTTTTACTAAGTCAAAGACACTCCATAAAATGGCATCAACCAAGTCTCCTCCATAATATCGACTTATTGCTATGTATGGGTTTGAAGAATTTTTACCTTTATGATGTTGGACAACATGTTAATAATTTGACCTTTTATGCACATTCATAAATATCTTATAGTTGGCCTTTTATTTTATCAGAAATCGGCTTATAATCATTTCTTTAGATAGTCGATCTCAAAGCAAATACCATTTAAATATATATATATATATATATATATATATATATATATATATATATAACATTTACGTATATATATATTTACATATATATCTATATATGGGTGATCCCACAATAGTGGTTTACAATGTTTGGCCAAACTGGACACTGAAATTATTATTTTTAACTAAATCTTCACATTCGGGCACCTATAGCGACTAAACTGTGAGGAATTTGAAGATGATGCAAACTAGAGTCTCATCACATTTTGTCTATAGATTCTAAAAATATTTTTTTCAAAATTTTTGGAATCAGATTACACTTCTTTTTCCATCTCCCATGAAAACTATTTTTTTTCAGAAAACAACATTTTTAAAAAGTGACACACACCGTATAACGCATAACTTTATTTTCATGAAGGATAAAATTCTAATTCTTTCAAATTTAGATTTGTAACTCTGATATCTAGTGCTTACACTTGGTTAGATAGTTTTTTATTGAATATTTTATCTTTAATCAAGTTTCGAAGTCAAACTAATTACAATTCAGACATAGCGCGACCGTATAACGCGTAATTTTTTTTGTATATATCAAAATTCAATTTTATTTTTTTTGTTGGATCAAAGACTTCAATATATGGTGCACTCATATTTTTCATTTTTTTTTTGATAATCTACTATTTTTCCACATGTGTAGAACAAAGACCTTCATTTTCGATGAAAACCCTATGTTTAATAAAACTAAAAAAATAAATACAACATATTAAAATTATATTTGTTAGATAGCTCATTCTGAGGACTACCATAATCATTTGAAATAAATTTTAAATGAATTCATTTGATCCCCCAAAAAGTAAATCAAAATTGAATTTTTATTAGCATTTTGATAGGTGTAAAGGAGACTCATTTATAGGTATGGTTTAAAACTAGTGAGGTTCTATCCAAGGGGGTTTGATCTAAGGTGGTTTGATCAAACCCTCTTCAATTGGAATCCTTAAAATGGAACCTTTTAAAGCTTAAATCATTATATTTTCTAAAAATATGTGATTTCAACAAAAATCAGTCCCTCTCAAAAATTGTAAACCAACTTTGTGGGATCACCCATATATATATATATATATTAGCACACACACACACACACACATGGTAGTATATATCTATATTTATCATATGTCAATAAAGCATATATATATAATCGATATACAAATGAATACAATTAAAATAGGAATCACATTGTTATTTTAATATATCGATTGTGTATAAATATATATTTATATATATATGCCTCTATGTACATGTATACATATGCATACATTTATCGATGCATTTGTATGAGCATGTCCATTTCCCACCATATGTGTATATTGATACATGTATACATATGGATATATGTATATACCTTATATATATACACACACATTCGATTCTCACACTAAAATCATATACAATTACTATGGTATTAATAAGAGCATACAAGCAATATATCTATACACATATATACATGCCGTTAGATCCATTGGATAGTTCCATGCACATAAGCGAATCATGCATGAACATGCATAGATACATCTACCTATGTACCCTCATGTACACATTCCTTTTTGAGTATGGTCTATCATCGTCATGCATGTGTGTGCGCATACATATTCCTCATATGTCCCACATATCAATACACGTATAGTAACAAGGCAAGAACTCACAAGATCAATCAAATAAACATCACCTAATAATGCATTCAATAGTAAACAAGACTCTTACTCATGCAAGCACATCAACTAAGGATGACTTACCTACTTCCCACATAATAACCTGACTCAACTATTCTACTATGGTGTGTGTAAGCTTAGATAGGTTACGTTACTTGTTACTCGACCGAGATATTCTCTTGAGTGATACTTCCCGTCCGCCTAGAGGAATTGAACATGTACCTACATCCACTAATATATGCCCAAGGTAGTCAACTATTCAACAAAATATGTATTACACATAATACATCTTTAATGTTAGAATATTGACCATTATACATCCAATCACATATATGCATTACTTCACGAAACACTAAATGAGTTAACATTCATTCATGATGCATTAATAACATAGTGCAAGTACAATTTATTCATCCTTTGAATTCACATTACATTCACATTTTACCCTACACAGTAATAGTAAATAGTAATTACACAATTGGGGTGTAACATACTCCCCCCTTGTGAATCATCATCCTCGATGATTTTATGTAGCAACATAAAACAAAAAAAGAAATTAACATATTGTTTTAAGCATTCTCAAAAGCATCCAAAACATGAGGAAACTTTTGTTGAATCTCAACATAATCCTCTCAAGTGGCTGAGTCTACTGCATACTGGTTCCACTAGACTTTGCATTGCAGAACCTCCCTGTTACACAAGTGAAGCTTACGTGTTCCAAACACCTTGACGGGCTTGAGTGTTACCACTTTGGGGTTTTGTACCTATAAAGCAGTCTAATTAATCACATGATTATCACTAGGCATATACATCTTTAGGTAGGACACATGGAAGACATTATGCATTCTGAAAAGAGCTGATAGAAATGCTATTTGATAGGCTATTGTCCATTCACTTCCTCAATAATCTCAAAAGGTCCAACATAAGTTGGGGCTAACTTGGAAGACTTTCTAGATTTAATGGAGCTCTTGTGAGATTTCACTCTCAGCAACACTTTGTCATGCATGAAATTTTTTTGGGGCACTCTCTTAGCATTAGCGTAGCTTTTTAGTCTATCGTTAGCTTCAACTAACCTTTTCCTAACAACTTTTACTTGCTCTTCCCTTTTAGCCAACATTTTTGGCCCAAGACTCACTCTATCCTCAAGTCTATCCTAAGTTATAGGAGTTTGACACTTTCGACCATACAATGCTTCAAAAGGATCCATCTTTATCTTGGAATGATAAGAATTGTTGTAATGGAAATTCTACTAAGGGTAAGTAGTCTTACCACTTGTACTGTTGAGCCATGCAATACATTCTCAAAAGGTCTTCTAATACTTGATTCACCCTTTCAGTTTGTCTATCCGTTTTCAGATGATATGCTGAGCTAATATTCAACTGAGTCCCTAGCATAGAAAACAAGGTTTGCCAAAACCAAGAAGTGGCTCATGCATCCCTATCCGAGATAATATTATTGGAATCCCATGCAACCTAAATATTTCTTGCTATGACAGGCACTCCATCAGTTAGATTCCCAGATATAAAATGTGTGACTTTGGTAAGCTTATTCACAACCATAAGAATGGTATTGTGCTTATTCCTTGACATAGGCAATCCTTGCACAAAGTCCATACTTATGATTTGCCACTTCGTTTCTCGTATGTCATGCAGGTATAACAAGCCTTTTGGATGATGATGCTCCGCTTTCACCCTTTGACATTCAAGACACCTAGCTACAAAACTAGCAGTATCTCCTTTCATCCCTTTCCAAAAATATAATGGCTTTACATCCATCATCATTTTTTTTACTCCAAGGTGTCCAAAGTACAGTGATTCATGTACTTCCTTCCATACCAAGTTCCTTAATTCTTATAGATTAGGTACATACATCTTCCCTTTATATCTAAGTAGTTCATTAGGTTCAAAATGAAAACCCTCATACCTAGAATCTTGCAGATTTCTAGTGAGTTCCTTCTTGACTTGCAAGTAGTACTCATATTCTTTGCACTTTTGCAACACTTGACTCTTAAAGGTTTGAATTATTACTATTGATGTAATATGATGTCTTCGACTCAAAGTGTCGGCAACCCGATTTTCTTTCCCTTTTATATAACTGATATTGAAGTCATAATCAACTATTAACTCTAACCATCTTCTCTGTTTAACATTCAAATTAGGTTGAGTGAAAAGGTACTTCAACCCATTATGATCAATTTTCAATTCAAAGGGTTTTCCCAACAAGTAGTGCCTCCACATTTGCAATGCGTGAACCATAGATGCTAACTCCAAATCATGTGATGCATAATTTTTCTCATAATGTTTCAACTTCCTAGATTCGTAAGCAATTACTTGCCCATATTAAAATCAAACTATACCCTATAGACTGCCTACTTACTTGCAAATATAGGCGACTCATTGTTTCATGGTATTTTGAGTTTTATTTAGAAGGGGTTAATATGTGGAATTTTTATGTGCAGGAAGAATAGATTGTGATGCAACGTTTGGGTATGGATGGTTTAGGAAAATTTGGATTGCTATCAGTGTCATAACCAGGTTGGATTGTACCTTGAGCCGGTGTGAAACACTTTCGAGTGTTCTCTTCAATCTTGCTCTTTTCACCCTAGTATGGTTTAAAGGATGGTTTGGATCATCCCGTCCAAATCTTAATAACCCAGTTGGATCTTGGGTATTAGTATGTGTTTCATCAAAATCTTCTACCTATCAACAAACACAAGCATTATTTAATGTTTGGCAATAATTGGAACAAACCTATCTTTTTAAGTTTCTATGTTATGTTAATTATTCTTTAGTTAAGAAACGATGTACATAACTTTTGTGAATGGACTTGAAGCTTGTTGCTTCCTGTACAAATAGGGAAACCAAAGTCCAATTTTGATAATCATATCATCATCATTTCAATCCATTAGAATAGATACTAGACCATCTCATCCACTTATTAATATCAAAAGAACTCATGTTATGTATTCTTATATTTTGAGCAATATAATTCAGCAGATACATTATAACTTGTAATCCATTTTCAGTGTTCATTTGTTGTGTCAATTTTCATGCTTATTTATTGCTTTGCTATCTCCAAAGTGGTCTTTTCAAGTTGTTGAAATCTGCAAGATTTATCAGGGCACATTTGTTGTTTCTATTTGGTCCAATTGTAAGGATTTGTCTTTTTAATTATACTTTCTGACATTTGTCTTGATACAAATTGTTACTTTAGAATTATGGTATTTCTTTTCTTCTAATGTTTTTAACCCTCATTTTTGTGCAGAGCTTTGAAGATGGTTCCTTCAGATAGAATATTTTAGTGGAATTCCTATGGAGGAAATTTTTTCGTTGTAATTAATGCAGGAAGGAATTAACACTAGCAAGTAGAGGAATGTGTTTTAAATTCCTGAAGGAATTGAAGCATTGATGAAGGTATTGTTTCCGGTGTTGGAAATAAATTCGACATTGATGGTGAGGGCTGACAATAGGATGTGTTTTAAAGACACACAAGGCATTTCATTTGATGCTTCTCGGTTTGCAATGGCAAGGAATGTAATAGGTCTACGATGTGAGGGCAGTTTGGAAGCTAGTGTACCAGAGAATAAATGGAGGCCAATTTCACTCTACATTCAAGGAGAAAATTAGACCCTTTTGTTGGCAAAGCAACTGTGAAGAGGATGAGAGGATTGTTCCTCTCCAAGGATGTGAAGGTGGCACAATCTGTGCAAAAAATCTTGGGTAATGGCTTCGAAGATTTGAAGCACATATATCATACTAATATGGATATTTACTCACTGATCATGGCATGGGAGTTGGACTTAGGAGAGTTAGTGGAGGAAGTGAGGAAAGTAATGAAGTCATTGGTACACAAGGATTTCTTAGTGAATATGGAAAGTATCTTAGAATGGGCTATACCAAGAGAAGGCTTTGATGTGAGCGAAGGCATGGAAGATGTGGACCCTGAAGTAGCAGAGATAAACCATCCCTTCATTAGGTTGCCAAAAGGAATCACCAAAGCTATGTGGAGAGAAGGAGTAGAGCTAGGATGGAAAGCCCTAAAACTTTGTGTAGAAATAATGGAGGTCGATATGGTCATTGAGGGACTCAAATATGTCACTAGAGAAGAGCTAAGAGAGAAGAAAATTTTGCACCCAAGGAAGAAGATGAAGCCAATCAAGGAAATATTCCCAATGCAACTGGGTAGCATGTCAGACACTTCCGCGTAAACTCAAGCTCAATTTTGGTTAAAATACAGTTTATATCTTAGTTTTTGTTGTACATTTTCTGGGTTTAAGCCCTATTTTTTATTTGAAAATGTAAACAGTATGGGTATGGGTAATAGTAGATAGGGTTGTTTACAGGCAAATTTAGTACTTTTTTTTCTGGTTTTTTGGGAACTGTGTTGGTTAAACAAACATATTTTAGAAGCTGTTGGATGGACTTAATTTTTGAAGTTGATGTAAATTCTGAATTATTATTAATAAAATCAAATATTATCATCGATAAAAAGAAAACACAGTAGGTTGCATGTTAAATTTAAAACATTTTCTTTGCATTTTTTTGTATATATTATTTTCTCAATGCATCATTATGTAACAACAATTTCACTTCTAAGATATACAGTAAAAATAAATGAAAGAACATGTTTGATTTGTTAAGGGAAATGTATGGTGAATACCCTATGTCTTTTAGATAAGTGTGCAAGCGAAATAAGAAGTCCACGTCTGCTACATAAACATGGATTGCAAATAATTCTAAAAATTTAGAAGTCTTGGTCATTAACATTATTGTCTGCTACAATGCCCACCCACTTTCCTCTCAGTGATTTAGTATTTCTACGCCATCCACGTCCTCTCTCCATGGCCTCCTCTATGAATAAAATTGATGCCACAAAAGCTTTCATTGCACTATCACCGAGAAGGAAGAAGCAACTTGCGGGACTGTGGTAAAAACCGCTCTACCGCACTGACCTGATGAAGGAGCCGCAGGATAGCGCCGGTCACCGTACTACCGCATGCCATTGGTAGAAGACTTGTGGGAGTCACCGCAACACCACCAGGAATAGAAGGAAGACTTGTGTGCACCACAGAAGTCCGATGCATGGAGGAAGTCCGTTGAGGAGAGTACGCAGGTATTTGAATTTTCTCATAAGATTATATCAAATTTATTAAACGATATTTAAATTTTATTTGTGCATAGGTAAATTGAATTAGTATATGTTTCAGGACAAGGCCTCCAAGGCTAGGCTTGAGAAACTTTGTGTCACGCATTGTAGTGGCCAGAAAGGTTTACAGGCCTTGATCTGTATATTTGTAAGTATATTTAATATGTTAAATGATATTTTTTTTTCCTTGGAAAAAGCAAATGATTGCATATTAATTATTTTAACTAGTCCATGTGCCATGTTTTGATAGGAGGAGAAATATGGCCGCCATCCAAAGCAATATGAAAAGAATATGTTACAAAACAAAAAGTGGAATGATTTTGTAATCTGGATGGAGAACGAGGTATCAATAGTCGACTTTCAATAACTTAGTTGGATATTGTTGTGTTAATATGTCAATTTGCATCTCTTGTGTTGAGTTGTTTATTGATGTGTAGGATGAGTAAATAGAGCTCAAATCTTATGATTACAAGATGACCGTTTATGTGCATGAATAAATAGTAGAAGGATGTAGATGAACTCAATTCATCTGAATTGATGCCTCTTGGCAGGCATTCCTCTTGAATCTTTAATATCAGGTGCCTGAGACTTCCCTATAGATTTTACCTTTTGTTGTCGCCTTTCCTCTTCACTGTCAGACTCGTCTCCTTTTTCCTTATCTGCATTTCTGGCTTCGGCTTATAATTCATCCCATATTTTACCTTCCTTCTCTTTAGAATCTTCTTCTTCTTCATTCTCATTTGACTCCATAAGAGATTCATATTTTGAACCTTCCTCATCTGATTATGATTCCTCTTCTACATCAGAGGGTTTGTATCCTTGATCTGACTCTTCTGAATTATCAGAATCACTAGCTTCCATATTCAAAAATTCCCAACCACCATCTTCAATAAATTTATCTTGATCTTTAGTAATATTCTTCAAAATTGGCTACCAGTTCAAGTTTATTTTACTTTCATAATACTTTATATCCATGGAGTTCAACCATTCCTTGATGCATTTCAGTCCATGCATCTAAGTCCTTGTTGAAGATTGAGGGTGTCAACAAAAAAGCTAGAATAACTCTCCTTAAACCATAGCTAGGTTTAAAGTGCAGTATTTCCAAATTAAAATCCACTTCTCAGCTAAGGAGGTAGGATTGTCAGGTGCTACCTCAAATAAAGAAGGCCATATAAAATATTGAAATAGAAGATCCAATAAGTGAGACAACATAGTTGTAGACCATAGATAATCGAAATTCTTGCAATGCACATATGATTGTGATACAAACAAAAGGTGCTTACACATTGGCTAAATATATCCTCATCAAAATGACCAGAAAGAAATTTCAAATTTGTAAGTAAACTCTAACAGTCAAGAAAAATAGTCATAAAAATTAGAAGTAAACTTTGGCAGACATGTAGGTGAACTTAATTCATTTGACTTTATGCCTCTTGGCAGACATCAAGATCTCCCCTCCTAATTTTGGACCACATCCATTACCTCCACATAAAACTGGACATCCTTGGTCTTCTTGGTTCCCATGCCATGATATGGTTATGAAAATGAATATTAAGCAAAGTAATCATCTCCTTCTCCGTTGGTTGGAAGAATGCATGCTTAATGTTTTGATACATGATATCAACTCTCTCTTCTACTCTCATGGTTGAATACCGAAATCCATTATGGTGAGCCTCCAGAGTTCCAGTCATCTTTCATCCTCTTCCACCAAATGTTGGCCTGATCCACACGTCTACTAGCCTAATTGGCTTTGTTTATGAAAGCTGAAGTTTCTCCTGAGTCACTAGTGTAGCTCTCTCTGCCTTTTTAGACTCTTTCATTGCTATAGATTGTCTCTGGGATTTAATCATTTGTACCACATGGTTGATGTGATTTGAATCCTTTCATCTAAAGGAAATTTCCTTAACATAAATACTACTAGGGAATTTCAATGTTGCCATTGTAGTTGGCATTAAAGTCGGTACCTACAACATTGAGAATTATCCTTATATAATAGTTCCCTCCATCTTCTTGGCTTGTAACACTCTTGATGGTGGCTATATGAAATCTGATTTTGATTCCTCTTCTACATCAGAGGGTTTGTATCCTTGATTTGACTCTTCTGAATTATTAGAATCAGAATTACTAGCTTCCATATTCAAAAATTCCCAACCACCATCTTCAATAAATTTATCTGGATCATCAGTAATATTCTTCAAAATTGGTCACCATTTCAAGTTCATTCTACTTTCATAATACTTTATATCCATGGAGTTCAACCATTCCTTGATGCATTTTAGTCCATGCATCTAAGTCCTTGTTGAAGATTGAGGGTGTCAACAACAAAGCTAGAATAGCTCTCCTTATACCATAGCTAGTTTTAAAGTGTAGTATTACTAAACTCAAATCCACTTCTCAGCTAAGGAAAGGAGGTAGGATTGTCAGGTGGTACCTGAAACATAGAAGGCCATATAAAACATTGAAATAGAAGATCCAATAAGTGAGACGGAATAGCTATAGGCCATAGATAATCAAAATTCTTGCAGTACACATATGCTTGTGATACAAACAAAAGGTGCTTACACATTGGCTGAATATATCCTCATCAAAATGACCAAAAAGAAATTTCAAATTTGTAAGTAAACTCTAACAGTCAAGAAAAATAGTCATAAAAATTGGAAGTAAACTTTGGCAGACATGTAGGTGAACCTAAGTCATCTGAATTTATGCCTCTTGGAAGACATCAGGATCTCCCCTCCTAAATTTTGGACCACATCCATTACCTCCACATAAAATTGGACATCCTTGGTCTTCTTGGTTCCCATGCCATGATATGGTTATGCAAATGAAAATGAAGCAAAGTAATCATCTCCTTCTCCGATGGCTGGAAAAATGCATGCTTAATGTTTTGATACATGATATCAACTCTCTCTTCTGCTCTCACGGTTGAATATCGAAATCCATTATGGTGGGCCTCCATAGTTTCAGTCATCTTGCGTCCTCTTCCACCAAATGTTGGCCTGATCCACACGTCTACCAGCCTAATTGGCTTTGTTTTCGAAAGATGAATTTTCTCCTGACTCACCAGTGTAGCTCTCTTTGCCTTTTCAGACTCTTTCATTGCTACAGATTGTCTCTAGGATTTAATCATTTGTACCACATGGTTGATGTGATTTTAATCCTTGCATCTAAAGGAAATTTCCTTAACATAAATGCTGCTAGGGAATTTCAATGTTGCCATTGTAGTTGGCATTAAAGTTAGTACCTGCAACATTGAAAATTATCCTTATATAACAATTCCCTCCATCTTGTTGGCTTGTAACACTCTTGATGGTGGCTACATGAAATCTGATTTTGATTCCTCTTCTACAACAAAGGTTTTTTATCCTTAATATGACTCTTTTGAATTATCAGAATCAAAATCACTAGCTTCCATATTCAAAAATTCCCAACCACCATCTTCAATAAATTTATCGGGATCATCAGTAATAGTCTTCAAAATTGAACACCAGTTCAAGTTCATTATGTTTTCATAATACTTTATATCCATGAAGTTCAACCATTCCTTGATGCATTTTAGTCCATGCATATGAGTCCTTGTTGAAGATTGAGGGTGTCAACAACAAAGATAGAATAGCTCTCCTTAAACCGTAACTAGTTTTAAAGTGCAATATTTCCAAATTCAAATCCACTTCACAACTAAGGAAAGGAGGTAGGATTGTCAGGTGCTACCTCAAACAAAGAAGGCCATAGAAAACATTGAAATAGAAGATTCAATAAATGAGACAACATAGTTGTAGACCATAGATAATCATAATTCTTGCAATGCACATATGCTTGTGATACAAAAAAAATGTGCTTACACATTGGCTGAATATATACTCATCAAAATGACCAGAAAGAAATTTCAAATTTGTAAGTAAAAATCTGAAAGCCAAGAAAAACAGTCATAAAAATTGGAAGTAAACTTTGGCATACATGTAGGTGAACTTAATTCATCTAACTTTATGCCTCTTGGCAGACATCAAGATCTCCCCTCCTAAAGTTTGGACCACATCCATTACCTCCACATAAAACTGGACATCCTTGGGCTTCTTAGTTCCCAAGCCATGATATGTTTATGCAAATGAAAATGAAGCAAAGTAATCATCTCCCTCTCTGCTAGCTGGAAGAATGCATGCTTGATATTTTGATACATGATATCATCTCTCTCTTCTTCTCTCATGGTTGAATACTGGAATCCATTATGGTGGGCCTCCAGAGTTCCAGTCATCTTTCATCCTCTTCCACCAAATTTTGGCTTGATCCACATGTCTGCCAGCCTAATTGGCTTTGTTTTTGAAAGCTAAAGTTTCTCCTGAGTCACCAGTGTATATCTCTCTGCATTTTCAGACTCTTTCATTGCTACAGATTATCTCTAGGATTTAATCATTTGTACTACATGGTTGATGTGATTTGAATCCTTGCATCTAAAGGAAAAATACTTAACATAAATACTGCTAGGGAATTTCAATATTTCCATTGTAGTTGGCATTAAAGTCGGTACCTGCAACATTACAAATTATCCTTATATAACAATTCCCTCTATCTTGTTGGCTTGTAACACTCTTGATGTTGGCTACATGAAATTTGATTTTGATTCCTCTTCTACATCAGAGGGTTTGTATCCTTGATCTGACTCTTCTGAATTATTAGAATCAGAATCACTAGCTTCCATATTCAAAAATTCCCAACCACCATCTTCAATAAATTTATCTGGATCATTAGTAATAGTCTTACCACCAATTCAAGTTCATTCCTTTTTCATAATACTTTATATCCATGGATTTCAACCATTCCTTGATGCATTTCAATCCATGCATCTAAGTCCTTGTTGAAGATTGAGGGTGTCAACAACAGAGCTAGAATAGCTCTCCTTAAACCATAACTAGTTTTAAAGTGCAGTATTTACAAATTCAAATCCACTTCTCAACTAAGGAAAGGAGGTAGGATTTTCAGGTGCTACCTCAAATAGAGAAGGTCATAGAAAACATTGAAATAGAAGATCCAATAAATGAGACAACATAGTTGTAGACCATAGATAATCAAAATTCTTGCAATGCACATATGCTTGTGATACAAACAAAAGGTGCTTACACATTGGATGAATATATCCTCATCAATGACTAGAAATAAATTTCAAATTTTTAAGTAAACTCTGACAGTCAAGAAAAATAGTCATAAAAATTGGAAGTATATTTGGCAGACATGTAGGTGAACTTAATTCATCTAACTTTATGCCTCTTGGAAGACATCAGGATCTCCCCTCCTAAGGTTTGGACCACATCCATTAACTCCACATAAAACTAGACATCCTTGGTCTTCTTGGTTCCCACGCAATGATATGGTTATGCAAATGAAAATGAAGCAAAGTAATCATCTCCTTCTTCGTTGGCTGGAAGAATGCATGCTTAATGTTTTGATACATGATATCAACTCGAATACCGAAATCCATTATGGTGGGCCTCCAAAGTTCCAGTCATCTTTCGTCCTCTTCGACCAAATGTTGGTCAGATCCACACATCTGCCAGCCTAATTGGCTTTATTTTTGAAAGTTGAAGTTTCTCCTGAGTCACCAGTGTAGCTCTCTCTGCCTTTTCAGACTCTTTCATTGCTATAGATCATCTCTGGGATTTAATCATTTGTACCACATGGTTGATGTGCTTTGAATCCTTGCATCTAAAGGAAATTTCCTTAACATAAATACTGCTAGGGAATTTCAATGTTGCCATTGTAGTTGGCATTAAATTCGATACCTGCAACATTGAAAATTATCCTTATATAACCATTCCCTCCATCTTGTTGGCTTGTAACACTCTTAATGGTGGCTACATGAAATCTAATTTTGATTCCTCTTCTACATCAGAGGGTTCGTATCCTTGATTTGACTCTTTTGAATTATCAGAATCAAAATCACTAGCTTCCATATTCAAAAATTCCCAACTACCATCTTCAATAAATTTATCTGGATCATCAATAATAGTCTTCAAATTTGGCCATCAGTTGAAGTTCATTCTCCTTTCATAATACTTTATATCCATGGAGTTCAACCATTCCTTGATGCCATCAAGTGAAGATTGAGGAATGGTGTCAATGCAAAGTACATCCCATTTGAATTCTTTGAAAACAATAGCCATTATATCAAATTCCTTTTTCCCAAGTCCTACTCTCTCAAGGTTAACAATCTCAATCTCACTAATAGTGATTACTAAGAAAGGTAATTTCACCAACTCTACCAAATAGTTTACCATAGGAATAATAAAACCAGAGGCTTTGAAAGGAACTCCATGAAAACCAAGCTCTTTAAATGGTATATCAAACTCTAGTTCAAAATATTTTAGATGAGGCTGCTCCCATAGCTCTCTTACTCGGTTAACAAAAACTTGAAACTTTGTATTGATTTTATTTTTCCTGTCCCTCTCTTGATGTTCTTCCTCAATTTCATTAGGATCATACATTGACCTTCTTGCCCCTCCTAAATTTTGGACCATATTCATTACCTCCACATAAAACTGGATGTCCTTGATCTTCTTGGTTCCCACGTCGTGATATGGTTATACAAATGAAAATGAAGCAAAGTAATCATCTCCTTCTCCGTTGGCTAGAAGAATGCATGCTTAATGTTTTGATACATGATATCAGCTCTCTCTTCTGCTCTCATGGTTGAATATTGAAATCCATTATGGCGGGCCTTTAGAGTTACAGTCATCTTTCTTCCTCTTGCACCAAATGTTGACCTGATCCACAAGTCTGCCAGCCTAATTGGCTTTGTTTTTGAAAGCTGAAGTTTCTCCTGACTCACCAGTATCAACTGTAACTTTTTTGAAATTTTATTATGGTATGTTCACTTTGATATGATGTAATATGATTATGGTTTCATCTCATATGTTGTAATAATAGATATATAGCAAAAAAAAATTATTGCATGAAATAAATAATAAATTTTCATTTTAAATGTTTTTTTTGGTAGAACACGGGTCTTCCAAAAGATCAAGATGATCCTCAACATGATATAGATCCACAAAATATTGGTTCTATTGGTATAGATCACATGGAAGAGGATGATGATGATGTAGATATGGAAGACATCGAGGCCAATGACAATGATGATGACGACGACGACGACGACGACGACGATCACGATGGTGATGATGATGATGAGACAGTTGGTAATAGCAACCAACGACATTCATGATCATATAGACTACATCATAGATCATTGTTGATATATCGTTATGATGACTCTTTTCATGGTTACTATCATATGTATCATTTTCACGGCCTACAATACTATATTGGTGAGTTGTATCATATTTACATGTATCATTTTCACTATATCATTTGGACATGTATCATCTTGACTTGTATCAATTTGAGTTACATAATTTATCAATTTTATTTATATCATTTGTACATGTATCATTTTCACTTATGTCGATTGTTTGACATGTATCATTTTGACATGTTTTTGATGTACTAGCATATTTGACTTTCACTTGTTTTAGTTATATATGATGATGATCTTATCAGTATTGACTTGTCAATTTATATATATTAAAAGTGATCGATGATTTTTGGATGGATATTTATTAAGTATGATGATTTTAATTTACTGCTCAGGATGGATATTTTAAAATTCAATTAAATTATAGATATTTGACTCACTTGTTTTAATTACAGATGATGATCATGTTACAATAATTATATTGTTATTTAATCATATGAGTTAAATAATTAAATTACTTACTCTATAATCATATGAGTTATTTAAGAGGCACGATATATTTAACTAATCAAATTGAAATAAAGCATATTAAATTAATAAATGGAATCAAAACAAGAAGCATTTTTAGAAGATGGAATCCAAACTAGAAGCAAACCAGAAGCAATCTTGAAAGAAAAATTGGAAGCAAAACTGGAAGCAAAACTAGAAGCAAAATTGGAAGCAAATCTGGAAGCAAACTTGGAAGCACAATTGGAAGCAAAACTGGAAGCAAACTTGGAAGCAAAACTGGAAGCAAACATGGAAGCAAAATTGTAAGCAAAACCAGAAGCAAACTTGCAAGCAAAACTAGAAGCAAAATTGGAATAAAAAATGGAAGCAAAAATGGAAGCAAACTTGGAAGCAAAACCGGAAGAAAAAATGGAAGCAAAACCAGAAGCAAAAATGGAAGCAAAACCCGAAGCAAAATTGGAAGCAAAATTGGAAGCAAACCTAGAAGCAAACCTGGAGGCAAAATTGGAAGCAAAATTGGATGTCAAATTGGAAGCAAAACTAGAAGCAAAAATGGGAGTAGACATGGAAGCAAAATCGAAAGCCAAATTGGGTGCCCATTTTGGCACAATTTTTGACGTTACTTCCCGACGCTATTCTAGGCACTAATGGAGGCACTATGATTTCCCGATGCTAAATCCAGTGCTAAATTCGGTGTAGAAGTCAGCGCAAAATCCAACGCCAAGCTAACCATGCTTGTTTGCACCGAGTTGAGCGCCATCCAAATTATTCAATTCATGCGCTCAAAATACACTAAAATTTGACGCATAAGTCGGCGCTAATTGCCTGTTGTGTTGTTGTGTGTGTTTATTATGTTTGGTGAGTAGTGAGTTGGATGAGAAAGATGTGGAAAATAGCTCCCCATCAACTACTAAAGAAAAATATATGGTTGCAATACATGCTTGTAAGGAATTAGTGTGGTTGAAGAGATTGAATGACAATAATGGTTTTAAGAGTAAAAAATTAGTCAAATATAATTCGTATAACATAATTTGTCTAGCCAAAAATCATGTTTATCATGCTACAACAAATCATATTGATGTGTAATATCACTTTTTGAGGGAGATGGTTCAGAGTAGGAAAATATAGATGGAGAAAATTGATATTCAAGTAAACATTATAGGTTCTTTGACAAAATTTGTGAGCAGTGCCAAGTTCATGTGGTGTAGGGATGAGATGGTCTTATCGTATTCTCATGCACGAGGTTAGTCTTTTGGGTTGAATATTGTACTCTCTCCTATGGTAAATATTAGGTGGAATAATATTGGAACTTGGTTGGTATTCACTAGTAGAGAGTCATTGTAAGAAAAGTTTGTAGATACATAGTTGATTATGGGGAAATTTAGTGAAGTTA
The DNA here is from genome assembly GCA_007115665.2 of Sequoiadendron giganteum. Lineage (NCBI taxonomy): Eukaryota > Viridiplantae > Streptophyta > Pinopsida > Cupressales > Cupressaceae > Sequoiadendron > Sequoiadendron giganteum. The sequence goes on from CM021109.1 coordinate 114,650,068, forward strand.
AAAATGTTGTGGTACAATAGGCATAGTGATTTTCACATGACTAGAATGTTGTAGGTGTTGTAGTACATCATTTTTTTTACATGTGTGGTGATGTTATAACAACAATAGGTATTTGGAGAAGAACTCAGCCACATATGGAATATAATGTTTGTTAGAAGCATGAATAGTGATGCATGAACACTTATGAAAAAATTAAAGTTCATGTGACACAATCTAAGAGTAGGGTAATGTTTTCTAAGATGGAATGAGGTACCAGATTAGTCAAAAGTGATTTTATGTTTGTATGAGTTGTCATAAGAAAGGAACTAGTAGTGATGGCTAACTAGAAATTTGTATGTGTACTGACATTGTTAAGGTTATAACTATTTATTTATAATGTGAAATAACATAGTGTACAAGGTGACTATCCATGTGGAGAAATCATACTTGGTGATTTATGCATTATACTAACATCATGTTATGCTTGTACTATACTTGTACGACTCTTAGCAATCCATGGGTTGGTTTGATAGTTAGATAGTAATTATTCCTACAAATAAATCTATATATATCATCTCATATGAATGTGCCAAGATTACTTCATTTATAGACTTTAAAGAGAATTTGATTGTAGATTATTTTTGTGTAAACATTAAAGAAATTATAAAATAGTATGATGTAGATTAAGATTTTGTAAAAGGCTCCAAAGACCTTGTTGTGTTGATTATAAATAATATAACTATGAATGTCTTTCTATGGTGGGTTTTTTCCTAAAATGGTTTCTCACATAAATCTTTGTGTCTTGTGTAATCTTGTGGATGTATACTATTCCATTTAATTTTATACATTTTGTTAGATAGATTTTGTAAGTACTATTAACTATTATTTGAATAGATAACCTTAAGTTTTCATCATAATAGTCTATCAATTATTTCCAATAGGTGTTAAAACCCCTAACAATGATGAATATTAAAAAAATTAATTACTTTTAAAAATAGTTTAGTTTGCATTATGTGTCTTCTAATTCCCCTTCTACATCAAAGATATTGTCTATATTGTCTAAAAAATATTTTAAAGTGTGTTTGAATGACATGTTGTGACGAGCCTCTTCTAATTTCTTTATTTCCTTATCCTTTACATGATACCATACTATTGGATGTTGCGGTTGTGTTGTTGATATGTGGAGGTCATTGATGTCAACACTATTAGCATTAATGATTCTGAAGGCTATATATGTCGAGGATATTGAGAAAATTATAATAAATATAGATGAAGCAAATGCTGAGAGATATCAAAATTGAGTATAATGAGCCTGTTGCTATATTTTGTGATAACTCAAGTGCCATAAACATTTCCAAGAATCTAGTGTTACATTTAAAGACAAAAAATATATCTATCAAGTATCACTTTTTGAGAGACAAAGCGAGTGATAAAGAAGTCAGACTGGAGTATGTGCCCACTAAGGAACAAATTGCAGATATCTTCACTAAACCATTGCCTAAAGATACTTTTGAGTATCTCAGAGGCAAGTTAGGGGTAATTTCCCCTCCTAATCTGAACTACGATGCAAGTCTTTGCATCAATCTGTGCATTCATAGTCATATCTTGTTTCAAATTGATGTTGTGGCAGCTGCTACTCAGGGGGAGTAGTCAGATGATTTAGATATGTGGCTCAGAGCATGTGTACCTTTTCCATTGATGTCAAAGGGGGAGAAGAGTAATGTGAAAATATTTTGTAGAAGAAAGGGGGAGAAGAGTAATCAAAACTAAGGGAGAAGATGGAAGAGAAATGTAAGGAGGAGAAGAACAGTTTGAAAAGAGTCAGTTGTGTTGATGGTATTCTTCACATCATGTGTTACCATCAATGCCAAAGGGGGAGATTGTTGGATGTTGTGGTTGTTTCTCTGATATGTGGTTGTCATTGATGTCAATACTATTAGCATTAATGATTATGAAGGTTGTATATGTCGAGGATATTGAAAAAATTATAATAAATATGTTGAAGGTAGTCTGTGAAGTTGAGAAGTATTGTGAAGCTCAGAATGATGGAAAGTTTATTACGTTTTTATTCAGGTGTTGTGCTTTAAAGGGTCTGTTACTAAGCCTATCTAGTTTATACTTTGGAAGTTTCAGAGGTGTGCATCAAGATTTGTGCAAGTTGTATGTCTTTATGTTCCTACATTTATTCGGTTACTGTAGCTGATGTTTCTGGAAGAAGAGAACATGATTCTAACGTGATTCTGGTAATTTCAGTCATTGTGCATGCTTTTGCGATGATCATTGATGTTTCTAGATTGTGATTTATCCTTGTTGCATGTCCGCTTTGATTGGTGTGATCGTGATTGAAGATTTTTCCATTGTGTGTTCGAGTTTTCATGTTCTTGGCTGACATGGTGGTTGTAGCATGTTGCAGATCCTTGTGGATTAATTTTTGAATTCTTGGCGCATTCGAGGATGTTGATTTAGGTCTTCATTATGTTGTGACTGACTTAGGTTGGTACGCATTGAGATTTGATCATGAATTGGGCCAAAATTTTGTATTCATCTACTTTTTATCTATGGCCAACAGAGTTGTTGATGTAATTTCATGAAGTGAATATATAAGAGTGATTATTTTCTTCATTTGGTATGAATGTGTGTGAAGTATGTGGGAGATATGTGTGAATAAAGATCAGATCATTCAATTACAGAGCAGAGTGTGAAAGAGTTTGAGCGAAGTGTGAAGAAGTCTTTTTGTGCCTAACTAGAACTGTCATCAGGCTTTTGAAGAAGCTAATTTCTCAGTTCAATCTCATCAGATGGATTTAATCTATTTTTTTTTGTAAGGCAGTGAGCCTTCTCATTTGAGCAGTGAGCTCTAGGCAGTGTGCCTAAATGCATGTGCATTCCTTATTTATTTTTAATTATACTTCTAACATGGTATAATCTTGTGGATTAACCTCCACCGTGGTTTTTCCCTTAATAGGGTTTGCATGTATAAAATCTTGGTGCTCATTTGTTTTTGATGTGTTGTTGGTTCATGCTTTCACTGTTAATTATCAGATCTGAGATTAAAGGTTAATAAGGTTGAATAAGTGTTAAATTTTGTGACAACTAATTCACCCCCTCTCAGTTGTCTATTCTTGTTTTTCCAACACATACTTCATTGGTTTCATGAGATTCAAAGCAAATTTATCATTCATCTTCCATCTATTTTTTCTATTTCTACTGTCATACTCTTTGTTCCCACTTTGCATCCTACACTAGATAAATTTTCTCCTTCCCAAATTTTCTCTTCTACAACTCACACATTACAATCAAGATTCACCAAAATTACTCAAGATTACACTTCTTGCTTCTTTTTCATACTAATTCACATGGAACTTAATCCTCTTGACTTCATACTTCAATGCATATTTTTTGAAAATAGTTTACCTCATATTGAGAGGAAAATATTATTTGTAAACCCATCACTTCTCTATATGACCTAACTATGAGGTAATTGAAGTTGAAAAAATACTCACATTGCTTAGGGGTGCCTCCTCTTCTCGACAACTTCCTGATTCCACCCATGGAACTTCTCTAGTTCATTATCCTCTTATCTCATCAAACAAACCAAAGGAAATTTTTTTTGTATTGCTTGTTGCTTCTCCTAAACAACTCTCACCTCTTCTCTTAGATAATAAAGTAATCACTCTTCCAAATCCAGCCTTTCAAAAACCCTTAAACAAGCTCATTAATTTCTCCTATCTTGTTCACAAAATCACATAATTTTGGGTCATTCGATTTGTCAATATTGAGCCTTAAGGAACAAAATCCAATGCCTTAGCAATGATGGTTCTATACTTCTTCCTTATAATGATTTTTTCCTCTATTATGCTCCTAATAACAATATTGATTGGTTTGATGATAAATAATGAAAAACATATAATGATATTGATCACAATCCTCTTGATTATCTTTTTCCACTCAGTAGTAATGACACTTCTACAACTACCCTTACATACACTACAAACATAGAAACTATCCTCTTCATATTATTGAACGCCATTTTAAGAGTGTTATTAATGCCACACCTCTCCTAAAATTCTTTAGCAAAGCTACATGTGATACTTATAAGCCCCCTTTATATGACACTTTGCACATAAAAAATGATGATAAATGAAACCAAACTAATATAGGATATATTGTATTTATTATTGGTTGATTTCATGATCCTTATCTCCTTGAATTTTCTTCCACCCCCTTTTAAAAATGATGAAGGAATCTAGATTGTTGAGGACTTTCTATCACATTGTTCAAGCTTTCCTTCACTTAAGACATCAATTCTTAGGTGTGGAAATTTTATGTTTTATTAGAATATTTATAGTGTGTTAATCAATTGAGTATCTGTAATGCCTCGCCAAGTAACCTTAAAGGAAGTTGCAATTAACATCACAAGCGAACCAATTTTTCTTTTTATAAAGTGCATTTAACATACACATTCACTTACTAATTAACAACAACCTCTAAGACTACAAGGTTAGGATTACTTAAACCCACACATACATATTACATATAACCATAGCCTTATGAACTTTATGAAATAAACATCATACATCATAAGAATACCACATAACATAATAAAATAATCAACTAAGATACAAGCTCATAAACATTATCTTAATCCAATAGTTACATCACTCATTCCCAGAATGAGACAGTAGTAAAAATGTATTACAATTACATAACTCCACCTCTTACAAAAGAGGGATAAAATATCATATACAAACTGAAATATTACAATGCAAAAAATTACAACAAGAACCGCGAGCTGTCCATCTGGATGTCTCACCACCAAGTACTGAAGATCGATGGGGACCCAACAGTTTTGGTGCATGTTCCACCCAACCAATGTGGTACCCGAAGGCCCACCCCCCATGCTAGGAGATAGTAACAAAGTAACATGAGCAAATATTCTACTACCTCTAACCAAAGGCAGACTCAAACTGACTCATACTGTTATAACCAACCAAATGAATTAACAAGTACAACTCATTCACCATACAAGTACGAATCAAGTGCAACTCAAGTACAATACAAGTACAAATCAAATACAATACAAGTACAAATCAAGTACAATACAAGTACAACTCCAACATCATTGACATAGGTCACATTGCTTTCAGACATAAAGTAGATCAAATATGTCCAAATAACCATATACATAAAACAATTAACAACAGTTGTCCTAGATAGAGTGTCATCGCAAGGTTTGTCATGAGATCTCCTCTGGGCATTCTTCATAGGCTCCGACACAAGTAATCCTGGTGGCCTCAACCGAATCCCGGCACTCATACTCACTCATGCGGAATCAACTACCTCTCGCAAGGACAAGATAGTTGATCTTGCCATTCCAGGCCTTCTCACTCATCCCAAGTCTAAACAAGCCCTTGTGTCTATAAGTGAGGTAAAATTATTTTGATTAGTGAGAACTGCATCCTAATCATCTAAGTACATTAATTTAATTATCACTTGATTAACTCACTTCTGAAGGTTACCTGGTTTACCACTTTGGGCTCCGGCCCCTAACAAAAGCCACTCTTCTATTCGACAACACACACCCAAACAATCCACCAAGGGAACACAAGTGCATACCAACTAGGCATCATAATCCACTCCAAAACAAGGAGGATACAAATAATAGAAACTCACTCCAAACATCTTGGAGGCAACAATCACATAGTCCACTCCTTTTATAGGAGGCAACAAGATGAAACCACATAACAAGGTCACTCCATACAAGGAGACACGGATCCCATAATCCGCTCCTAAACCAAGGAGGTGCAAACATCCCCGTTCATGAAAACTGGGTAAAACTGAAAAGATGCCATGCACTACCCAAGGGAAAACAATTGGATGGCATAAAGATTCAACAACTCTTATCATCTAAGTTCTTCTGGAAGACTTATAATTTAGGACTAACACTAAATCCCAAAACCAACAATGCAACTTGACGACATAGCAACAAAAACATTCAAGTCATCAATCAAATCTAATATTTGGATTTCGTAAAACCATACTCATTCAATAGGTAGTGTTGACAAAGTCAAAGACACGATAACTAGATCATCTAAAATAATCATAACCTCTATTTCCCTTTTCATTATTGGAAATCTAAAACAATTAAACTTACTTCGCTTTATTGAATACAGAGAATTAAATCCTTTAAGATAATCATGAGGAAGATACTACTTTTGGATATACTAAATCCATATCTCTTTTATAATCCAATCACAATGATTCAATTAATCTAAATAAAAATTAAAAATAAAATAATTGATTGCCTCATCAATAAAACAACTTCTTAATTTATTTTTAAATCGACACAAATCCATGCAAATAAGCTCTTTCCATTTTTTAACCAAATCTTACATCTCATTCAATTTTCTATTTAAAACATTCAATCACTTTAATATAATAACATATTGTTTCTCTATCCATTTTCCATATACACTAAGCAATCCATTTTTAAACCTCTATTCAATAATATATTGTATCCATCTCATATTAATAATTGAAAATACTCATGGATATATATATACATTTCAATATATTTTCTTCAATCATATTAACAAAATAAATATTTCCTTTTAAATCAAGTAATTGCTTCTATTAAAAAAATTATCTTTCTCTATATATTTTCTACATATACTAATCATTTCTTTTAGAACACTAATAATACCCAATTTGCAACAACAGAATAAAATAAGATAAAATATTATTTATTCTCTCAAATGGATATGTACCTTCAATATATATATATACTAAATATAAATTAATATATTTTAATATATTTAATCATTAACATATCTTCTATTCTTTACAGAATATCAAATTGATTAATTCAAAATAAAATGTCCCTTATCATCAATTTTCCAAAATATAAATATATTTTTCGAATTAAGTCAAATTAATAATTGGACCTTTTACACATGAATTTAAATTTCACAATTCAATTTTAAATTATGCATTCTTTAAATCAAATATTTAACTACTCCAATAAAACTTTAACATGCCATTTTAAAATAAACAATAATTTCCAATACGTTTATAATTTTAATTCCACTAATCTAATATACAAATTTTATTTAAAATAATATAAATAAATATAATACTTTAGTATTATAAATTATAATATAAAATATTATTAAATAATATTTTAATATTATAATAACAATACATAAAATATTAATATTTATAAATATCAATTTATTATTATTTTATTTTTAGAACAGCCATGGGAAAATAACTTAACAACAGTCTCATGTTTCAGGCATAACTCAAAAACTACGATCTGGGTATTTGCGATTTTTTGACAAGGATAAGAAAATTTCAAAATGCAAAAACCCTTTAAATTTCCTAACAACGCAGTTTGTGAAAGTGAAGTTATAGGCAACACAACCAGACCATTTTACCATGAAAAATATAACTATACTGCAGATTTTAAAATCCGTTTTTTAATAATAAACAAAAGGTTTCATTTTCTAAAAACATTCTAAATGCATTGTTCAATCTCTATGTTTGATTTCAATAACAACAAAATTGATTTTCTCAAATAATTTAAATTCAACTAAAGTTTTCACAATTTTCACTCAAGAATTTTCACAAGCAAAGGCTGTAAATTTGTTTAATTCTTTTCTTCTAATATCAAATTTGTTTTCTAAAACAGATTTAACAAACAAATCTTTAATCATTACTATTTTAAAGAAAACAATCAAGAATAATAAAACACAAAGAGGAAAACCTGGTACAAGAAGCTACAGGAAGAGGTGAATTTCTGATGCAAGCCTCCTCCAAAGATTTTTTGAATTTTCTTCAATCCTCCAATGAATCCAATCCAAAACCAAACAAATGCAGACAATCTTTCCTTCAATCAATTCTACAATCAAAACTTTCTTCACACCCTTGTGCAAATTTTCCAAAATTTATTTCCTGCTGTAAAAATGTATTTTTCTAAAAACTCTCCTAAAATTAAAACATGTATTCTTTATAAATCACAAATACCTAATACAACCCTAATTCACATTACATGCGAATTAGATATTTCAATTTCAATTTTTACAACCCTAATTCACATTACATGCAAATTAGATATTAATTTCAATTTCAATTTTTACAATCCTAATTCACATTACATGCAAATTAGATATTAATTTCAATTTCAATTTTTACAATCCTAATTCACATTACATGCAAATTAGATATTAATTTCAGTTTCAATTTAAAATGCAATTTCAAATAATAAATTAATTTCCAAAGTTGCAACCAATTTCCCAAATAAACATTTAATTACAATTTCTAATTTAATTCCCACACGTTGAAATTAAATTCCAAATTTAATTTTAATTCTTTTATTTCCTTTCATTCTCTTGCATCACGTTTAATTAATTAATTTAATTATTTAATAATTAAATTCAACCCCTTGGATTAAATTTAATTAATTAAATAAATTAAATATAATTAATTAATTTAAATATAAACTTTTATCCACATTGCATTATTTAAATTAAATAACCATCAACATGATTTAAATGCAATTATTCTAAATATCTATTTCCAAATCAAGAATGCTTCAGAATTAAATATCAAAGCAAGACAGGCAATGACTCGACACACACAACTGACAACACACTAAGGCTAGGATGTAAACTTGACACATGTTACCTAGCTACTATCTCCCGTTCAACTTAACCGTTGGATCGACACGCTCAAACCTGTGAAACCAGGTGGAGTTGATGTCATGTACCTCCAATCCTGCAACCAAGTAAACAATATCATACAATATATTCAACATATAATACACACCGTGAAGAATGAATTACGGATTCGTAGGGCGCTCGCAAGCGAGTGATGCGAACCTGTCTTCTTCACCAATACACTCATCGAAATTGACACTTCCATCATAATTCCAATAGTCTCATAATAACATCTCATGTTAACTCTACAACATCATTAATCCATAATGCATGTGAAACAGTAATCCGATAACTACATCTCACAATAATAGTTGTCGCTCAATAGTAGCGATCAAAACATCATAACAAAATGTATCCAGAAGCAAGGTAACTACAACCAAACATAGCATAAAGCAACTTGAACCAGAAGCAAAATGGAGGGGTATTACAGGATCACTTGTATAAGAGGTTTTATATGTTTAGAATAGATTTATGTTTTATTGGAGAGTATTTAGATTTAATGCTAGTTATTTCTTTTATGTGAAGTTTCATCAATTGATAAAAAAATAGATTTAGTTATTAATTAATTATACTCAATTATATGATTTGGATAATTAGTTAATTACTTATTTCTAGTTATTTTATTTTATTTTCTTATAAGATACAAAATCTAAAAATAACAATTAGCTAGTTTACTTTCATTAATTAAATTTTACATATAAGTTAATCGTTGATTATTTAATTTACTATATCAAAATTGAGTGGATAAATCCATTTAATTTGATTGATTTTAATATTTCGTTTTTATTAATTAATTTGTATAATTAATTCATCTAAAAAAAAAGACCAAAGTTCCATACGTTTAATTAAAGTAGATTTATTTCTCATACATTTGAAAACATAAAAATAATAGAAATATGTATATTGAACAAACTAAGTACAAAATTGAATTGTAATGAAAAATAAGTAGTTTAAAATAAAATAAAATAAAATAACTATCACTAAATGTCAAATAGTAAAAATTCAAAGAGGTTTGCTACAAACCCGCCATCTCCAAGTTTCAATGAAACTCACAAAACCACAAAAATATGTAGAATCTAAATAAGAAGAGAAACCATCAACCTAAATCATTTTGAAAGAGTTTGAGAAGAAGAAGAAACTGATTTGGAGATAGGGATCTCCAGTTCACCATATGCCAGTGATGATTAACATCATATGCCCATTTAGCCATACATTCAACAACAACATTCCACTCCAAAGGAATACAGACAAAAGAGATGAAATCAATTTTTTTTGACAGTGGAGAATTTGCTCCACATACAAATCTAGTCATCAAGAAGATGTCAAAAAATTCCCATTATTCAACATAAAGGCCAAAATCATGGAATCCATCTCACATATAACATTTTTCCAACCTAGTTCACAAGTTTTCTTAATACTACAAGAACAACCCAAGTCTCCGTTTGAATGTTATTTTAGAGCATACATTGTTTGAATTTTAGTGAGTCAATGAGATAAGGTCTTGAGTCACACATAAAGTTGTTAGTATCCCATGTGTATATGGTAGACCCCACCAAATTCTTTCATTATTATCGAAGGATCACATATAACAATTGGTGGGCTTAAGGCCTAACCTCTATCATGCAATGACCAATTATCCATGATTCCCTAGATGTGTGAGATCTTGCCATGTGGCTAGCGTGCTCAAGCACAGAACCTTAATGTTTCTTTGTTGGGAGACTCTCTAGATGATGTTGGTGGTTTCTAGAACTTCCTCTAGTTGTTTATTCACTAGCTTTAGAACTTATGGGATGAAGTTGTGTGTCTTGATTTGGTTATTATCTATGAGGTAGACATAACCATCCTTATGTACTGCAAGAAATATCACCAAAAAGACTTAAACCCGCCATCATCAAATTGTCAAGGTTATGATTAAGGGATGGAAAAATTAGATTGCTAGGTATCTTGTTGTTGACTCTTAATTATAATGGATGTAAAATGAATACATGATTTTTCTTTAAAAAATTCAAGTAATTTTTTTTTAAATAATTGAAAGTTAGCAGTGAAGTATCATAATGGCAATCCTCAAGAGAGTAAATAGAGGGTCAATGATGCTCTTACACTAGTAACTCTTCACTAATTACACATCATAAATGTTGTCACAAATAAACTCTATAGCAAATGAGGCACAATAGCTTATTGTATATTGGATCCCAAGAGAAAAAAGAGAATCCCTAGATTTCTTTTAATTACAATTTCTCACAAAAGAAAAATAACACTTAAGAAAGTCCACATTCAAAAAAATTATAAAATAAAAAAGAATAACTAGAAAAATTCTCAATATCATAAAAAAACCGTGAACTATTATTTAAAAACAAACTTAAGAAATTACAAAAATGTATACACATGTGTGTGTATATAGGTATATACACACATAATAGTCTATGGCTTTTAATGAGAGTGAGGATTTTGACTTTTTAAAATTAATATTTTTTTTCTAATTAATCTGGACTTTCTCCCAACTTTCTGGAAGGAATATATGGATTCTCTTTTTTTGTCATATGTATATTTTTTATTATAGTTGGTAGGGCTTATTGAATGGTGAAGAGCATAAAAAACGAGGTATACACAATGGGTCCAACTTAATGATGGCAAATCAGAATCTATAATGACAATAACGATTTTTATCTCCATGCTTAACTAAAAATGTGTTACACCTGCTCTATTCAGAATAGGAGTACCCGAAAAGCTAGCTTAAAAAAACTTAACAAAGCGTCAAACTTTATTTAGAATGGGTGAGAATCGAGCCAAAAAATTCTCGATCTGCTTCCCAATTATACAATTCTGAGATTCCCAGCCAAAATTGCTTTAAGATGGATATAACTGCATAGTGCCTTAAAGCCTGACAGGCATTCAGACTTCTATAATAGACATTAGACCTGCTCCACATCTCTTCTGTTATTCATTAATAAATTGTACATTCCAAAACTAATTCAATGTCATAGCATTTACTCTAGACAAACTACTGCAAAACCCATTAGAAAAAAAATGGTACCCACAGACCAAAAAACCAGAAAAATGTGCTCAGATTACCAGGGAATCAGCAGGGGCAGTTGGTGCATAGACTAGGCTTCTGAGAAGAATCTTGTTCCCATGCCTGAACCCTGGCATGACTGTAAATCCTACATTTTTGCTAGGCTCCTTGAGCTTCATAATCTGCTTGCTAGTATTCTTTTCAGTGTTGTGGTCAGGATCTAGATTTTCCAAATACAGTTCATTGAATTTTTCTAGATTTTCCATATAGAGTTCATTGGATTTTTCTAGATTTTCCATATACAGTCCATTGAATTCTTCCCCTCCCCTTATAAAAAATACAGAGGCAGGTGGATCTAAAGAAAATGAAAGCTTATGAAGCAACCAGACAGCTTTAGCAAACTTTAAGAAAACAGAGTAAAAAGGGCTTCTAGGGTGCACACCATTGAGAATCTGGTTCCTATGCTCAAAGTTCCCAAAGAAGGATGACTCCATTTTGGGATGTACTATCTCCAAAAACTTTTTCAGACAAAACTTCCCAAACAAGCAATCAGGCATTACAGACACCATTTCTAAAGGCTCCACATTCTGCATGCTCTGAAACTGTTGAAAGCACTCCTTCCTGTGCTTCTCAATATCCATAATGCACGACAGAGAGCCTGTCAGATAGAAGGTCTCGTTGTCGAATCCCTGGAACATTTTCATACAGATATATGACTCAAATGCAAGCTTCCTGTGGGCAGGATTGGTGTAGTTTATTCCTGGTTCTATAGAATTGGCCGCTGCTTCCAGATCCCACTGTGCATGCTTCATAAAAGACATCAAACACTCTGTAAAACTCTTTGCCGATTCTCTGGCATTGTGTACATTGAACTCCAGTAATTTTTTTACTGGCCCATCATTGAAATTTCCTTTCTGAATCTTCTTCAGCTTCTTTTGCAGCTCCTGTTTTTTCGCCGTAACTTTTTCCAAGGCACTTTTCAGGGTCCTGATCTCGATCTCTTTGTCCTCCACAGCCGCTTTTGATGACCCTTCATCCTTAAATCCAAGGCCAAATCGGGCAACATTTTCATTGTAATAATGCTTCAGCTCAGAAAGCCTTTTCAGCTCCTTAATAACACCCCTGTCTGCAATCTGCAGTTTTTCCTCATTGTAAGGAACATGGGCTGCCTGCAGTTGGGTGTAGGAGATCTTCAGCCTATAAATCGTAGAAAAAATCTCATCCATCACGCTCTCCATAGCTTTCGTTTTCCTCACTGTACCATGATCACCATGATCATTTTCTTCCCCCTTTTCTTTTGAATCCTCATGCAATGTTTCTAACTGTAGGCCGGGCTTTTGCTGATGAGCTGCTGCTAATGATGATAATTTTGTGGGCTCAACAGCTTTGTCTCTCCCAGGCTTGGAGCATGACCCTTTTTTCTTCTGTATGAAGTTAATGACATGAATACTGCCAGAGGTTGAGCACATTTTTGCACGACCCATTAAGAACTTGGACAATTTACTGCATGGGCTTCCTATAATCCCTTCGAATTGGAAGGAGGCGACACAAAAGTCAGTAGAAAGGACACTAAAATATGGCAGACCGCTAATAAAATCCCGAGAATTCAGAGCAAGATGAGTTGTTCACAGGTAACATAAGTGCATGAGAGAGGAATTCTACCACCCCATTTATGAACGGTAATAAAGCCTCCACTCCCTTCGTAGTATTTTGGAATTGGCGTTAAATGCTAGTGGTGCCTTGTTTGACCCGTTTTACACCATTCAACCTTCACATTCCGTTTTAAGTGGTGCCCATTAACCTCATGACCTTAATCCTCCTTTAATCGGTTTCAATGTACGGAACTTATAGAGCTGTTCCACCGAGGAAACCTTGTTCAAACTGCTACGTTTCTTCAGAAACATGGCATTTGAACGAGAATTCCTTAATCACTAGGACCCTGTGCATGTACTCCAAGAACTCTGGAATGAATCTACACCTTACAGTGCCTGTAATTTGAGATTAATTAAACCTCTGTGTATGTAATTTTTAGCAAAATGATTATTGATTAGTTATAGATGATTCTGTTAAACTGAAACAACATAATAAAAAATAATTTTGTAAATTAATGAGTGAATGTGAAAGTGGAGTAAATGCATTTCATAATTGATAAATCTAATCATCAACTAAAGAAAATTGTATATAGAAAATGGGGTATACAATATTTTGTTATCATGTTTTTTATGAAATTATCTAAAGATAAAAAAAAAACTTGTTTTTTTTCGGTTTCTTTTAAGTTATTTATTCTCACTTTTGCTTTTTCTTATATGATGGAGAACATTGCATGTCTATTTCTATTTTTTTCTTCATGTAAATTATAAATTTTCTTTTTATGATGAAGGATATTGGAGTGGTTTTCCCATCTTTTTCTCCATGTAAAATTAAAATTTTTGCATGCTCTTGGTTCATAATTGCAGTGGTTTTCCCATCCTTTTCTCCATCCAAAATTATAACTTTTGCATGTTCTTGATTCATAATTGCACTGACTTTCCCATCTTTTTCTCCATGTATAATTACAACTTTTGCATATTCTTGGTTCATAAATAGAATGTCTTTCATCAAGAGAAAAGATTGGTTTATTTAGTGTATACATTTGTTTAGTATATGAGATCAATTGATAGGTCATTTAGAAAATTAGTAAATATATTTTAAAAATTATTATATTATAATAATATATATTTATTATTTGATAATATATTTATCTATAATGATACAATTTATATCATATCATTTTTTTTATATAATAATAAATGATTATATTTTATCAAGTTAATAAATTCTAACTTTCTTGTAAACCGATCTACACAAAATAACCATTTGTCATATGGAGTTACAAACAATTATCATTCTTAAAAGAGTCATCTTCTATGAATGATCAAACAAACAAGGAGTGAGAGTGAAAAAAGAAAAATATGGTTCAAGTATATGAGACTCTAATTTTAAAATGATGAATTTCTAAACTCTATTGCTTACAATTTAATTGAAAAAGGAAAGTGTCGTCCCCTTACAGATTTGCATAACAAGCAGAAACTATGAAGTGGATTTTAATTTTGATCAAAAAAATAAAAATCAAAATAGTAGATTATTACATTTCATAGATATAAATCTCATAGTTAAAAAAATTAACTTCACAACAATATTTGATATACAAAGCCCTAGTGGAGAATTGCATACAATAATTGTAGCAAAACTTTTTATCCTCTATTTTTATATACATATTTTTTTTGTAGAATAAAGTATATAGAGTTCATAGCACCAAAATTATTCTCACTAATAGCATAAAATTACATTATAGTGATAAGTTAGTTGAATTTACATGAAGTTTTTATTATAGGCATAGTAGAAGGGCATTTATATAGTCTTTGGCATCCAAGATAGATTCATATAAACATTATGGCATACTCCAAGAAAGCTTATAGGTAGATGGTAGATAATGTGAGATTCTAGTATGGAGAAGCTTAAAGGTTTTATGGTGCATCTCAATTTGAATTCAATGTACAATAGCATAAAGAAGGAGCAAAATTAATATCATGAAGGACAATCAGTGGTAGAAGATTCTATAAACTAATGCTTATAATGTAAATTTTTCCAACAAGAACAATCTATGTGGAGAGGGTATAGAGAAATTATGATTAGCTACATTAAACAAGTAAGTTGCTTTGGTGAGTGGAGAAACTCATTAAATTATGAAAAGTTAATTAGAAAAAAAAATGATTTATTTATTTTACATATATTTACTATTTCATACATATAGTTTAAAAATAGAACTCATAGAATGCCACTAAATTTGATATAGTGAATATCTTTTTTTTGTTTGGATATAGTGAATACTTGTAATTGGAGTTTCCTATATAAACATAAGCCATTAAAGGAGGATTAAGCCCATGAGGTTAATGGGCACCAACTTGAAAGGGAATGTTGTAAAACGGGTCAAACAAGACACCACTAGCATTTAACGCCAATTCCAAAATACTACGATGGGAATGGAGGCTTGTTAGCTGAGAGGGCGCACGGAGTCTGCAACGTTGCAGAGGGTTAAATGCTGAATGTTCAGGATTTTATAGGTCGTCTGCCAGAAAATTTAATGTAGCATCTCCATTTTTTTCTTGCAAAGGTTCCTCCTAAAATAGCTGTGTTGGAGACGACAGGGGAAGGCGTTACAAGTAATCAGCGTTGAGGAGTGTAAAGAAAGGCTGCCATGACAATGTAACAGATGCAACATGAATAGTCGCATAGAGTCCTTTAAGAGAGTAGAAGACCAGATCATTTTCCGTTTATGAATAAAAGGTCACTGAATCTGATTGTTCTCTGCACGAGAGTAGAAATTGTGAGAAAATTTTCTGTCTGAAGGATTGTGATTTGTAAGTGCTGAGAAGCTTTTCGCAAAATGTCAGGCATGGCTTTCATGAGTGTAGTTATGGTGGTGGTGTTGTGCATGTTTGTCGTTATGGCAGTGAATGTTCAGGACGTTTCAGCCCCTGTGTCTGCCTCGTTTCTATTTTTACTAATATTAGGTGCACAAATTATTATTTCTTCTGGTTAAAAGTTGAATCTGTCTGATCTTCTAACATCTCTTTCTTGAGAATTTGATTCGGTCTCATTTTTTTTTTTGAATCGAAACCCTTGTACTCAACAAAATTTAATCTCTGTGAACCAATTAATTTCAGCAATAAACCCTCAAAAAAATTTATCTGTTTCAATACTTTGATTTGTGCGGTTTTTTAATATTCTGGATGAATGGATGCAGGGAGCGCCATTGACCAAGGAATCGCCTATATTCTTATGGAGAACCCAAATTTCCAATAGTCTTTCTCTAAAATCTACACTGGCAAAAGATTGCAAACAGGGAAATGTTTTGGTTCAGCTGAGACCCGTTCTGAGAAGCAAAGACCCTCGGTGGTATTGTGAAAAATCCTTTATGAGTGAAGCTGGGCAGAATGGAAGTAGGGGAGAAGACCCAGTATCCGCCATCGTCATGCTCATTCCATCTCCCAAAAAAAATTACTTTGATCTATTAAAATTTTTTATTTGAACAAATAAAAAATTACAATACCAATGGCTGCTCATAACACAATGAGTAACTCACCAATCATAATAGACGATTAAACATGCTTCTGCATTTATAAAAAAAGTCAAGTTGCACATAAAAAAACTCATTACTGTTACAAATACCCTCCACTTGCAAATTTTTATCTCTTATTACATTTTTTATTTACTACACATGCACACTTAATAGTGTTTTACATGACATAATCACAATCTCTTATTAACTCTATGGGATTTGAAATGCACAATCTTCCACACACTCCCTGACAGTTATATGTATTTATTTTATTTCTTATAGGTACCTGCACAATTAAATACAGGTGTAAGGCTCCCCAAATAAACATCAAATCCAAATCCAAATATAATATAGAATTTAATCGTATCATCTTTAAAAAGCTACGTAACTGACAAATTCAAATTCAAATGCTCAAACTAATTCAAATTTGAAACACAACAATCAAATTGAATGCATTAAATTGTCAGATTCAAATTCCTAAATAAGAGGGGGAAAGCAGTCAGAGGCATTCACAATTTCATCTTCTGAAGAATTATTCTCTGCAAAGCATCGACAGGCATCCTCTACACATTCCTCAGGTTGGTACTTTATACATTCTACTTATAATTATTTTCATGAACTGTGCATTTAACATTTATATTTATGCAATGTTTTCTTACTTTGCTTTATAAGTAAATGAAAGGTTTTTTTAGGTGACGGGTTTTTACTTTGCTTTGTGTTCATTTTCTATTTTTTGTCATTTATATTTGTCATTTATTTATGCAAATACATGTATTTATATTTGTATGTTTTTGGTCATTTGTCATTTATTTCAGGGTTTATATTTGTCATTTATTTATGCATATATGTGTATTTGTATTTGTTTATTTTTGGTCATTTCTCAAGGTTTAATATACATATACATATATATATATATATCATTTAATATATGTGTATATACGTGTATTATGTATTTAAAAACATATACATACATATAGATACTTACATATATATACATATATACATACACAAACACATATATACGTATATAACTCTGTTTAAATATTTTTCTTTCGGTTGTCCAATACAATAGACTAGCATTTGTTTATATTTTTCTACTTTCCATTGCACATACAATATATCAACATACATATATTTGTCATTTTACATTTTGTGTCTCTTGTTCATTCAACAAATCAATATATATGTGTGTATCTTTTGCCTATCCTTTGAGAATGCAAACAATGGTACCGGTTAATCATTTTCTTCTGCATCTTATTGAATTTGTAAAAGAATGTGTACAATGTTAATTATATATATATAACACACAACTTATTGAATTTGTAAATGAATGTATATAATGATATATAACACAACTTATTGAATTTGCAAATAAATTTGTTCAATGTTATATATATATAACATTGTGCACATTCATTTACAAATTCAATAGGATGTGTGTTTGAATTTGTAAATGAATGTGTGCAATGTTTTATATATAACATTTTAGATATTCCTTTACAAATTCAATATGTTGTGTTTGAATTTGTAAATGAATGTGTAAAATGTATTATACATTCATTTACAAATTATGTGTCTGTTATCTCTTGTTCATTGAGCAAATTGATATATATGTATGTATCCTTTAACTATCCTTTCAAAATGCAAACAATGGTACTGGTTAATCATTTTTTTTTGTATCTTTGACGACCCATGAAGGGTTTATTCGATGATTGAAAAATTATTACTGCTTGTTTATGAAATAAATCATTCCTCTTACGTTCATTTTCGCCATGTGATGTTTGATTTTGTTAGGTCATGGTGTTGGTGTTGTACACACGGGTTTTTTTTGGGTTAAATGATTTCCTCTCCCTATTTTACCGCACGCTCACGGCCTGGTAAACTCTATTGTATCATGATTTTGTTTGCAGAAATGATAGAGGAATTTAGTGGGTTTGACCACATGTCTGCAAAATAATATTTTTTGGTTTGCTTCGACCTTGTTATAAAAAACCCATGTCACTGATGAGCCCAGTTTTTGGCATATTTAGACTATATTTTTTAAAACACTTTGCTACTTTTTATTATGCTGAGACAAACATTTAGGGGTAGTTATGGGAACAAGACTGGACTTTTATGCTTAAATACAATAAGTTTATTATGACAAGTCTTTCCATGATTGTTGCCTGAATATTTTATTAGTTTGATAGAATAGGTATGCCTTGTGACTTTTTGTGATGACATGCCTTTCCTGCAGTCTCTACTATTGAACTTCCTGCAACCATATCTGAAATATTGTTTGCTCTGAATTAATGCTTAATGAATGTATAAATGAGGTGATGGATCGTCTCAATGGTTGAATGTGTTGAGCTAACTTTCTGCGACATGAGTAGTTGTTAAGTTATTTGCAGGTACTCTTGATAAGCCCCCACCTCCTTTTCCACAAAGGTTGGAAGGTGAAATTTTTCAAAAGCAAGAAGAGCCTACCTTTGACATTCTTGACCAGCTAAAGCATATATGTGTAAAAATTTCTTTGTTCCAAGGAATTAAGGAAGTGCCTATATATAGCAAGGCTATTAAAGAGGCATGTTTAAAGAAGTTGGGTAGGAAAAAGAAAGACCCTCGAACTGTTCATGTCTTAGGCCAACTCTTTGATTTAATGCTAAGGAAGCTTACCATCCCAAAATATTCAGACCCTGGCAGCCTTGTTGTAGAAATCATTATTAATGGGGTTTAGATCAAAAATGTTTTAGTAGATCTTGGAACAGCTATCAATGTCATGACAAAAGACCTTGTACTAAATCTAAATATTTCAGACCTAAGGCCTACACCTACAGTCTTGCAACTCACTGATAGTTCAACTATCAAACCTGATGGAGTAGTTGAAGACCTAGCAGTCACCCTAGATTCATGGGAATATCCTGCTGATTTTATCTCCAAAAGCATCACTAGGAGGATATCCTGTCATACTAGGAAGGCCTTGGTTAGCCACTGCAGATGCTTATATAGGATGTAGGTCTGGTAATATGACCATCTTTGATGGGTATAGCACCAAGAAACTCACCCTTTATGCTCCAGCCCAGCCTCAAATTGAGTTAGGACAAGCAGTTTGGCCAGATTTGGGAGAAGATGTGGAAGATATGAATTCTGTGGAAAATTTGATGATAATCACAAGAGAGTATTTTGTTGAAAAACAAGAAGAGGAAGAGATGTTATCTAATATCCTTCTGAGCAATTATGGTATTTAATACCCCCTTTGTGAAAAAGTTCCATGTTCTTTACAGACAATTCTTCCTCTGCCCACTTCAACTCATTATCCTGCAGCAATTGACTGTTTGCACACCTTATTGCCCCACGAGGTAGAAATTCCTTTTATGTCTGAAGTATCCATGCTTGAATTGACTTCCCAAGTAGAAGTGGCTACTGGAAAAAATTTGAATATCAATAACAAACTTACTAGTAAGCAGTAAGAGTCAATGGTCCAAATGCTTACTACCCACAAGCCAACTTTTGTCTGGCATTATAGTGACATGAAAGGACTTTATCCAAAGCTATGTACACACCGAATTTTCATCAATAGTGAGTTCAAACCTGTTAGGCAGCCCCAGAGGAGAATCAACCCATCCTTGAGAGAAATTGTTAAAGAAGAATTGCAAAAGATGTTGAATATTGGCTTTATCTACCCAATCTCAGATAACCAGTGGGTTTCTCCACTGGTTATTTTTCCTAAGAAAGGAGGAAAATAGAGAGTGTGTGTGGATTATAGGGAGCTCAACTTAGCAACAAAGAAAGATTAATTTCCTCTTCCCTTCATTGATCAAGTCCTAGATAATTTATCAGGGAAAAAGTATTTCTCCTTCCTTGATGGGTTCAGTGAATACAATCAAATAAAGATAGCTCCTGAGGACCAGGAAAAGACTACTTTCACATGCCCCTAGGGAACGTTTGTCTATTCAGTCTTGCCTTTCAGTCTCTGTAATGCACCTACAACCTTCCAAAGGGTTGTTATTAGTATTTTATCATATATCTCTTATGACTGTATGGAAATATACATGGATGACTTTACTGTGTATGGTGCAAAATTTGAGGAGGCCTAGGACAATTTGAAAAAGGTACTACAGAGGTGTGAAGATCATAACTTGTCACTAAATAGTCAGAAGTGCTTCATGATGATGCAAGAATGAATTGTGCTTGGTCACTCTATTTTCGCTACAGGAATACAGGTAGATCCCTCTAAAAGTCAAGTCATCTCTAGTCTACCCTTTCTTACCAGGGAAAAGGAACTTAGAAGCTTTCTAGGACATGTCGGCTATTATAGAAGATTCATTAAATATTTCAATCATACAACAGGGCCCCTATACAACTTACTAAAAAAAGATGTAGAGTTTGCCTGGACAACAGAATGTGAAAAAGAATTCCTTGATCTAAAAATTGCCCTTACACAAGCACCTATTTTGAAAGGAGCTGATTGGTCACTTCCATTCCATATTCATACAGATGGATTAGATTATACTATTGGTGTTGTCCTAGGACAAAAGGGCGGTTCAACTGAGCATGCATTGTATTATATCAGCAAGAACTTGCAAGCAGCTAAACTCAACTACACTGTTATAGAAAAAGAAATGTTAGCAGTCATCTATGCCCTCAATAAGTTCAGGCATTATATCACAGGCTATCAGATCTTTGTCCATATTGATCATGCAACAATTAGGTATCTCATGAACAAGAGCTCAATTATAGGGAGACTGACTAGGTGGTTGTTGCTAATGCAAGAATTTGATATTACAATTGTGGACAAGCCAGGTAAGGCCAATGTGGTTGTCGATTTCTTGTCTAGAATTCAAAGGCAAGCTGATTTTTCACTCATAGAGGATTCCTTTCCTGATGAACATTTGTTTGCCATCAAATTCATTCACCCATGGTATGCAGATATAGAAAATTATCTGGCTACAGGAAGAACCCCTCCTCACCTCTCACCTAAGGAAAAGAGATTGTTAGTAGAGAAAAGATTTAACTTCTCTTGGATTGTAGATTCCATGTTTTATACAGGACCGGATCAAGTAATGAGGAGATGTGTATGAGAGAAGGACACTCATAACATACTGCATGCAAGCCATGATGAACCTTGTGGAGGACATTTTGCTGCTAAGAGGACAACAATGAAAATCTTAAATACTGGCTATTATTGGCCAACGTTACATAGAGATGCAGCCAAATATACTAGGAGGTGTGACAGATGCCAAAGGATGGGGAGGCAGACCAAATCAGATGAAATGCCTCTATTTCCACAAGTTATTGTTACACCCTTTAACAAATGGGGGCTGGATTTTGTAGGCCCAATTGATTCACCTTCAAATGGTAAGTCTTACATTCTTGTATGCACAGATTATGTAACAAAATGGGTAGAGGCTAGACCTATGAAGCATGCTAGGGATAATAAGGTACCAGAGTTCCTCTATGAAGAAATCTTCACCAGATTTGGTGTTCCTAGGGAAATAGTGATAGACCAAGGAGCACAGTTTACCTCTACTCTGATTACAGCCTTAGTAAATGAATACAACATAAGGCACAAGAAATTAAATCCTTCTCATCCACAGGCTAATGGCCAGGTTGAGATCACTAACAGAGAGATAGAGGCAATTTTGACAAAAACTGTAGATCTACATAGAAAAGATTGGGCTGGAAGGTTACTTGAGGCTATATGGGCCTATAGAACTACATGGAAGACTACTACAGGATATACACCTTTTGAAATGGTGTATGGTAAGAAATTTCTGATGCCAATAGAGTTTGAACATAAGACTCTCAGAACGGCTTTGGACATGAACATGGAGTTAACAACTGCACAGAGGGAAAGAGTTATGCAGTTGAATGTCTTGGATGAGCTCAGGAAGAATTCCCTACAGCATACTGAAATGATATAGAATCAACAAATCAAGTGGCATGATGAGTATATCAAAGAAAATAAATTCAAAGCAGGAGATTGGGCTATGCTTTATGACTCAAGGTATAAAGACATTCAAGGAAAATTGCAGACTAGATGGTTGGGCCCATACGAAATAGAAGAGGTATTTGGCAATGGTTTTGTACAGTTGAGGACCATTGATGAGGTCAAGTTTAAGTTATTGGTCAATGGGCATCGCTTAAAGCTTTACTTCAAGCCCATTGACAAGGGAGAATTTTTGAAACAATTTCAATTTGAGCAAGAAACTATTGATCCTGCAGTCGAAGGAATTGAGTCTCACCTCGATTCCCTAGGCCATGCATGAAAGTGCATAAAAATATCATAATAAAAGGGTTATCCACAAGGGTCCCCATTCCATCCAATCATCTCATCCATATTCCGTACAATCTATTTTTCTACCACCTCATCCACCTATCATACATCGCACCATTCACGTTTCTCAGGATCACCTGTTACAATCAGGAAGATGGGTCACATCAAGCAATCACGATGGATCATCCCAAGTAAGCTCCACTTCAGTTAAAGATTGATTAGTTATTTCATTCATTACGTATATTTAGGTATTAATTATGACAAACAAAATGTCCTATATGGCTGCAATATCCTTCGGATTTTCCACACGTTTGAGCATATTTTCTAATTCATGATTGTTAACCACATCATTGTTTCTGCCGCCACAAGGCCTTGTCACGTCAACTATTACTGTCTTTTCGGCTTAAGCTTTGGATTTTAAAAAAATCTGCAATAAATAAACAAAAACCCATTACTTCTTGCAATAATGACCACCCATGTCTTTTGCTCTTCCATGATTAATCTTTTATTTCTATTTTACCACTTGAGTTAAGTTGTCTGAATTCATTGTTTCTATTTTTATGCATCTTTTGAAAGTGGTTCAAAAGTTTCGGTTGAGGGGAGAGAAAGCAGAGAGGTTCGTTTGAAGTTGTAGGAAGTCAAATTTGGGGGTATAAATTGAAATAGCCAGGTTGAATTCTCGCCTGAAGCGTTGAGTTGCAGAAACAGTAGCAAAATGGGAGGCCAACCAATTTGGCATGAACCAACAAACCATAACGTCTTGTTACAGGATGCGCAACACTTGCCGCCGTTTAGATAGTACGGGTGGCTTAATTATTTTCTTAAGCTTGAAAAGTTTGATGAGAACATTGCAAAAAAGTTCATAAGGACATTTCATGAAGGAAAGGCAAAAGTTAGGGGAGTAAAAATTGATGCATCAATAGATAGAATTGCAGAAATCATAGGGTTGCCACAGGTTGGTGAGCTATTTCTTCAAGCTAGGGACGCACGAAGTGCTAGGGCAGAGTTTACTCAGCCTGATGATCCTCGTTTACGTGTGGATAAGCAAGGCACCCAAAGAATGAGTTTTCCACAAGACTGGATACCACAGGCAGGTTAAATAATCAAATATATAACATGTGAAGGTCGATTTTTCGTGTTACATTCTCATCATTTCAAACTCTTATCTCATTTACGCCATGGCCTGTTAATGAACATTCTTGATTTCTTATACAATCTTCTCTCTAATAGTGTTGCTGAGTTTTAAAAGGGTAGAATTAAATCTGTCTCCCACCATTACCTTATAAAGTTGCTTATTGAAAAATCCGTTAAGGATGTATCAGGGATGACTTGGAAAGACTTTGTTGTTAACTTTAACCCTAGGGTTCGAAATGTTGGACACAGAGGGCAGCCTCTCACCTTCAAACAACAAGTCTCTCAGTCCATAGGTCAGTCCTCTACTATCGCATCTCCTATTCCAGAGTCATCTAATTCACAGGACGAAGTTCCTCTTTCTAAGAAATTTTCCAAACAACCAGTACAAACCCCTGTTTTAGACCCTGAGCCTTCCTCCAAAAATAAAAAGGGAAAGTCACCCATGGTGGCGCCCACTCCTAAAACTGTTAAAAGGAAACAAACAAGGGAATCACCTGATCCTACAGCCAAAACCCCAAAGAAACATAAAGAAATTCCCACTCCCTTGCGAAGAAGCTGTAGACTCCAGAATCAGGCAACTCAACAATCACTCGATGCCTCTTAGGCCACACCATCGACCTTAGACCCTTCTAGTCTTGTACTTGCAGAGGAGGAACCTATTGTTGATGAGACTGAGAGTATTCCTAAAGGAGCTAGTCTTGATGAGCTAGCAGCCATTGCGGAACAAATGAAGAGGGGATGGCAAATCAGCTGCAGGACAAAGTGGAATGTACTGAGAAGGAGGAAATAACAATTGTAATTCAATTAGAAGGAGAAAGTGAAAACAATGAAATGACAGATGCAACGCCTAATATTCTGGAAGACATACTGGAGCATCATATGCCTCAGGAAGAATAGGAAAACTGGCGACTGGATGATGAAATAGAACAAGAAATCTCTAGGCAATCCAATGACACTGAAATAATTAAGGAAGTAGAGTAGGAAAAATTTGATACACCTAAGGGAATTCAGAGGCCACCTACAACAAACTATAACCATAGGCCTCCGCTCCATGTTACAAATTTTGCTACAAGAATGACATGTTTTACAGAACTTCAACATCAACAGACTACTTATGAATTGGAAATTGAGAGATTGCAGAGGATAATCCGGAACAATAATCTAGAAATTGCTAATTTAACACACTCTCAACCAAGTAGTCAAACTTGTTCCATAGCTAATGCAATACAGATCACCCTCACCTATTTACGCAATGTACCTAAAAGAGTTATATCTGAATTTCCAATTGATCAGGATCTGGCAAGGTAAAACCCCTTCCTTGAATACCCCAAAAGAATTTTATGATGCGTATAGGGACTCACCTCAACATATCAGATATCTTCTGTGTGAATTTTATTTACACACTTTAGTTGTCCCTCATGATAAAGAATGGAATCCCTTGTGCTATGTTGGGGACATACACATCAGTGCTCTGATCTCCTGGGTCAAAAATGAAATAAGCAGGGGAGAGCAGTTTGATGGATACAAGCATGATGAGGTTAACATGCCACTGACAGTGATGAAAGAATCCAAAAGTGGGATGGGTGTCTATTTTGATTGGAAGAAGCTTTGGGCAGATGAGAGGGTTGGGCCACTAATTGAACCATTGAGACAAGAGGTATTTACTTAGTACTCCCAGATTGCAAACAAGGATCTTGATAGTACCACCCAACATATTCAAACAACATGGGAGCACTTACCATTTCAGTTGAGAAAGGCAGAACCGCACACCCCGAATACCCTGCATGCAGCCAATCGAAGGGTAGAAAGATATATGAGAAATGCCAGAACAAAGAAAGAGAATCGGTTGCCATTAGTCATGTAGCCACCCATTCTCTTATGGCTAATGTTGGCCATGTAGGGGGAAAAAAACACTTACAATAGGAACTTTGAGGATAGCATATGGCATTGAATAGAAGCTATGAGAGCTCACTTTTGGAGTTTTCAGCATGGGGAATGTGGACAGCAGTAAAATGTTGATTTGAGGGAATTTTCTTGAAGAAAGAATGCCAGACTTGTTGAAGGGTCCAACAAGTACTTGGTTGAGGGGAAATGATGAGCCCAGTTTTTGGCATATTTAGACTATGTTTTTTAAAACACTTTTCTACTTTTTATTATGCTGAGACAAACATTTAGTGGTAGTTATGGGAACAAGACTGGACTTTTATGCTTAAATACAATAAGTTTATTATGACAAGTCTTTCCATAATTATTGCCTGAATGTTTTATTAGTTTGATAGAATAGGTATGCCTTGTGACTTTTTGTGATGACATGCCTTTCTTGCAGCCTCTACTATTGAACTTCCTACAGCCATATCTGAAATATTGTTTGCTCTGAATTAATGCTTAATGAATGTATAAATGAGGTGATGGATCCTCTTAATGGTTGAATGCGTTGAGCTAACTTTCTGCCACAGGAGTAGTTGTTAAGTTATTTGCAGGTACCACGTCTTAAGAAGGAAATTCAATTTCCACTTAATTACTAGAAGACTGATTCAATGAAGACCGATTCAGCAACAAAGAATAAGCAGGCAGCTTCAAGTCATCCACCATGCAAGGAAAGTGTTCCAAGAATCCAGCTTAGGCATCTTGATGGCACATAAATCTAGGATGGTGGTGCTTTAAATCTTCAAAATTGATTTGACTCAGTTCTTCCTTTTTGAATCCACCTCTTCACTTAGTTAGTTATGATGTAATAAAGACTTCCCATCTTATGAGGGAAGGGTTAGTTAGTCGTTAGATTCAATTTTTAATAAATAGCCCATTCTCCTTCATAGAAAGGGCCAGAAGATTACTGTTGTAATACAATTTAGTTTTCAGAAATACAGTTGAAAATTGTGAGCTATGTATTGGTTAATCTCAAATCAATAAAGGTGTTTATGAAGTTTACAGTCTAATCTGTTGTTTATCTTTGGCACTACCTAAGGGGGCCCACTTAGGGAGTTGTCTATCTTTTTATTCTACAAGTTAAAATAGTTGCACTTCCTTTTATAGAGCTTAGTGTGGCTGTTCTTGTAGCTGGCATAAATACATAACTGTTAATTGTTCCTACAGCCACTAGATGCAGAATAGTTTTTCCTTTCAATTTTCATTCCAAACAAGTTTAGCTAGTTAGAATTTGTTCCAGTAATTCCAATTACATCATAATTTTTTCAATAGATAATACATGTCTGAAATAGGTGATTAGTGCATATACTTTGCAGAACCATTTCAAGTCTTACGTCCCTAGGATGATAATTAAATGAGGTCCTTTAGCAGGTTATGACTATCGGTTGTGATGTCCAATCCCTGAGTAGAGGAATTCATGTTCCTATTTATTAAGCTGATTAAAGGACACTACAGTCACTATGGGCATAA
The DNA here is from genome assembly GCA_007115665.2 of Sequoiadendron giganteum. NCBI lineage: Eukaryota > Viridiplantae > Streptophyta > Pinopsida > Cupressales > Cupressaceae > Sequoiadendron > Sequoiadendron giganteum. The sequence continues at coordinate 114,677,664 of CM021109.1, forward strand.
ATCGACAAACCCATTTAAAATACATTTGTATTTGTGAAAACTCTTGCTTGGTTTTTTCCAAATTTGTGTGCTTAAGAAATTTATCTCATGAAACCCTTGCATGGAATATTCGGCATCTATCTGAAAACGGACTTTTGTATTCCTGTGAGTGAGGAATTATTATTATGAAACCCTTGGTTACTTTTTTGTGCACATTTCTGAAAACCCAAGTCTATAACCGATCTACCTCTGTTCAAATTAATATCCTATCACTATTGAATACAACACAACTTCTTTCATTTTATGTACAATGTGCTTTGAACATTGATATATACATACATATATCTACGTATATATAAATATATATATGTATATGTATAGATATATGCATACATGTAACTATGTAATTATATATATACACAGATACATGTATACATATATCTATACAAATACATATAAATACATCTATATGTGCGTATATATATGTAAACCCAAATTAAATGATGGAAAAGAATGGGATACCAAAAAAAAAAAACAATAGTCAGATGCATAAATTGGACCCCAAATGAAATCTAATTGGGATGTAATGTGTTTGTTGTCTGGTGCTAATGTTAGGAGATTAATATGTAGGAGTGATTTTTAATGGGCACCAAAATGATTTTATAAGGTGCTAACGTGAATTAGACCCATTGACTTTTGAGTGGATTTGAATGATAAAATAGATCTAATTGCATGTTAATAGTGACACAATTAGCACTATTTTATGTTTTGCACTATATATCAATGATTTTCTTTGTAATTATATCTGTGTAATTATATGTATATGTGTGCATACATATAATTACACAGATAAATGTATACTTATATAAATTTGTGTACATACATATGTTTGCTGATGTCTGATGTCCATGGTGTGAGGTAACAACAAATATCATTCTCCTTTTAGAATGCAAACAATGGTACTCTTGGGTTTGTTGGTTGTTTCTAGCTTGATTTCAACTTCTTTTATTCTCTTGCAACATTTTTTTTTGGACACTTATGGCTTGCAATGTACAAGATCACTGATAATCATGGCACCAGGGTAGAAGAGGAAAAGATTGGGTGGGAGGCGCTTGATTAGAGTACCTCGTGGAGTGACATTCAATGTTCCAGATGTTGTTGATGAAGAGCCAGCAGTGAACATCAACGAGGAATTTATTTCTGAAAATGCACAACAAACCAATGAAAATGATGGTTTTGAACCTGTTGTTCATAATACTAAGGTAGAAATGGAACTGCAACCTGCTGACCATGTGACAACCCCAGATCTATGCATGAAAACTTGGTCTATGGATGACATGGAAAAATCCATTGCAGATGTTGAGGACAATCGAATGTCAATCAGAGGTTCAACGATCAAATGGGGGAATCCCGCCTAGCAGTTTGTGGGCATGGCTCAATGGTGTGGATCCACAAAAAAGAGGGGGCCATGAATAGTCCTAATTGATGAAGAAGAAGATAAAATTATGTAGTGGTGTAAAGACATGGCTAATATTGGCCATGGCCTTCAACTGTCACAACTTAAGTCAATGGTGGCCCAAATGGTTGGAGCAAGGCCTAACCCATTCACAAACTGGGATACCAGGGAGGTCATGGTGGGTTGGCTTTCATCAAAGGCATCTCGATCTAACAATTCAAATACTCGAAGGAGTGGACACAGATCGAGCTATAATGCTATGCCCAAAAGTAGTTTCTTCATTCTATGATAACTTGGAGGAGTTGTACAACAAACACAATTATGGGCCTAACAAAATATGGAACTGTGATGAAACAGGTGTGCAGGATGGTAGAAATTGTGCAATGAGAGTTATTGCAAAAACAAGGATGAAATGTGTTCCACAATTAATTTGTAAAAGCAGAGAATGGATCACTATTCTAGCTTGTGTTAGTGCAGTAGGTCAAGCTATACCCGGTTACTATTTGTTGAAGTCCAAAAGGAACATTAGAAGCTATATTGTTAACTATGAGCCAAGGGCATGCATGGTAATCTAAGAGCATGCTTGGATGACCAAAGAATTATTTGTAGAATGGTTAAAACACTTTGCAAGAAATGTCTCAGGAGGGGTGTCACCAACCAACAGACAACTTCTCATCTTTGACGGTCATGGCAGCCATGTGGCATTCAAAATGGTCGAACAAGCAAAGACTATGGGAATAGATTTTCTCACACTTCCAGCACATTGCAACCACAAATTGCAGCCCCTTGATGTTAGTGTGTTCTCACCATTTAAGAACTACTTCAAACAACAAAAGAGTATATGGCTCTCTGAAAATCCTCAACTTGACATTGGAAGGGTAGAGTTGGCAATACTGGTCAGCAAAGCTTTTGCACAAGCTTTGACTCCTAATAACATTGCAAGTGGTTTTAGAAGAATGGGAATTTAGCCATTAGATCGACATGCACTTGACTTGGATATGGGGCCAAGACAAGCTTTCATGGTTGAAGAGGAATGAACCACATTGGGAGCAAAAACAGAGGGTGATATAGCTGATGATGAGGCACAATTCATGGCAGTGAAGACTTGTTTGAAGATAGCAGGTTGGAATGATGAACAAATTGGACAGTTTGTGGAAACCTTTTTTGCAATCAATCCCCAAATCCAACAAACGAAGAGGGATATTTCCCAAAAAACATTAAGGTAGTAGAAATCGAACAAGAACCAATAGTTCAATCATGTAATCAGGCAGCTGAAAACGAAGAGAGTCTCAATCTACCATCTAAATTTCAAGATGTAGCTTTGAACCTAGGGGTGCATCTCAATTTTATTCAAGAGGATGAAGGTTTGTCCATGCCATCACCACTAGATGTTGATCCTGAAGATGTCATCCATTACTTCACAACTAGGAGAAATTGGGAGGCTGAAAATGATGAAGAGGATGGAGTTGAAGGTAATGACTCAAGTGACGAAGAGGCTGGCTATGTGCCATGCACACAAGTCAATGATCAACAACCAATAGGCAGGAGAAACATTTTTTTGCAACTCCCAATGAAAAGGGTGCACCAAATCATCTAATAGAGGTCGCAATGGGGTCCTATGCCTTAGTAGGTAGTCTCAAATTTTGACATCAGATAATTTCTTCAATTTGTTGAATGAATAGGAGGCACATAAATGAAGAAACCAAGAATTGCAACAAAGGAAAAGAGAGCAAATGGCTGAAAAGAAGGCAGAAAGAGAAGTAATGCTTGCACAGAGGGAGGCAAAGAGGTTGGAGCGTGATGCAAAAAAATAGAAAATTGCAGAGGAGAAGTTGAGGCAGTGACATCAAAAGGAGCTTCAAATGGAGCAAGAAAAGATTGCTCGACATTTGAAGGAAAACAAAAAGTAGGTGGAAAGAGCAGAAAGAAATAGAAGTAAGATTACTCCTACAACTCCTCTTCCAAGTCAACATCCAATTTTAAGGGACATGATTAACATTTTGTCTTCAGCCTTTGCTGCTCTTAGCAGTGTACAAAATGGGTCTTCTGAAGGCTGCTCTCCATAGTTACAACTCACTCCAGAGGAAAATCATGCATTGGTTGCTTGTATAGCAAGTGCCATACAGAAAAATCCCCAATCCTTAACATCTTCTCCAGTTGATGCAGAGTCAGTTGACCCACAAAGACACACCACTTCTTAATCAGATCCGTGGATGTCTGATTAGGATTTTTTGTTGTCAACTTTTTGACCTCGAAGTGTGCTAGAGTGTTTTTCGTAAAACTGAATGCTAGTCGATTGTATTAGACAACCAAAGGATACTAGTCTCTTGTATTGGATAGCCAAAGGATACTAGTGTATAATTTTGTAGAACTGAATGGTAGTTTGTTGTCAACTTATCTACTTCGATGTGTGCTAGTGTGTTTTTTGTAAGACTGAAGACTCCTTGTCTTCTTTCCAACTTTGTCTTAATCTTGTTTATGCTGTAATAAATTTGATTCAGCCAAGACATGTTTTGGGAGCTATCCAAGTTAATGATCTATGCTTTTGTGATTCAAAATCGATTTTGTGTTGGTTGTATTCATCTATCATTTTGTTGGATATGTGTTTGTTGTATTCATCTAACTAACATTGTTGAAAATTTAAATGTACATTAAGAAATGTATGTAATTGAAATTCAAAAAATTATGTACATATATATATATACACACATACAACTATGTTTATGCATACACATACATATATATATGTATATGTATGCATATACATAGTTGTGTGTGTGTGTGTGTGTATATATATGTATACATAACTAAGTATATGCATACATACATACATATATATATAACTATACATCTATATGTAGCATATCCATAAATTGTAACTATAAGTGTAACTGGAAATCAATCTAATTGTAAATTGTAAGTGTAAGTTTACAATGAATAAGAAAAATGAACGTCATAAATGAGCACAATGTCTACCAGGTCACAGCCAAAGTGAACTCTTGAAAGACTTGACTTGAAATGTCATCTTGTAATTTGACATGCTCTTTACAACCTCCCTAGTTGTGTACACATGCATACATACATACATATACATACATACATACATACATATACATACATACATATATATATGTATGTATGTATGTATACACAACTAAGTATATGCATACATATATCTATACATCTATATGCAGCATATCCATAAATTCATCTATTTGAAATTATAAATTTTTCAACACCTACACTTGGAAATCAATCTAATTGTAAATTGTAAATGTAAGTTTACAATGAATAAGAAAAATGAACACAATGTCTACCGGGTCATAGCCAAAGTAAAGTCTTGAAAGACTTTACCTGGAATGTAATCTTGCAATTTGACATGCTCTTTACAACCTCCTAGCCATTTTACATGCCTGCCACAACAAACAAACATGGACAATAGTTATTGAAATAAATAAAATACATACTAGTTAGTGAACAATATAGAAAAAAAATTGAAACTTAGAGCCATTTGAACAAAAAATCCTTAATTATTTGGTGTGTTGACAAACACATTTACCAAACTTCCCACCATGGAAATTGTTACACCACCTCTCCTTGTTCTCTTGTGCCTACAAGAAAATATTTACAACCACGGGTAGTCACAACCAAGGCTAGTAACATACAAACATCATACGACCTTTGAATATATTAAAAGATCCATATGGAATAGATAAATATATGTAAAAATATATAAATGTTAATAGAATTGTATACCAAGATTTATTCAACTTATATTCATTGTTTCTCATCAACATTGGATATATGAGGAATGTGCAAAGGATGCCATTCAATGGTCTATAGTATGGAGAGGATATTACTAGAGGAGAATAATTATAAATTTCGTTGGCTACTGTCCCTCTTATTTAGAAATTTGAATCCAACAATTGAATGCATTCAATTTGATTGTTGTGTTTCAAATTTGAATTTGTTATAGCATTTGAATTTGTAGCTGCCACTTACGTAGGTTTTTAGAGATGATATGACTAAATTCTACATTATATTTGGATTCGATGTTTATTTGGGGAGCCTTATATATCTATGATTTTTTGCATGTTTGTATGCATGCATATAGTCATACAAACTTAAGCATACATGCAAACATTCATAGAAACACAAGCATACATGTATGTATTCATATAAACATATACATACATATACATTGTAGAAAATCATTGATATACATTGCAAAGAAAGAAAAACACCTAAATGTGTCACTATTAACATTTAATTAAAACTATTTTTATCATTCAAATCCGCTCAAAAGTCAATGGGTCTAATTCACATTAGCACCTTATAAAATAATTTTGTCGCCCATTAAAAATCACTCCTACATATTAATCTCCTAACATTAGCACTAGACACCAAACACATTAAACCCCAATTAAACTTCATTTTTGTTTCGATTAATGCATAAGACTAATATTTTTTTTTGGGTATCCCATTCTTTTCCATCATTTTACTACACGCTCTCTCTAAAAGGTTCTCATGGTGATGGAATGTATATACATACATACATACATGCATGCATATATATATGTATGTATGTGTATATGTATGTGCATACATACATACATACATTCATAAATATATAAATATATACATATATATATACATGTATATGTGTGTATGTGCATACATACATACATACACTTTGAAAGGAGAATGATGTTTGTTGTTACCTCACACCATGGACACACAACTTTATATATACATACATACATACATACATACATATATGTATACATATATACATATATATATGTATATATGTATACATATATACATATATATATGTATATATGTATACATATATACATATATATATGTATATATGTATGTATGTATGTATGTATGTGCATACATACATACATACATACATACAATGTGAGAAAAAAAACCAGCACCATGACCCAACAAAATCAAACAACACATGGTGAAAAGACGTGTAAGAGGAATGATTTATTTCATACACAAGCAATAATCATCGAATAAACCCATCATGGGTCATGAAAGATGCAGAAGAAAATGTTTAACCAGTACCATTTTTTGCATTTTGAAAGGATAGTTAAAGGATATAGACATACATATCAATCTGCTCAATGAACAAGAGACAACAAACACACAATTTGTAAATGAATGTATAATACATTGTACACATTCATTTACAAATTCAAACACAAAGCGTATTGAATTTATAAAGTAATGTGTAGAATGCTATATTTAAAATATTGCACACATTCATTTACAAATTCAAACACGCAGCTTATTGAATTTGTAAATGAATGTGTACAATGTTATATATATAACATTGTACAAATTCATTTGCAAATTCAATAAGTTGTGTTATATATCATTATACACATTCATTTACAAATTCAATAAGTTGTGTTATAAATATGATTAACATTGTACACATTCTTCTACAAATTCAATAAGATGCAAAAGAAAATGATTAACCGGTACCATTGTTTGCATTCTCAAAGGATAGGCAAAGGATACACACATATACATCGATTTGTTGAATGAACAAGAGACACAAAATGTAAAATGACAAATATATGTATGCTAGCCTATTGTATGTGCAATGGAAAGTATAAAAAATATAAACAAATGCTAGTCTGTCGTATTGGACAGCCAAACGAAATGTATTTAAACAAATTTATTTACCCATGAACATGCTAAAAGAATTGCTGCAAAACTTAGGAGAATTCGTTTTGCTGATCTTGTAAAGACAACAAAAAAGACCTTTATTTACTTATAAAGTAAAGTAAAAAGACAGTGTATAAATATAAATGTTAAATGCACAACTCATGAAAATAACTATAAGTAGAATGTACAAATCACATTGTATAGTTAATGAAAGAAGTTGTGCTATATTCAACAACAATAGGATATAATTTTAATAGAGGTAGATCGATTACACACTTGGGTTTTCAGAAATGTGCACAAGAAATTAACCGGGTTTCATAATAATATTTTCTCACTCGCAGGAATACAAAAGTGCATTTTCAGATAGATGCAGAATATTCCAGGCAAGGGTTTCATGAGATTAATTCCTTAAGCACACGAATTTGGAAAAAACCAAGCAAGGGTTTTCACAAATACATATGTATTTTAAATGGGTTTGTCGATTTTTGACCATAGTGACATGGGTTTTTTATAAAAAGGTCAAAACAGACTAAAAAATATTATTTTACAGACATGTGGTCAAACCCACGAAATTCCTCATCATTTTTGGAGACAAAATCATGAGACAATCGACTTTACCAGGTCGTATTTAATCATTTAACCCCAAAAAAACCCGTATTTGGAAAAACAAAGCAAGGGTTTTCACAAAAATGGTGTATACTAAATGGGCTTGCCGATTTATGCCCATATTCACATGGGTTTTTTTATAAAAAGGTCAATGCAGACCAAAAAATCATTTTTTGCAGACATGTGGTTGAACCCACAAAATTCCCCTATCATTTTTGCAGACAAAATCATGATACAATCAACTTTACGAGGTTGTGAGCACGTGGTAAAATGAGGAGAGGAAATCATTTAACCCCAAAAATTCCATGTGTAAAACACCAGCACCATGACTCGACAAAATCAAATAGCACATGGCGAAAAGGAATATAAGAGGAATGATTTATTTCATAAACAAGCAGTAATAATTTTTTAATCATCGAATAAACCCTTCACGAGTCATGAAAGATGCAAAAGAAAATGATTAACCAGTACCATTGTTTGCATATTCAAAGGAGAATGATGTTTGATGTTACCTCAAAGCGTGCGAAGTTGCAGGAGCCGTGGAGAGTCGTCGCCATTTGCTTCCATCACCATGAGAAGCTTCCAGAGAGTGTGCACAGTATAATGATGGAAAAGAATGGGATACCCACAAAAAAAACATTAGTCATATGCATTAATTGGACCCCAAATGAAGATTAATTGGAGTGTAATGTGTTTGGTGTTCGGTGCTAAAGTAAGGAGATTAATATGTAAGAATGATTTTTAATGGGCGCTAAAATAATTTTATAAGGTGCTAACGTGATTTAGACCCATTGACTTTTGAGCAGATTTGAATGATAAAATAGTTTTATTTAAATGTTAATAGTGACACATTTAGGTGTTCTTTTAATAAAAAATTGGTGGTTAAAGTTGGCGGGTATTGGGACATTACGTGGCGGCGAGCGGATGACACCTCTATAAGGTGTCTTTGTGACCTCCGCGCGCATATCCAACACTCCCACACTCTATCGAATTGCCCAAAAGCCAAAACCTTAGTTATAAGCTCTTAACTCGTGAGCGAAAAAAACCTAGATTTTTTTTTTCGATTAGACATACGGTTTGAATTCTATGATTGCGCAAAGTTAGCCCTTGCGGATACTAGGTCTTCTCCCCTAGTTAGTGCAATCTGCATTGAAATAAATATTTACAATTTTATAAAAATATTTTTATTTATTTATTTATTTTTATGGAGGTCATCCACAAATTATTTGTACCTATCCAATATGGGAGCATTTTTGGGCTGAACCTCTTCGGGTAGCATGATCTCGACCTCATCCCTTTTTTGGTGTTCGAGTCTTTGCACTCAATAATACTTGATCCTTTCAACTTCATCAAAAGATCAAGGATCCATTGACATTTTATAGATTTTAATTGTGTATGATTGACCATTTTGTGTACTGATTAATGAAGCCTTAAAAATGTTTCAATGCCTTTTTATGTGAGTTTATATTTCACATTCACGAAGCTATAATGTATTCTCACAAAAAATTTAACAAAACTAAAAAATAAAAGCCAAATGAATATGTTTTTATAAAAAGAATATGGTTGTTTTTCCAAACATCTACTTTTAAATTGTTTTTTTATGAAATCATTCTTTATAATTTATATAATATTTTTTAAATGACTTAAACAAAAATCACATATATAAAAATAAAAATATAATATATTTCATATAAATATACTTAACATAAATCAAATTTTAAAAATAATTTTTTCATTCAAAATTACTATATTAAAATAATTTCTCTTTTTTGTTTTAAATTATCTATTTTAAAGGTAATTAATTTAATTTACGTTAAACAAGTTTATTTTCAAATTAAACCAAGTCATTCATTTTAATTTTAGGGTTCAGATTAATATTTAAAATTTTCTTTTGATTTGTTTTTATCAATTTATATCTTAAAAGTCGATCTAATATAGTTGAAATATTTTATTCATTAAGGATTATTTTAATAATTATGTACGAAAATGAGATATTAAAAAATATGTGAAATTATAGACATAATAAAAAGTTTCTAAAATTTAAAAACTTAAGTATGAAAGTACTTTAAAAAAAAGAAGTTTCTAAAATTTAGAAAGTTGAGTATGAAAGAAATTGCATATTAAAATAAGTTTCTAAATTTTAGAAACTTGTTTTTGAAAAAAGTTATTTCGTACTTAAGTTTTTAAATTTAGGAAACTTCTTAATTAAAAAATAGAAACCTAAATAAAAAGGAAATATCCTAAATTTACTATTACAAATAAAAAAATATTCAATATTTTTTTAAAAATTGAAAGCATTGTAAAAAGAGAAAAATCATCTAAATTTTATTTCATTCAAAATTAATGTGGTTTGAAGGTAAACATTTAAACAAGTTAAAATATTAATGAGAAGAGATTTCCACAATCCATTAAAATTATTGTCAATAATGTTTCTAGATTAGATCGTGTTCAATTTTTTTGCATCAACGTTTGGACCCAACAAGAGGGACAAGAGATAAAGGGAGGCACAAAATTCATGACAACAAAAATAATGCAAAAAGGAAAAGAAGAAGGAACTAAGAAAGAGAAATAAAAATGAAAAAAAATAGCAATTAGGAAATTGGTACTCAAGGGAAACCACAAGAATTTTAATAAAAAATGGATTAAAAATAAAATAGAAAAAATAGAAAAAGCTAAATCTCTTGACAAGCCTATCAAATGAAAATACAACAAAAATAAAATCAACAAATTACATATACAAAATGAAAAAAGAACTTAGCCCAAAAATTATAATGGATGCAAAGAATGAAACCGAAAATAAAGCCAAGAATAGAAAACCAAAAAATTACAAAAAGAACTAAAACTAACAAAAAGCAAAACACTAAAGAAAGGAAAGAAATACAAAAAAGAATTCAAAAAATAAGAGAAGATAAAATAAAATAAAATAAAATAGGTAAATGAACATTAAAAGAAAACAAAATGCATGTAAAATAAAAATAAATTTATCACGACTCAAAATATGAATCAAAATGTAAAGGCAAGCAAAGGGAATCAATTTTTTTTTTGAAAAAATCAAAACCTACGAAAATCATAACACTAAAGATTGGAAATAAATACTAAAAAGAAATTCAAAAGAAAGGAGAAGACAAAAATAAAATAAAATAAAAAGAGGGAAAATAAAGAGATAAAGCAAAGCAAAAGAATTCGCAACGAAGTAAAAAATTAAGAAATTAAGAATAGATTGGAAACAAGAAAGCAAGAGGACACCAAGAATTTTAAAAATAAACATAATTAACAACCCAAAAATAATAAGAAAACTTAAAAGAAACAAATAAAAGGTGGGATAAAAATAAAAGAAGATAAAAATTAAAAAATGTAATTTGGTAGGAAGAGGATATAAGATAAAAGAATAAGGAAAGAGGCATAAAAGATCTAAAGAATGGAAAGAAAAACTAAAGAAGAATTACAAAGAAAGAAAAGACAAATTAAAATGAAATAAAATGAGGGTACATTGAGAAAAAACAAAGCAAAAGAATAAACGAAAAAGCAAAAAAATAAGAATTTTTTTAATTTTAAATAAGAAGGCAAGAGGACGGGGGGAATTTAAAAAACTAAACATAATAAATAACACAAAAAAAATTAGAAAACATTCAAGAACCAAAAGTATATATACATAAGCACAAACAAACTTTTAAGAACCATATATATATATATATATATATAGAAAGAAAATGTATAAATATAAATAAGCACAAAAAAACTTGAAATAATAATTGTATGGTCCCATGGGGGGGCTTGGGCTTCTATTTTCATGGATCAAGCGGTCCCATAAAGAAAAAAAAAATTGTGCTACGGGATTAATTAGAATCTTTTCTAGAAAAATAGGAGCCCCTACCTTTTAGAAATGAATCTTTCAGCGGTGAAATTGAGGTGGGGCTAGAAATTGCCCCTACAGCTTAGGAATTTTTTAGAAATTTTTTTTGCCACTTGTCTATCACTTAAAATTTTAAATTTCTAAAAAAAAAAAATGAGAGAATTTTTATTTATTTATTAATTTTTACCAAAAATAATGCAGTTTGATCCTTCAATTTTGGAGCTCAAATTTTTAAGCTGAATTGCAAAATTGAATTCATGGGACCACTAGCCTTAAAGTATTCCTAAAAAATCTAAGCAGCACCCACTTAATTTTTTTAGGAAGCCCCCCTTCATGGGACCATACCCTAAGAAAAAAGAAAAAAGAAAAAGGCGAGATTATAAACAAAAAACCAACAAGCAATAAATAAACCAAGAATCAAAAGAGACAAAATAAGAAAAAACTAAAGGAGGAGGGAAGAATAAGAAAACAAAGGAGACAAAGAACATAAAAGACTGAGAAGGAAGAAAGAAAACACTTACAGATAAAAAGCTCACAATAGAAAAGGGAAAGGAAGGAGTACAGGGGGTTAGGAGGAAGGAAAGGGGAGAACCAAATGGGTGGGGGAAGCCGAGAAAGCACCGAGGAGAAACTAGGGCTAAAAGAGGAAGGAACAAGATGACTAGAGAAGGAAATTGGGACAACTAAGGAGAGGAATGGGACCAAACGAACCCACTGAGCAGGGGGAGACCAATATGAGAGGGAGAACAAGGAGGGAGAGGGAACTCCAAAATGAAACGAAGGAAGAGGGGGGAGGGGGGAAGTGGGAGGAAGAGATTTAGAGGAGAGAAGGATGAGGATGGGTTCTTAGGTGGGAAAGCATAGGGTGCCAAGAAGAACTTAAATTCCAACCTTCATCACAGTTCAGGTTTAGAGGGTGATTGTTGATTTCGATAGCTTCTTTTAGTTTCCTCTTGAAGAAGTTGTCTTCTTTAGAAATAATTTGGGAGCTTTCAAGACAAATATGATGCTTATTGGAAGAAGAGTGTTCAGCAAGGGCAGATTTGGAAACCCATACGTTCCTAATGTCAACACTATGCTCTTTGAATCTAGTGCTAACGGAGCGACCGGTTTCACCTATGTAGGGAACGCCATAGGAACATAAAACCTTATAGACTCCTGAGTCAAGAAGGATGTCCTTGGAATATTTGAGAAAAGGGATACACTTTCTCAAGGTGGAGATGGGCTTGCAAGCGTAGCGAAGACCTTTTCTAAGAAGGATCTTAGAGAGTTTTTGGGAGATGCCATCCACGTAAGGAATAGAAGCACCAAGGGGGATGGGGGAAAGGTTAGGCTTGGGGATAGAAAATAAACTTGACTTGGCATGGTTGAAAGCTTGGGAGATTTGTTTGTTGGAATAACCATTTAACTTGAAGACATGATGCAAATGAGTCGATTCTTGGAATAATTTTTCCTCATCACAAATATGGTAGGCTGTCCAAGCTAGAGTCTTAAGAATGCCAAGTTTTTGGTCAGGATGGTGATGAGAAGAGGAGTGGAGGTAGAGATCAGTGTGGGAAGCCTTGTGGAAAACCTTATGCCCTAAGGACCCATCCGACTTTTTAAGAAGAATAATTTCCAAGAAGGGAAGTTGGTTGTTGGATTCAACTTCCTTAGTGAAGGAGATGCAAGAGATTAGGCTATTGATATGGGTGTGGAACTCTTCCAATTTATCTAAGCCACGAGGCCAACATACATTGGTGTCATCCACATACCTTTTCCACCATCTTCGTTTGAGAGGAAAGGAGTGAAGAGCCATTTCCTCAAAATGTTCCATGAACATGTTGGCAATGATGGGGGAAAGGGGGGAACCCGTAGACACACCATCCACCTGCTCATAGATAACATTTTGGAAAGAGAAAAAAAATTAGACCTTAAGCAAAATTCCACCAAGGTGGCTATTTCATCATTGGTCTTTTTCCTCACAATTTCCAAGGAGCTATAGATGGGGACCTTGGTGAAAAGAGAGGCCACATCGAAACTCACCAAGATGTCACTACTCTCTAAGCTTTTGTATTTGATGAATTGGACAAAATGGTTCGAGTTCTTTATAAAGGAATCAATTTTGCCAACAAGGGGGGCCAATAATTTGGAAAGAAAGGAAGCAAGATTATAAGTAGCATGGTGTCCACAATAGGCCTCAAGGGAATTCCAGATTTGTGAATTTTAGGAACACCATAAATGTGGGGGGTAACTTCTTTGGAGGGGATGAGATGCTTTGTGATTGATGCGTCGAAGGAAGAACAAGCTACTAACTACTTGACTTTTTTGAGAATGTTTGAGCACGGGTTAAGAGGTAAGATTTTATAGCTAGAAGTGTCAAAAAGGAGAAAAAGAATTTTGGAAACATAGTCACATTTGTTCAAAATGATAGTGGTATTCCCTTTGTCGGTTCTAGAAATTATGAGATCATTATTGCTTAATAATTTATTGAGGGCTAAGTGCTCAAATTTTGAGATGTTGCATTTAGGGAGTTTGGCATGCCCAAGGGAAACCACACAATCTTTCCTAACTTCCTTGGCCATATCAGAAGGAATCTAGATTGAATGGCATTTTCAATTTCTATGAGGAAGTCGATGTACGAGATAGCACAGGGAGAAAACACAAAGCCAATACCTCTAGAAAGAACTTTAATGGTAAGGGAGTCGATGGTGATAGAAGATAGATAGACTACTAACTTGCTATCCCAGTCAAGAACGAGGGAGGAATTGGAGGTATTGATCGATTGGGAGGGACAGCTGGCAAAAGGGGCAGATAGCCAACAAGGATGATGCACATAATGAAAAGAGTGGGGGGGTACGGTTGAGGAGCAGAGATAAATAACAGGTCAATGGTAGGTATGGCGTGAAAGACAATATTATCTGTCGGGAGGAAGGTAGGGAGAGAGGACAGAACCGACGAGGAGGACACATGGTGAGAAGTTTCAAAGAGAGTAGAGATGACGGTGGGCTGAGAACCGATTGGATGAAAAGATGAAACAGAGTGGGCTCGAGGTTGGGAGGAGATCAAATCACAATTAATGAGTGAGCAGAAGGAAACTGAGGTTTGAGAGTAGGTGTACCTGGAAGCGAAGGAGAGCCAATGGTTGAAGGCCATTACTGGAGAAGGACCGCTGAGGGAGCACCATTTTGCAATTACAAAGGAAGAGGAATCTATGAGGGATTGGTTGGCTTGGAAGCTTCGTGATTGAATAAATGAATGAAGACTTTTAATAACATCCACGAGGCCAAACAACCTATGGGACCCACGGATCATAAGCAAAACGGAACACCACAACAACCCGAAAGAGAAACCACAGCCCAACAATTACTTGATCTCCCTTTCTTTCTAAATTTTGGATCTTCTACTATGAATTTTTATCAAGTAATCAACACTTTTCGATATTCTCTCTTCCTCGAATAAGCTGTATAAAGAGCTCACATTTAAGATCTCGATATAATTGCCCCGAATATCCATGTAGGCTAGGCATTCCATGATGAAATGTCACTCTGTCTCTAAAAGCCCTAGCGAACAAAACCTGCATATCCTATCAACCCAATCTTCTTTAGGTGTCGTCCATCTACCAGTTTCGCATCTCAATTGGTGAGAACTAGTTCTTAGCTGAGGTATTAACATTTTTACTTTCCATTTTATTTCCGCACCTATATATGATTTTTGAGTGTGACCACAAGAGGGATTAAAGTGCTTGATGTAATACTCCCTTTTCCCTGATAACTCCCTATCCCACATGTTTTCTTTAACTTTTTGTTGCACGTACATTTTGATTGCCTTAATTTTATTTGGGAAATTATCTATGTTGATACCCCACTTACTCAACCACTTGTTATTAAAAGCTTTAGAAGACAGTAATAGAGATCTACACAAAGCAGGAAGCATGAGGAAACCACAACGGGAGGGAGACTATTGAACAAAAGATTTGGTTTGTTGATTAACAATGACAAGGCTAGGTGACTGTACCAAAGGACAAGCCAAGACCGAAGGAGAGAAAAAAAATAGGCACAAGGGAAACGAAGGATCCAGGATGGGGGCAACAACAACATTATTCTTCATAGAAACAAGAGAGGAGGGCAAACAAAGAGGCATGGGGTTGCTGCCAACAATGACCACTACAACCAAATCCATGGAATGGAAGGGGGATGAAGAGCATGGAGGAGGAAGATGGAAGCACGATGGACAACAGGTGTAATGACAAGAGGTAGAGAAGAAACAGGGGTGGAGAACGAGGGAGGAGACCAAGAAGAATCAAGCGAAGATAAGGAGCGATCGGGAGGGTTGTTGCTACAAAAAGAAAGAGAGGGAAAGTGAAAAGGGGAAGTAGGGGAGTAGGCATGGTGTTGCTTGTGAAGCACAGAAAATAAATTTCTTTTTTTCCTTCTTATCAAGTCTTCGTGCCTTGTAGCACATATGTCCGAAGAGGTTTCTAAACAAATCCAAACATCGAGACGAAGCGAATTGGCCAACTCAAGGTGAAGCGAAAGAAACCTGGAGTTGAGATGATTGATAGAAAACCTAATGAATTTGATCGAAGACCGGATAAGAGATAGACCTACCTTGATGAAAATGTGCTTTGTTTTTGAAGCTCCAAAGATGATGGTTGATTTTGGAAAAAGTAGGGATCAATCTAGTCTCCCTGCACCTTTTTAGAAAATCCAAGTCTACAAACTTCTTTGTAGTTTGATCCTCAACAACTCCAATTGCTTAGCTTTAACACATAATTCCCTCCCATGAAGGGCATCTATTAATGAGAAGAGATTTCCATAATCCATTAAAATTATTATCAATAATGTTTCTCGATTAGATCGTGTTCAAATTTTTTGCATCAACGTTTCAGATCACACTTCATGATCCATCATGAAGAAGAAATAAGAGAGCACGAGGAGAGAAAAATGAATAGTTTGCAAACCCAACAAGGCATAAATAGGTTGGGAAGAGGGAGGAGAGATAAGGGGAGGCACAAAATTCAAGACAACAAAAATAAAGCAAAAAGGAAAAGAAGGAACTAAGAAAGAGAAATGAAAATGAAAAAATAGTAATTGCAAAATTGATACTCAAGGGAAACACAAGAATTCTAATAAAATATGGATTTAAAATAAAATACAAAAAATAGGAAAAACTAAATCTCTTAAGAAGCCTATCAAATGAAAATACAACAAAAATAAAATCAACAAATTACATATACAAAATGAAAAAAGAACTTACCCCAAAAATTATAATGGATACAAAGAATGATTCCGAAAATAAAGCCAAGAATAGAAAAACAAAAATTACAAAAAGAACTAAAACTAACAAAAACCAAAAAACTAATGAAAGGAAAGAAATACAAAAAAGAATTCAAAACATAAGAGAAGATAAAATTAAATTAAATAAAAGAGGTAAATGAACATTAAAAGAAAACAAAATGCATATACAATAAAAATAAATTTATCACCAAATTATAAAAAGACTCAAAATATGAATCAAAATGTAAAGGCAAGCAAAGAGAACCATTTTTTTTTCACAAAAAACTAAAACCTACAAAAAGCATAACACTAAAGATTGGAAATAAATACTAAAAAAGAATTCAAAAGAAAGGAGAAGACAAAATAAAATAAAATAAAAAGAGGGCAAATAGAGAGATAAAGCAAAGCAAAAGAATTCGCAATGAAGTAAAAAATTAGGAAATTTAGAATAAATTGGAAATAGGAAAGCAAGAGGACACCAAGAATTTTAAAACTAAACATAATTAAAAAACCCAAAAATAATAAGAAAACTTAAAAGAAACGAATAAAAGGTAAGAGAAAATAGAAAAAGGATAAATAAAAATTAGAAAAAATGTAAATTGGAAGGCAAGAGGATGTAAGATAAAAGAATAAGGAAAGAGGCATAAAATATTGGAAATAATGGAAAGAAAAACTAAAAAATAATTACAAAAAAAAAGAGAAGACAAATTAAAATGAAATAAAATGAGGGCAAGTTGAGAAAAATAAAGCAAAAGAATAAGTGAAAAAGAAAAAAAAAAGAAATTTTAAAAATTTTAAATAGGAAGGCAAGAGGACGCAAGGAATTTAAAAAACTAAACATAATAAATAACACAAAAATAATTAGAAAACATTCAAGAACCAAAAGTATGCATATATAAGCACAAACAAACTTTTAAGAACCATATATATATATATAAGCAAGCATGCCAAATCTCTGAAGCATGTCAAGAGCATACTTCTACTAGAATATAGAAATCCCATCCTAAGACTAAATAACCTGTAAATCGAGAAAGTAGTGTAGAAGGCTGAGATCTGTCATCTCAAACTACTCCATCAAAGCTCGTTGAACATTCTGGATCATGGAGGATGAACCGTCTATAAGGATCAAATCATCCAAATATAGCACAAGGATCAAAAAATCACTCTCCTATCTTTGAATTTACACTGTGGGATCGAAATGACATCGTATGAAGCTAGAAGAAAGTAGAAAAGTGTCCATCTTCTCATACCAAGCCCGAGGGGCCTGTTTGAGACCATATAGTGAATGACGAAGTCTACAAACCAGCGAAGAGTCCTCAATAAAACCATGTGGTTGCTCCATATAAATCTCCTCATGAAGATTACCATTAAGGAAGGCACTCTTCACATCCATCTAAAATACTAACCATCCTTGTGAAGCAGAAAGGGAAAGTACAAGGCGGATAGAATTCATCTTGGCAACATGGGAAAATGTCTCGGAATAATCAATACCTTCGACTTGAGAGAAACCCTTTTCCACAAGATGAGCCTTATACTTCTCAATAGAACCATCTGTAACATATTTGGTATAGTACACCCACTTGCACCAAACCAACTTTCTTCCCTTAGGAAGAGGAACTAAATCCCAAGTATGCTTCTTCATTAGAGAAGAATACTCATTTGCCATAGCTTTATCCCACTTAGGGATACTAACCGCCTCTGAAAACTTCTGAGGATCATCCAAAATGGTATGACTCAAAAGACTAACACCCAATGTTTGTGCATGAGTGTGAAGAGTCTAAAGAATCACCTTCCAAAGGTCCAGCTACATCAATAGTATTGCAGTTCCACTTGGGTAAAGGCTGAATATCTGGAGGTGGTGGGATAGCTGGAGAATCATCCTCATCCTCAAGAGATGAGTAATCCTCAAGATATGAGGAGTGACTAGTAGGAGATGAGAGAGAAGTTGGGGATGGACAATCCATCTGAGGACAATGATAATCAAACTAGACATCTTGTTGAAACAAGACCTGTTTGGAATCAAGATCAAACAACCTGTATGTCTTAACATCCTCATAGTAGCCAAAAAATATGAGTGGTTGACTCTTCCTCTCCATGGCTTTCCATTGAGCTTTAGGAATGAATTCCCAAGCCTCACTTCTAAAGACTGTGAATGAAGATACATCATGCTTGACATGGGACCAAGCCTCCTTGGGAGTCAGATGTTGCAATGCCTTGTGATGCATATGATTCTGAATATAATTGGCATAATTAATTGCCACAACCCAAAAATAAGAATGTATATGTCATGACTGAATCATATAGTTGGTCATCTCCCATAAAGTTATGTTCTTTCACTCAGCAACACCATTCTGCTGAGGGGTGTATGGAACTGTAAGCTGATGTTGCAAACCATGCTCAATGCAAAAGTCCCTAAAAATCTAATTAACATACTCCCCCCCCATTATTTGTGCATATTCGTTTGATAGAAAGATCAGATTGCTTCTCCACAAATGCCTTAAGGATTATGAAAGAATCAAAGGAATCACTCTTGTACTTAAGAAAGTACACACATGTACGCCTAGAGAAGTCATCAATAAATGTGAGCACATATTTAGCCCCTAAAAAATGGAGTTGAAAATGACATGAGGTCACTATGTACCAACTCTAAGGGTGCCTTAGCACATGTGGCTCTAGTCGAAGGAAAAAAATCTCGGTGATGTTTGACAAGATCACATCCTCGACAAACACCATCAGTACAATAAATCTTAGGGAGCCCTAACACTAATTCCTATGTACTCATCTATTGGAGATATCTATAATTGACATGACCAAAATGTTCATGCCACAACATGATCTCAGTGTCTGCATGCGCTATGAATGATGAACCTGAACTAGCTGAACTCTCAAAACCATACAATCGATATAAATGAGAAGAAGTATCAATACTCCTAGTAGCCACAATAATATCAGGATCATGAAGGTCTCGAATAACTACATCATGTGGGGTAAACTTGGTTGTCTTACTGGTGCCAGATTGACAAATTTGATACACTGAAAGAAGGTTAGAGAGATATCAGGAACTGCAAGTACCTCCTAAAGAAAACCACCCTCAAGTGTGATAGTGCCTAAGCCCAAAACTAAAAGCTGTGTAGAATCCCCAACTGCAATATGAGTAGTGCTACAATCTGAAAGGGATGAGACCAAATCCTAAGAAGGTGGCATGTGATGTGTTGCACCAGAATCAAGTATCCATGGAGTTGTAGAAGGTAAGGCCCTTGCAGAAAGAGCATGACCTTTACCTGTAGATAAGGAAGAAGATTTAGGGGTGGAGATGTTATGTTGTTGCATAGATTCCTCCAAAGCTTCTAATATCTTCCAACATCAATTGAATGGATGTCCCTCCTTACCACAAAAACTACAAGGTTCACCTGATTTCTTCTTCGTCTTGGAGGAAGGCTCACCAAACTTAGAAGATTTATCATGTCGAGGAGTGGTTTGAGGTTTCTTTTCTGACTTCTAAGATGATTTAGAGGAATGCTCACTACCTGATGAAGAATCTATCTTGGGCTTTTGTTTCTTCTTATCTTTCTCCTTGGATTTTTGTGCTACCAATGCTTGGATTTTGGAACCAGAAAGAGATTGAAACTGAACCAACTTTTCCTGTTCACGAGTCAAACGATCACATAAAACCTCAAAAGTAGGCATGGTAAATGCATCACCCAATGCATCCATAGTAGAATAGAAAGTAGAAGAGAGGACCTGAAATGACCCTCGAAGCTTAGATAGAATCAGGAAAATACATTCTTTGTTAGTTTTATTCTTCCCACAACCTTGCAAAAGAGATTTGAGTGACTTAAACCTCTACAAGAAGTCCTCAATGGAGGGGTAAGAATCAAGTACAAGTGATGTTAATTCTGCCTCAATCTAAAGAGCTCTATACTCATTAATGGTGCCAAAAATATCACTTCAAATCTCATCCACATAGCCCTAGGAGCCCTAGGAGTGCTGCAAGACTCCAAATGAAACAAGAGACTGTCTGAAACATGCAACAAAATCAAACCCATAGCCTCATTTGTCTTGTTCCTATGCTAAAATATCTCAAATTGACGAGTCAATGTTGGTTGTACTTCATCCAAAGAGGGCCATAAACCCTTAGACATGAGAATTTTGGTCATTTGAGCTTTCCAGGTATGATAGTTGTGGGGCATAATATGTTTAAATGAAGAGTTGTTCACCATGATAGTTGTGGTTTTCAAAACAATGTGTGGTATAGGATTTATGATCTCAAATGTATATAGATACTGAAAGTGAGAAATATACCCCCCACAACAGGAAAAACCAAACTCCCAAAAGAAGATGCTGAGAATATTCTAAAAAATATTCTTTTGGAGGAAAAATTCCGCCATCGTCAAAAAAGATTGTTGGAAAAGTTTCAAATATTTTTGCATGTAATGACTTTAAAAATGTGCAAAATATTTAAGACTTTTTT
Source organism: Sequoiadendron giganteum (assembly GCA_007115665.2). NCBI lineage: Eukaryota > Viridiplantae > Streptophyta > Pinopsida > Cupressales > Cupressaceae > Sequoiadendron > Sequoiadendron giganteum. The sequence continues at coordinate 114,698,978 of CM021109.1, forward strand.
TTTTTTGGAAAAACTTACGAATTTTTTGCTATGAATTTTTTTTGCAACCTCTAATCAATGACGGTGAACTGTATAACATATAGATCCATATGATATTTCGTACAACGATATGGATTTTTAACCTCAAAAAACGTGCCCTCAAAAAATCACTTCAAAATTTTTTTTCTTAGATTTTTTCAAAAAATTAGTTGATCTTTAGGTTTTTGGCCACTTCAGATGCAATGGCAAGGTCAACTTTGCGCCAAAGTGCTCCAAAAATTCACCCACCTCCAAAAATTGCTAAAAAAATACTGAAAATTATAAATTTGAACTTGTAACCATAGATGAGAAAATAGATCAGAAATGAAGAAGAGGTTGACTAAATCCTCGCTTTGATACCATGTTAGATTTGAGAGTAACACGAGCCACATGATCAAACAATGAAAAAAATGTCTTCCACCCAAAAGCTCTGCAAAAGAAAGATTTGTTATTTCTCAAAAAGAAAATACTTACAGAATGAATAATTACAAGAGAGAATGAATGTTTTATAAGAGCAACCCTAATGAAAAAGGATTAGATCATAACAAGTGTCAACATCTTATGTGATGAATGAATTGATCTAATATTAGCTTTATAGTTAATATAAATAAAGTACTAAATTAACTAATAAAACAAATCTAAGTTTAACTTAAGTACATGAGAATTAGAATAATAATTAATTAAAGTAATTAATTATTCTTTAATATATGATAACTTGAGATCATTATTGCTTAATAATTGATTGAGGGCTAAGCGCTCAAAGTTTGAGATGTTGCATTTAGAGGTTTGGTACGCACACAATATTTCTAACTTCCTCAGCCATGTGAGAAGGAAGAGGTTGAATGCCATTTTAAATTTCTATGAGGAAGTCAATGTGCGAGATAGCACGGGGAGAAAACGCAAAGCCAATACCTCTAGAAATAACTTTTAACGACAAAAGATAGATTGACTACTAAATTGTTATCACATTCAAGAACGAGGGACGAATTGGAGATGTTGACCGATTGAGAGGGACAATTGGCAGAAGGGGGAGACCACCAATGAGGATGATGCACAGAATGAAAAGAGCAAGGGGGTGGCTGAGGAGTAGAGAGAAATGACGGGTCAATGACAGGTATGGTGTGAGAGACAAGATTATCAGCCGGGAGGAAGGTAGGGGAGAGGACACAATCGATGAGGACACGTGGTGAGAAGGGGTTGCAGAGCAAGGAGAGAAGACGGCGAGCTGAGAACCGATCAGATGACAAGCTGAAACAAAGTGGGTTCGAAGTTGGGAGGAGATTGATCATAATTCATGATTTAAGCAGAAGGAAACTAAGGTTCTAGAGTAGGCGTACCTAGAAGCAAATGAGAGTCATTGGCTGAAGACTGTTGCTAGATCAAGACCCTTGAGGGAGCATCGATCTGTAACTACGAAGGAAGAATACTCCGTGAGGGATCGATTGGCTTGGAAGCGTCATGATTAAAAGCTTCACAAGATAGTAACAAAGATCTACGTGAAGCAAGAAGCATGAGGGAACCACAACGAGAGGAAGATTGTCGAACAAAAGATTCAGTTTGTTGATTAACAATGACAAGGCTAGGCGATTGCACCAAAGGATAAGCCAAGACCAACAAAAAGAAAACAGAAAAACACGAGGGAAGCGAAAGATCCCAGATGGGGGAAACAACAACATTATTCTACACAGAAACGAGAGAGGAGGACGAAGGAAGAGGCACGAGGTTGCTGCCAGCGATGACGACTTCAACCAAATCCATGGAATGGAAGGGCGACAAAGAGCGAGGAGGAGGAAGGTGGGAAGCACGATGGACAGTAGGTGGAAGGACAGGAGGTGGAGAACAAACATGGGTGGAGGACGAAGGAGGAGACCAAGAGGAATCATGCAAAGATAAGGAGCGACCGAGAGGGTGGCTGCTACGAAGAGCAAGAGCTCGGGAAAGTGAAAAGGGGAAGCAAGGGAGTAGCATGGCGTTGCTTATGAAGTAGAGAAAATAAATTTCTTTTTTGCCTTCTTATCGAGTCTTCTTTCCTTCTTGTAGCGCGTATGCGCGAAGAGGTGTCTAGACAAATCCAGACACGGGGATGAAGTGAATTGGCCAACTCAAGGTGAAGCGGAAGAAGCCTGGAGTTGAGATTATTGATAGAAGACCTGATGGATTTGATCGAAGACTGGATAAGAGATAGAACTACCTTGTTTTGAAGCTCCAAAGATGATGGTTGATTTTGGCGAAAGTAGGGATCAATCTGGCATCCCTTGCACCTTTTCATAAAAGCCAGGTTTGCAAAACTTATTTCCTAGTTGATCCTCAACAACTCCAATTTCTTAGCTTTAACACATAATTCCCTCCCATGAAGGGCATCTATTAATGAGAAGAGATTTCCACATCCATTAAGATTATTGTCAATAATGTTTCTGGATTAGATCGTGTTCAATTTTTTTGCATCAATGTTTCAGATCACACTCCATGATCCATCATCAGGATGAAAGAAGAAAGCATGAGGAGAGAAAAATAAATAGTTTGCAGACCCAAAAGGACATAAATAGGTTGGGAAGAGGGAGTAGAGATAAGCGGAGTCACAAAATTCAAGACAACAAAAATAATGCAAAAAGGAAAAGACTAAGGAATTAAGAAAGAGAAATAAAAATGAAAAAATAGCAATTGCAAAATTGGTACTCAACGGAAACACAAAAATTCTAATAAAAGATGGATTTAAAATAAAATACAAAAAATAGGAAAAGTTAAATCTCTTGAGAAGCCTATCAAATGAAAATACAACAAAAATAAAATCAACAAATTACATATACAAAATGAAAAAAAGAATTACCCCAAAAATTATATGGATACAAAGAATGAATCCAAAAATAAAGTCAAGAGTAGAAAACCAAAAAATTTAAAAAACAACTAAAACTAACTTGAAAAGAAAAACACTAAAGAAAGGAAAGAAATACAAAAAAGAATTCAAAAAATAAGAGAAGATAAAATTAAATTAAATAAAAGAGGTAAATGAATATTAAAAGAAAACAAAATGCATATACAATAAAAATAAATTTATCACCAAATTATAAAAAGACTCAAAATATGAATCAAAATGTAAAGATAAGCAAAGAGAACCAAATTTCTTGTACAAAAAACCAAAACCTACAAAAAGCATAACACTAAATATTGGAAAGAAATACTAAAAAAGAATTCAAAAGAAAGGAGAAGGCAAAAATAAAATAAAATAAAAAGAGGGCAAATAGAGAGATAAAGGAAAGCAAAAGAATTCTCAATGAAATAAAAAATTGAGAAATTTAGAATAAATTGGAAATAGGAAAGCAAGAGGACACCAAGAATTTTAAAACTAAACATAATTAACAATCCAAAAATAATAAGAAAACTTAAAAGAAACAAATAAAAGGTAAGATAAAATAGAAAAAGGAGAAATAAAAAATAGGAAAATGTAAGTTGGAAGGCAAGAGGATGTAAGATAAAAGAATAAGGAAAGAGGCATAAAAGATTGGAAAGAATGGAAATAAAAACTAAAGAAGAATTACAAAAGAAAAGAGAAGACAAATTAAAATGAAATAAAATGAGGGCAAATTGAGAAAAAAACAAAGCAAAAGAATAAACGAAAAAAGAAAAAAAATAAAAAAAATTTAAATTTTAAATAGGAAGGCAAGAGGAGGCAAGGAATTTAAAAAACTAAACATAATAAATAACACAAAAATAATTAGAAAACATTCAAGAACCAAAAGTATATACATATATATATAAGCACAAACAAACTTTTAAGAACCATATATATATATATATATATATATATATACAGAGAAAGAAAACATATAAACATAAATAAGCACAAACAAACTTGAAATAATAAGAAAAATGAAAAAAGAAAACAACGAGATTATAAACAAAAAACCAACAAGCAATAAATAAACCAAGAATCGAAAGAGACAAAATAAGCAAAAACTAAAGGAGGAGGGAAGAATAAGAAAACAAAGGAGGCAAAGAACATAAAAGATCAAGAAGGAAGAAAGAAGACACCTACAAATATAAAGCTAACAATAGAAAAGGGAAAGGAAGGAGGATAGGGGGTTAGGAGGAGCGAAAGGAGAGAACTAAATGGGCGGGGGAAGTCGAGAAAGCACTGAGGAGAAACTAGGGCTAAAAGAGGAAGGAACGAGATGACTGGAGAAGGAAACTAGGACAACTAAGGACAGGAATTGGACCAAACAAACCCACTGAGAAGGGGGGGAGACCAATACAGGAGGGAGAAGGAGGAGGGAGAGGGAACTCCAAAATGAAACGAAGGAAGAGGGGGGAGGGGGGAAGCGGGAGGAAGAGATTTAGAGGAGAGAAAGATGAGGATGGGTTCTTAGGTGGGAAAGCAGAGGGTGCTAAGAAGAACTTAAATTCAAAACTTCATCACAGTTCAGTTTCAGAGGGTGATTGTTTATTTCAATAGTTTCTTTTAGTTTCCTCTTGAAGAAGTTGTCTTCTTTGGAAATAATTTGGGAGCTTTCAAGAGAAATATGATGCTTACTAGAAGAAGAGTGTTTAGCAAAGGTAGATTTAGAAAACTGTTCATGCCTGATGTCAGCTCTATGCTCTTTGAATATGATGCTAAAGGAGAGACCAATTTCACCTATGTAGGGAATGCCATAGGAACATAAAACCTTATAGACTCATGAGTCAAGAAGGATGTCCTTGGAATCTTTGAGAGAAGGGATACACTTTCTCAAGGTGGTGAGGGGCTTGAAAGCGCATCAAAAACCTTTTTTAAGAAGGATCTTAGAGATTTGTTGGGAGATGCCATCCACATAAGGAATAGAAGCACCAAGGGGGATGGGGGGAAGGTTAGGCTTGGGGATAGAAAAGAAACTTGACTTGGCATGGTTGAAAGCTCAGGAGATTTGTTTGTTGGAATAGCCATTTAACTTGAAGACATGACACAAATGAGTAAAATTTTGGAATAAGTTTTCCTCATCACAAATTTGGTAGGCTCTCTAGGATAGAGTCTTAAGAACCCCAATTTTTTGACTAGGATGGTGATGGGAAGAGGAGTGGAGGTAGAGATCGATGTGGGTAGCCTTGTGGAAAACCTTGCGCCCTAAGGACCCATCCAATTTTTTAAGAAGAATAATGTCCAAGAAGGGAAGTTGGTTGTTGGATTCAACTTCCTTAGTGAAGGAGATGCAAGAGATTGGGCTATTGAGATGGGTGTGGAACTCTTCCAATTTATCTAATCCATGAGGCCAACATACATTGGTGTCATCCACATACCTTTTCCACCATCTTGGTTTGAGAGGAAAGGAGTGAAGAGTCATTTCCTCAAAATTTTCCATGAAGAAGTTGGCAATGACAGGGGAAAGGGGGAACCCATAGCCACACCATCCACCTGCTCATAGATAACATTTTGGAAAGAGAAAAAAGTAGACCTTATGCAAAATTCCAACAAGGTGGCTATTTCATCATTGATCTTTTTCCTCACAATTTCCAAGGAGTCAGAGATGGGGACCTTGGTGAAAAGAGAGACCACATCGAAACTCACCAAGATGTCTCTGCTCTCTAATCTTTTGTCCTTGATGAATTGGACAAAATGGTTTGAGTTCTTTATAAAGGAATCGGTTTTGCCAACAAGGGGGGCCAATAATTTGGAAAGAAAGGAAGCAAGATTATAAGCAAGGGACCCCATTGTGTCCACAATAGGCCTCAAGGGAATTCCAGGTTTGTGAATTTTAGGAACACCATAAATATGGTAACTTCTTTGGAGGGGATGAGACGCTTTGTGATTGATGCATCGAAGGAAGAACAAGCTGCTAACTGCTTGACTTTTTTGAGAATTTTGGAGCAAGGGTTAAGAGGTAAGATTTTGTAGCTAGAAGTGTCAGAAAGGAGAAAAAGAATTTTGGAAACATAGTCACATTTGTTGAAAATGACAGTGGCATTCCCTTTGTCGTCTCTAGAAATGATGAGATCATTATTGGTTAATAATTTATTGAGGGCTAAGCGCTTAAATTTTTTTTTTATTGGAAAAAGCTAAAATACAAATTACAGAGCAAGAGAACACATCTGAAACAGAACAACTGCTATAAGCTTACAAAGTAGAGGGTTGTAGCAACAACAAACCAGCTACAAGTCCTCCAAACATTTGCATAACAACAACCAAACAACAATAAGAAGAGAGGACAACAAGTGTTGGCAGAAAGAAGGAATGTCCAGCACCATCCAAACGTCAACACATCCATCCTCGTCCAAAAGTGTCTGCAAAAAGAGCAGCAAACATAGTTGAAGAAGCAATGAAGTTCCTCTCAGCACTTGAACCTGTCATCTTTAGCAATGCATCAAAGTTTGACCACACCCTACATAGCAACCATCTGTTGCAATCTCAATAGACCAAGCATGAAACACCTTGAGGCGGGGGGAGAATTCTGGCTTGGATTTGGGACAAAAGAGACTTCACTTGAAGATGAAGAACGTCACCAATAGAGCCCTTCTTTTCCAGGTAAGAATCTATACTCAGTACAAGGGTATGCAGATTGGAATAAATAGTAAGAAGTTCAATCTCAAAGGGCAGGAAGGAGTGAGACAAAGCAGCTTGGCACCGCAACTTCCAAATGTTTTTAATAATGATAAGCCGACTTGAATTAGCTATCAAATTATGAGCAGCTGAGTAGCCAAGTAGAGAAGCTTTCCAAGTCCAATGAATATGAAACAGGGCTGGAAGTGAAGCAAAAAGAGCATTCCACAACTTGTAGACGTGAGGGTAGAACCAAAAACAATGTTTAAATGTCTCAACCTTACCACAAAATGGGCAAGAGGGAGGTAGGTGAAGGAATTTGAGGTGAGATCCCATTGGGATTTTAGCATGTAGCAGCTTCCAAGCAGTAAGTTGGGATTGTGCATTAGCCTTGGATTTCCAGATAAGCAAGCTAAGTTTGTTCCATTTTGATCTGCTGAGGTTGCACCGCCAATTAGAACTAAGCCGAGAAGACAAGGCCAAAGAAGGAATAAGCTGTTTGTAGAGGGCCTTAAGTGGAGAAGTTTTGATATTGCCTCCATTTGGCCACCTCCAGTCCTTGAAAAAAATTGAATGACAACTAGTGGACATGAGGATGGAGAGATTAGGGGGCACCATGTTTTGTATTTCCAACACAATGGGCTTATCTTTGTGATTTAAATTATAGCTGAGCCTAAGTTGTTGCCAAGATTTCAATAAAAAATTGGAGGGATCCCATAAGTCACTGAATACTTGAATAACTTTTTTGAAAAGATGTTTTTCTTTCATCCTGGGAATTTTTGCAAGAGGTTGATTATTGTCTTGAATCAAACGATTCCACCAAATTGATGAAGTTGGAAAACTGAGCCCGTGACTGAAGGATTGATCAAACCAGGATAACTTTTGAGAGACCAGTTGTCATGCTTTCCATATGCAGTTTAAGGATGTTGAGCCTTTGAGTTTGAAGTAATGTGCTAGGAGAATCTTGTCACTCCTGTGGACTGAGCTCCAGGATTTTCCTGAGGTAGTTTTTTGGATGCGATATCTAATCAACGCTTTCCAAGGTGCATTACCAACTAGAGCTCTATCCATTTGGCTGAAAGGAAAACTCCTTGGGTAAATGGGTCAATTATGCCCAATCCACCGTTCTCCTTAGGGAGGATGCAATGAGACCAAGAAGTGATAGGCCTTCCTTTTTTATTTCCCCAATTGGACCAGATAAAATTACGAATTAGTTGGGTGAGCTAGTTATAACAAGCTTTGGAGGGCAGCCAACAAGAGGAAGTGTAGATATGACTAGCTAGAAGGATTTTATTGGCCACCTGGATATGCCCAGCCATTGAGAGAAAACAATTAGTCCAAGTCAACAATTTGGATTTGAATTTGTTAAGGAACCATCTCCACATTTCTTTCAAAGAGACTCCTAACCCAAATGGAATGCCAAGGTACCGCGTTACAGTTTCGTGCTTGATTTCTTTCCATTTTGTAGGTATCCATGGAGGAAGGGGGTTGGGTCTTGTCATCCAAAATTCAGTTTTATGCATAGCTAGTTTGGAGCCCGAGACATTATAGTAGAAATCAAGGATATCTAATAAATTAGTGATATCTTCAGCTGAATTTTGAATGAATATCATGCTATCATCTGCAAAGTGGGAGTTAAGTGCCATGCAATAACCAGGGAGAGAGATGCCATGGATGAGCGAGTTAGATTGTGCATGTTGGAAAAGATAGCCGAGAGCATCCACAGTGAGCACATAAAGAAATGGAGCAAGAGGGCTCCATTAATAGCCAATCTGGCATTAGCATCCATAAACAACATACAAACATGAGCACAAAAATTAGGGCCAAATCCCATCCATTGGAGCATCTTGAGGATGAAAGACCATCGTATACAATCATAAGCTTTGTCAAAATCAAGTTTGAGGATCAAGGCATCTTGAGCTGTTTGTTGGGCCCATTCAGCTGATTCCCAAGCAAGGATTATATTATCAAGAATGAATCCGCCCCCAAGGAAACTAGTTTGCTCAGGTCTAACAATTTCTTGTGTGATGGGTTTAATTCTTTTTGCTAGAGATTTAGCAATGATCTTATAGGATGTGTTGAGAAGAGTGATGGGGCACCAACTATTTACCGAGTCTTCTTGTTTCCCTTTGGGAATAAGTTTAATCGGCCCCTAATTAATAATCGCGTTGAGGGATCCAATTTCTATACCTTCCAAATAGACATTGTAGAAATCTTCCCAAATATGGGGCTAGAGGGTGCGATAGAATTCCACAGGAAGATCATCTAAACCAGGACTCTTTTCCAAAGCCAAGTTATACATGGCTTCATCAATCTCCTCCAAAGAAAGGTTGTGGTCAAGAAATTTGCTATAGTCCCATTGGATTTTTTGAGGAATAAAAGCAGCAAGAGTGTCTTCTAGGATAGGAATAAGGGGATCTTTAATTGAGTCATCCATAAACAACTATTTATAATGTTCAAAAAAGGTTTTCATGATATTCTCATGACTGGTCTGCAGTTCACCATAAGCAGATTTAATAACAGAAATATGTTCCTTTTTATGTTTATGTTGCAAAAATTGGAAGAAGAATTTGGTGCTCTTGTCCCCCTATTTGATCCATTGTAATTGTGCCCTTAGTTGTGCACCTTTACCCTTATAAGCATCAAGCTTTTGCAACAAATTTTTAGAATTAGCAACTGCTAGTTGCAAGGGAATGGTGTGAGGATTGTTGTCTAAATGTTTCCTGCTTTGAACAAGCTATCCTTTAAGAGATTTTTCAGTTCTCCTACATTTGGCCGCCTCTCTCCTACCAAAGTCACAAAGGAAGTGAGTGCAATGAGCAATAGTTATTTCCCACTAGCAAATCCATCTATCCTCTTGGGGTTTAGGCTCAACCTTCCAAACAACAAGAAGACCATCAACGCAGTCCTGGTTTTGCTAATGTGAAACATTTAGTTTGTAGGGAAGTTCATTAGGAAGGGAATTAGCTCTAAGAAGAGATAAAGTGGTAAAAATGGGAAGGTGGTCAGAGAGAGTAGCAGATAGGTCAAGATGGACAAGATAACCTGCAGGGGAGTGAAGAATAGACAAATTGGGAGAGATGTAGAATCTATCCAAGTGGCCCATTTTCCTGAGAAAACTTTGTTGACAATTGTTCCAAGTGAACCAATGGTGTGTATGAGAGTCCCTTTTACCCAAGATAGGATCATGAATACCACGAGAGTTGCGAGCAAGGGTCCACGCTTCAAACTCAGGCTGAGGCAATCTATGAAGACTATCCCAACTACGGTCAGTAGCGTGCTCAACCATATTGAAGTCTCCCCCAAGAACCCACTCAACAGAAGGTAAATTTATGCGAAGCTAGTCCCACAACTTTTCCCTCTTAGCTGAAGATTTGGGAGCATATATGGAGCAAAATCCAAGAAGGTTACCTTGAACAAGGGTGGTGACCCACACACAACAGTTGTCTGGATCAGATCAAAAGGCCATAATTGACTTGGCTAACCATGGGGCAAGACCCAACACTGCACCTCCAGAACCTTCAGGATGGTTTGTGTGGAAGAATTAGGCCTCCTTCCAAATCAACGCCAAAGTGACATCGAGATGAGATTAACTAACTTTAACTTCTTGCAACATCAAGACATCTGTTTGATTGTCTAAGACAAACTATTTGACTTGGTACTTACGCGATGGGATTGTCAAACCCCTCACATTCCAAGATTGAATGTGACAATTCATTGAGAGTCAGGAATTTCCTCATCAGAGAGGAGAGTGATAAACTGATTGGAGACCAATAAGGCATGTGGATTTGCAGCTCCATCCACAAGGGGTCTCTCTCGAGAGGAAGATCTTGATCGTGATCGCATGGGACTTGAAGGGGGTGTTCTCAAAGGGCTTTCTGACTGTGAGGAGGCACCCACAGGGCTAGCAGGGGGGTTCTTAATGTCGCAGCGGTCTGAGAAGACTCAGAAGCATCTTGGGCATTTGAGAGGGGAGGCGTGGCAAGCTCCTTTCTCTTTTTGGGGCATCTTTTCTCATATGTAAGGATGTCCTTAAAGGTAGCGTGGTCACAAGAGGGATTAGGTGGGGAATCTACATGGTCTGCGTAGGGAGAGGGAGGTTGATGGGGGGAAAATGGGGGGGAGGTGGAAGGGGCTGCGGCTAAAGGGAGTGGAGGGTCAGGGAAAAAGACTTGAGGGGGGTGAGGTTTGCGATGAGGACAATCTCTAATAAGGTGTCCCTCTTTCTAACAATAAAAATAGGCATTGGGCTTATTAAGGTAGTTAATTCGTTGAGTAAATTCAAAGCCAGGGCCAACCAGCTGAATGGAATCAGGGAGAGGTTGTGTTAAGTCCATTTCAACACAGACCCTGGGGTGTACTTTCAGACTAGCCCATTTATTTGAGCTTGGTTTGCACCGCAAAACCCTTCCTAGTTGTGCTGCTATATCATGAAGAAAAGGACGAAAAGCCAATTTCAGGAGGGGCAGCTCGACCCACATTGGATATTTGGATTTAGACTGTCCTTCTGGGTGGAAGTCAATACCCTAGGCTTGGAGATAGCAAGTTTTAGCACAAATAATCCAAGAGCCATAATGGAGGGCTACTTTAGCATCATTCGGGTTCATGAAAGTGCAAGCTACATACCCTTTGCCTAAGCCTCTGAAGGATTCTATAGCCCACCCTTTTTGTTCCCAGTTTGTGCGTGTCCATTTGAAAAAATCTTGTTCTGTTGGAATGCCTTTTAAAAAGAACATGATGATTGATCTAGCTTTGAAATCTTCTATAACATCAATGATTTCATCAGGAAATTTAAATGTGATAGATTTACCTCCAGCAACGATAGGGGATTGGGCGGTTTGACTGTTAAATCCTTCTGGTTGCGTGGTGTGGGCGAGTTGAGATTTGCTACCTAGGACCCATCATTGCCTGACTCCATGGCATTTGCATTAGTTGGCAGGGGCACATAACTGGGGCTGGCATGAGAAATCCCTTTTTGAACAATGGCTTTTGACTCGTCTGGCATCCCTTTTTCCCTTGCTTTCTTTTTCATTGTAGATCCTTGTGGATTTAACCCAGACTGGGTCCCAACAGATGCAGCTTTGGGCACTGATGAACCTGGAGATTTAGCTATGATTGAAGCTGGGTAAAAATGACCAAGTGCATTTAGGGGGTTTGGCATGCTTGAGGGCTACCGCATAATTTTTCCTAACTTCATTGACCATGTCAAAAGTAAGAGATTGAATGTCATTTTCAATTTCTATGAGGAAGTCGATATGCGGGATAGCATGGGGAGAAAATGCAAAGACAATACCTCTAGAAAGAACTTTAATGGTAGGGGGGTTGATGCTGACAGAAGATAGGTTGACTACTAACTTGCTATCCTAGTCAAGAATGAGGGGGGAATTGGAGGTGTTGACTAATTGGGAGGGAGAGTTGGTAAAAGGGGGAGACTACCAATGAGGATGATGAACGAAGTCAAAAGAGTGAGGGACGACTGAGGAGTAGAGAGAAATGACTAGTCAACGACAAGTATGGCGTGAGAGACAAGATTATCAGCCGAGAGGAAGGCACAAAGAGAGGACACAATCGACGAGGAGGACATGTGGTGAGGTGTTGTAGAGTATGAAGAGACAACAACAGGTTGAGAATCAATTGGATGACAAGTTGAAACAGAGTGAGCTCGAGGTTGGGAGGAGATCAAATCACAATTAATGATGTGAGCAAAAGGAAATTGAGGTACGAGATTAGGTGACCTAGAAGCGAAGGAGAGCCATTGGCTAAAGACCGTTGTTGGAGAAAAACTATTGAGGGAGCACCGTTTTGTAACCATGAAGGAAGAGGACTCCGTGAGGGATCGACTGGCTTGGAAGCTTTGTGATTAAAAGCTTCAAAAGTTAGTAATGGATATCTACACGAAGTAGGAAGGACGAGGGAACAATAGTGGGAGGAAGACTGCCGAACAAAAATGTGGTTAGCTGATTAACAATGACAAGGCTAGGCAACTGCACCAAAGGACAAGCCAAGACTAAAGGAGAGAAAATAGACATACATGAGGGAAGTGAAGGATCTAGGCTGGGGTCAATGACAATATTATTCTAAATAGAAATGAGAGAGGAGGGTGAAGGAAGAGGCACAAGGTTGCTACCAGTGATGACGACTTCAACCAAATCCATGGAATGGAAGGGGGATGAAGAGCGAGGAGGAGGAAGGGGGGAAGCACGATGGACAACAGGTGCAAGGACAAGAGGTGGAGAACAAATATGGGCGGAGGACGAGGGAGGAGACCAAGAGGAATCATGCGAAGATAAGGCATGACTAGGAGGTTTGCTGCTACGAAGAGCAAGAGAGGGCAAGTGAAAAGGGGAAGCAAAGGAATAGGCATGGAACTGCTTGTGAAGTAGAGAAAATAACTTTCTTTTTTGCCTTCTTACTGAGTCTTCTTGCCTTCCTATAGCATGTATGTGTGAAGAGGTGTCTAGACAAATCTAGACATTGAGACAAAGCAAATTGGCCAGTTCAAGGTGAAGCGGAAGAATCCTGGAGTTGAGATGATTGATAGAAGACTTGATGGATTTGATCGAAGATCGAATAAGAGATAGACCTGCCTTGATGAAAATGTGCTTTGTTTTGAAGCTCCAAAAATGATGGTTGATTTTGGTGAAAGTAGGGATCAATCTGGCATCCCTGCACCTTTTTAGAAAAGTCAGGTTTGCAAACTTATTTGCTAGTTTGGTCCTCAACAACTCCAATTTCTTAGCTTCAAAATATTTATATCGAAGTGATATATAATATTATTGTCAAGTACTAAATTTGATGACATGTTTATATTGATTTTAGGTGCAATGCTCCCTAGTAATTGAATTTGGAGGGATCCAAATTATATGAAGACATAGAAATAGATGACTTCTTTTGAGCCAGCTAGAAATGATGATAAAGTAAACCCACACAATTGCTACATATTGCAATTGTCTAGAGAAAATATAGATTGGAAACCCGTTATTTGCAAGCATGTTGTGATCAAATATATTAAAAAGTATGCAACAAAAGCAGAGAAAAGCTTTGAAACATACCCAACACATCAGGTCATTCTAGGCTACATTGCACCGATGCTTTCTCTTAAGAGCCGTAAGTGCCAAAAAGTGGCAAACATTGATGAGTTGTTTCTTAGAAACCACGACACTTAGAAACATTCCATCTAAAGGTATTGAGTCACGTAGGTTCCCTCTACAATAATCTCTCCTATTTTTTCACATATCCAAGCCATTTCACTATGGCGATAATATTTTAGATGTTGCAAAAAGTGGCAGTTCCATTCAAATGAAAGTTGCAAGATAGCCTGATTTTTATTCTATTCATCGTGCAACCAAACTAATAGTTCCAACATGTCCATTTTGGTGGGTTTATGCTAGGCAAGGTCCTATTTTTCCCCCAACATGCTGGATTGTTGCAAGCTACATTGTACTGATGCTTTCTCTTAAGAGCCTTACATGTTAAAAAGTGGTGAACTTTGATGAGTTGTTTCTCAAAAATCATGGCACTTAGAAAAATTCCATCTAAAGGTATATGTTCACGTAGGGTCCCTCTACAATAATCTCTCTCAGTTTTTCATATGTCCAATTGGTTCCATCACGAAGACAATGTTTCAAATGTTCCAAAAAGTGTCAATTGCATTTAGTAAAAAGTTGTCGAGAGGCATTATTTATATTCTTCATCTCATGGGGGTACACTGACAATTCCAACACATCGGGGTGTCTACATAATAGGTCCACTTTATATTTTCTTTTCAATGTAGGTGTCTTTATACTCTTATGACTGAATGATCTATACCAAAGAACTAGTCTCCTTCATAGATTCAATTCAATGTAGTCATAAACTTTTTGGTCGATATATGAATATTTTTTTGAGATGAAGGAAAGTGTAGGCATGAATAATAGCTCTATAAATATGAATTAATGATTGGTCAACTAGAGGATGGGTACTTGAATGTACTTGAATACAATTATTGGAACACATAGTGTAAAATTGTTTTTACTTTGTCTTGAATAAAACTTGATTCCATAACTATATGCCACCGATATGGCATTCAAGACCACAAACACATAGTGGTGTAGGAAATATAATAATTAACCAACAAATATAGGTAATATATAGGTGCTAAATATTAGGAATGAAAAGATATGATGCCCCTAATGCAAGGATAAATAATGCAATATAAGCTCAGTATTTGAGATGAAAGGCATGATACCAAAAATGTAAGGATAAAGAATGCAATGTAAGCTCAATATACAAGATGAAAGGCATGATAACCCAAATTTAAGGATAGATTCTAATGGTGTGACAATAGGAGTGCAAATGGCATAAAAGGTATGCTCGAGAAGCATGATATAGTAATGTACGATCAAAATGCAAGCTTTAAGAGTGTAGTAGGGAAATGTAGGCTCAATAAGCAGCTTTATAAATAATATGTCTAAATATAAGATCCAAGAAGCATGATGTAGCAATAAAATATCAATAGGTAACGAACAATGGTCAAATACTAAGGAATGGGCATAGATATAAGAGTGCGATAGGAAGTAAAATGTTAACATGTCATGCCCACATTTTAATGTGGAGATAACACAAATGTCACAATTTTTTTGTTTGTTTAAATACAGGTTTACAACTTAATAAGCTCTGACAAGCCACCATTACACAACAAAATTACTAAGTTCTAACGTTATTGACATTATTACATTGTCTAGATAACAACACATGGCTTAATTAGTTGCAGGTTCACATTGCTTGACTCCCTTAGTGGAGTTTTATTTGATAGATGAATTTAAACTCTTACAATGTCTTGAAGAGATATTGATATCAATAATGCCATTACTCAAGTAGTACTTATTTGCAACATTAAATATATAGATACATCCTCATCCCCTTTCTTGAGTTGGGCTTCATCATGAAAATTACCTAAATTTGATTAAGTTTACCTTTACCTAGTAACTTTCATAACATGTGAACTAAAACCTACATGATTGGTTTCAAGACTTCATTTTTCTTTGTTTAAATAAGAATAACCTAGGATCACATTACACATTGATTCATTAAAGGCTAAGTCCTTAAGTTTACCTTTGCCTTTAACTAATAAATTTTGCATTAATTAATATATGATACAATTTGATGCAAATTTTAGGGTGAGGTAATGTGTTCGTTCTTACGACCTTATTTTTAAATGGACCATGTTTCATTTCAACACCTTTTATTTGATAAAATACTACTAGTCCACACTTACACATTTACCAACTATTTAGAATATCAACTTAACCATCTAGATGTTACATTTAATTCGCTGGAATAAGGCCTCTTCCTTAACCCCATTTAAACAAAATTTGATTCACTCAATAATTGTAATAATTTTTCCTTTTTTTTCTATTGTTTTTATATCACATAGCTAATTCAACTAGAATAAATTGATAATATTTAACTCATTTTCATTGCATTAAATATTTGATTTCACAGAGTTTTAGAGTTTAGATAGACCTTTTAGTTTTATGCACATTCCAAGAATCCACTTTAACCTATTAAATCCCACTTAAATTAATTCTAAATCATAAGGTCACTCTATTAAATACTCTCATGCGACCTTCAATTTTAATCCTTAAGTTCATAAATTTGTCATTTATGTCAATTTATTATGATGAATAATTTTAATGAAGCTTTTTATTTATTTATTTTCAATTAGGAATAACTATCCCTTATTTAAATTGACAACCCCTTTCTACTTGAGGCATATTTAATGAAGGTAAAATATGTTGACAAAACCCTTTTTAAATATTTGCTATGCAATATTTATAATAATAATTGATATCATAATTTATGTATTTACGTTTTATCAATTGCATAAATTAATTCTTAAAATAATTTATTCCACCTTTTCATGATTTGTCTAAAAATAAATCCATGAATCCATTTTCAATTAATAAAGCTATATTAAAATAGATTTCAAATAACTCTTCTTACAAAATCTCCACCATTGGATCTTAGGGTTGCAAGTGGAAGCCCTAATTCATAAGGATGGCTTAATAATTTATTTTCTCTTCACAGTTTATTTCATTCTTTCATTTGATTGCAGGTTTGAACAAGAATTGAAATGAAGAATGGACTCATGCACAACCCATACCTTTATTACATCAACAGATTTTTCTCTTAGTTTAGAGATTGAATCTTCGTTACAGATTTTCTTTTATCTTAGTTTATTTTCTTTTCCATTTTATACACTCAGTTAGCATTTAACTTACAATCCATTTTATCTTTCTCAAAGTCTCATACATATATATATATATTTTTCTTGCTGCAGTCTGTAAGTTTCTGTATTGCTGGAAAAATTACGCCACGGTGGAAAGAGAATTTTGTCGTTCCTTTTATATATTTCTTTCTATCATGATTTTACAGCCATGATTGTAGATCTGTATCTCATTTTATATAAAATTCTTTCCAGTGCAACTGAAATGTTTGTGAATATAGATTTATACATGGGTATTCTTGTTTTGAGCCAAGCTTTATATAATGTTTGCAGTGGCGAACAGAGGAACCCCTGCCGCCGACGCCCTTCTTTTTCGTTAGCATCTGAAGAAATCATACAGAGGTTTAAGAAGGTTAAAAAAAAATGCATAGTAGATTTTACAGATCAATAGAGGATCATTTTTGTTTTGGATTTAAAATACTAAGAAAATTGGTGCAAGACACAGGCATTATATTTAACGTTTTTTTTTTTTCCTAAATTCTTTCATTAACTTGCAAGCCAAACCCTCGTTAGCCGACAGGCCTGTAGCCCCTGCCAGCCTTGGCTGGGGTTTGTGGGTCGAGCCTCCTCATATATATTTTTATTTATTTATATATTTTTTTTTCTAATATTAAAATTTATAAACTAGTTATTGCACTTGTGATGTGCAATGGGTAGGTCGAAAATTTGTATGGCTATTTTTTAATTTGTGTAGTCAATATGGTGGAAATAGGGATTAGTGCAACACAATCTTATATGTTTTGAAGTGAAATAAATATAGTGTGTACAATTGTTAGCATTATTGGAGTTTGTGTAGACATATTGTATGTATTTAACATAATAGAACAACACATGAATAATGTAAATGGAACATTAATTTATGCCATATAAAAGTGATGGAAAAGGAAATATATAGAATGATGAAATTAATGGGTTTTTTATGGATTGTCTATTTTGCATTACAAGAATGGTTATATCTTAATAAAAAAAAAAATTAAATAACTAACTAAAATAATAGATGTTAGGTCTAACTAACTGAAATAATAGACGGAGTAGCTTGATTTTGTGGGGTAAGTACTTCTACAATATTATTCTTTTCCATTTTCAATAATTGTGTTTTTGTAGAGCTACAAAATTACAAAGCAAGGGAGACTTAAAAAAGATAAAACCCTAAAGAGAAGATAAATAAGAATTGATACTTAAAATAATAAAATAATATAATTAAAAAAAAATGAATATATATGAAATTTGAAAGAAAAAAACATAGTGAAAATAATAAAATGAATATAATAAAGTATATTTTAAATTCTAAAAGTAATAATTTAATAAACTTATGAAATTAATAAAATAATTTATAAACTTCAAATATCATAAACTTTGGAAAATAATAAATTAATATTACTATGGAAAATATAAAAAAAAATGTGATTATTTTATTTAATAAATAGAATAAAATAACTATGATTGTTATATATATTATTTTATAAAAACATAATATTAATATTGTAATTATGAATTGCTAAAATATATATAGTACTTTGTGGTGGAGGGCAATCTCTAAAGCAGTTGATGACTTCTCTAACATTCAAGCAAGTTTGATAGCTCTCAATATCTCAGATATAATATATATTGGGAAGAGGGATAATAATTGTCTTGTAGCGTCATTCCTCTTTCTTGCCTCTTTGGTGACGTTGCTGCATTAACTCTTATATTTTATACTGCATATATATTTATGCAATATATTTATCAAAGTAAAAATATGAGTCTATATATATATTTGGAACTTCAATAAAATGGATTTAATGGGTTGATTATTTCACCTTTTTTAATAAATGTTTGTAAACCAAAATAACCTCAAAATTATAATATCTTTTCTTAGTGGAAGTTTACAATAAACACACCTATAAATTTACACTTGGAAACTAATGTATTCATATAGATATAAAATTCTTCCCTTATTTTTGTATCTTTTGAATTATTTTATTTTGCCAAATAACCAAAGGAGTAGCTTAGGCTATTCATACAATAAGATGTAATAAAACTTTACACACAGTTTCAAGCCAAAAATCTCAGCAATACTTTATTATGGATTGTGAAAACTACATGCTATTAATTTCAGTTGTCTTTTACAACTACCAAAATAAATCATTCTTCCTTCAAATAGAATAAAATATCCACCTTTTATATATTAAGATATCAACTTCTATATTTCCAAGATACCAATAGATTTATCCAAAGAAACTTACAATTCCTTTTTGTTCCAATATATCCCTAAAATAAAGACAATAGAAATTGAACTCCAACCATGTCATTCAAATGTCTTTAAGAGATGCTACCAAAAAGGAGAAGTAAAGTTCTCCACCCTACTAATATGGCATCATGAGGTCGTTGTAAGACCCTAGCCATCTCCCGAGCAAGAGAACCATATGCAATCCATATTCATAGATTGTAAACCAACATTAAATCTTTTATACTCAACACAAGAGTCTACAAACATCCCAACTCTCCCATTTCACAACTTCTTATCACAACAAAAAAAAAAACCGAAGACTTCTAGAAATATTTCAAAACACACATTTTCAAGAACATGTGCAACTCAAAAAAATCTTCAAACACAAACTCCATCAATTACAAGCATTTAGAGGAAGGAGGATTTATCTTTCTACATCATAGTATAGATGTAGCCTCCTTCTCCAAGCTGCCCTATTTTGAAATCCTCATTCTTCATGTCTCCCATAGCTTTCCACTCTTTTTTTTCCAAAGAAAATCACCAATCCTTCCATGAGATTGATGGCATTTGTCATCATCTCATTCAATCTCCATTTCCTCACAATCCCCCAAGTTTTCCACCAAGTCTCCTCTTTCATTGAAGAGGCATGGTGCACATGCATGCCCTTTTTTTTTTACCAAGTCTCTTCCAATAAATAAGAGGGAAGGCCATAAGGGATGGGAATGGGTCAAATCAATCATTTCATCCTCAAAACTCGTCACCTTCCTTCAAGGCCATTTAAGGGAGATCATAAATAAGGTATGGGCAAAGATATGGCCAAAAAAAATCCCCCAACCCATAGGTACTATGTCTAGGGTCTTGAAAATGCCATAAATGACTGAATTATGACTTTTTTGACCCTCATAAAATCACTTCTAATAATGCATCCGAAAATTACCTTTTTACACACCATTTACCATTTAATTGACATGACTCTATATTTAATTAAAACAAAAGACACATCTCAAACATAAACACCACATTGCACATCACCCATAGACTTTAACTTTTCAAACATTTTCTAGATTCTAAGGTCATATTTGAAAACTCAAAATAACTAAACCACCACCACCACTATACTTGACACTTAATGTTAATGCCGCATTGACTCTCTTCTCATTAGGTGCGATCACATTCAAATACTTCACTGACATATCGACAAGGGTTTTAATTGGTTCTCCCTTCTTCCTAATGGCACTCATCTCTTAGGCATTTTCTTAACACATGATCCAAGGTTCATGGGAGTCACCTGCTCTTATTTTCAATAAGATTCAATCCAACAAATTAGTGCCTAGAAATATATTAATATATATTTATATAATCTTTATCTCCTTCGATGCAAAATTTGAATCTATCTCTAACAATAATGAAATCTAATTTTAACTTAATTATTCAATTGTTTTATCTTATGGATTTTTGAACAATTATTTGTTACTAAGTATCATTATGCAACTAGATAACAATTTCATATAACTTATATTGTTAGCTTATCTGAAGCATCCTTATTGTCACTTAGAGTTGTTTCAGTTTGCCATCGATGATGTTAGGAATTTATTCCATTGAATTTCTTCATGATCTACAAGGGTCATGTTTCATCCCAAAGCATTACCCCTTTCCACAAAACATAAAACAGATTAGCGAATCACTTGTACTAAAATACATTTCATTATTTTGTTCATATAAATTTAAATATGCTTATCTCTTGATGCTTGTAAGAATTTAAAGTTACATACTTCTCATGCTTTCCTAACAAGTTGTCAAAACACCTTTAATAGGACACAATTATTACAATCATCTTTTAACCGAGCCATAAAAAGATTAAAACGCTAACTATGTAGTTGAGCTCAATCATTGATGTTATTTTATACTTTTAAAACTTGAATATATAACTCTCAGTTACACACTCACTCACTTAATTATAGTGTTTTAAGATAGTAAACAAACTGAAAATTTAACCATTTTACCCATCCACATTTTCAATGATATACTATATTTAAACAATATTGATCAAGATATCACATAATTCATTAATTTAACATAATTTGACTATACAAAAGAGTCACAACAGTCAAAGATAGGGTTGGGCCTCACATAACATAAGTAAGCAAGATGATAAAAAAGAAAAGAATAAGAGGCAAATGGTAAAACATAGAAAAGAAAGATAAGTAGGAAAGCCAAGTGAGAAAAAATGCTCAAGAAAATAGAAGTAAAGCATAGGCATAAAGAAGATATAAATAGAAAAAGAAAAAGGCAAATAAAAAATTCACCCTACCTAAGGAAGAGAGTTATGAAATCAAATATAGATGAAATGAGTTTGAAGATCACCATAAAAAAGTTAATAAAAAAGGTCAAACATAAAAAAACATTGAGAAACTAAATAAAGTATTTAGATACATCATGATAAAAATCATCACATCCTCATTGTCTTCATTTTCTCAATACAACAAAATATTAGGAATGAATGGATATAAAAGCACATTATTCAATAAAGTGTGATAATGCTTACAAACAATAATACATAAATCTAAAAAAAAGTTATGAAGCATGGAATACACTTGGGTAAAAGCACAAATCTATGTCACACTTTATAAAGGAAACGGTCAATGCTGATCCAACTTTCAAACTTGAATCACTAAAATGTAGCATATATGTTTTGAATTTTTAAATGATGTAAACTAGTAAAATATGTATTTTTTAGTATATTTTATGTTTGTATTTTTTATAAGAAATTAAAAAATTATTTTAAATTAGTTTTTCATAAATTAACACTATAATTTTTGCTGATAAAATGCTGAAAAATGAAGTTGCACGGGACGTCAAACTTTTTATAGTAAATTTTTTTTTTTCTTTCAATTTTTTTGTGTGTATTTATAACTTGAAACTTTAGTGCATGGATATATTTTTTTCCAATTTTGATAAATATACATTTGTATATAAGTATTAAAATGTGCATGAATAAAAAACAACTATTTCCATCGAACGTCAACATTCATATTAAATATTTATCTAAAATGGAAAAAAAATTATACCATCTTGAAATAAATTCTTTTATCTAGTGCATCATATTTTTTTCAATTTTTTTTAATAAGTTTTAGTATTTTTCCTTGGCATGGTAATCAACCTAATTTTTTTGCTGATAACCTACTTTTAGTATAAATGAAAATATAAATAATAATAATAATTAAACTATTAAAATAAATATATTTTTGAAAACTACACTTATGGATCTACAAAAAGGTATTTTTACATTTAAAAAAAAAAGTTATTTACATGAGGAGGAGTTATTAAAACTTCAAGTTTTTCAAATTTTTATTTTTTTTGGTAAATTGGACTCAAAGTGGTGCTCCATATATTTTTAGCCAACAATTTTAGTTGAATAAATTTTGGAAGTATCTAACTTAGCTAGAATGAATCTTACTAGGTCATATATTTGAACAAAATTGATTTGTAGTTAGAAATACTTAAATTCAATTGTGCTGATATGTTGGCTGAAAGTGTGACACAGCTTTGTGCTTTTACCCACTTGGATTTTAAATATTTAAAATAAACCTACAAATATCCATTAAAGCTTTTCATTGTATAATGGAGGCAACATATTATTATCAAAAACTTGAAATCTAAAAATATAATCTTTAATTAACTCCTTTTCCTTGTGTTTTCATTACATGCTTGAGAGATAAACATCTTAGCATGTTTTGAAGCACTTCATTTATTGTAAGGAAATAATATAGGATTTTTTTTGTAAGAATGGATTGAAATAACATTAATCATTTACAGTTACATCAAATAATTTATAATACAAATATGGACACCATTGATAAAAAAAGATATGTATTAACAAAATAGTCATATACCTGTATACATCAATATATGTCAATATAAGTATAACATATATACTAAAATCCATATGGGCTTACAAGAATTCCATATGGGCATACAATGTCACATATATGCAATACAAAATATATGTTCAAAAATTACATATAGGCATACAACAACGAAGCCTAATAAATAGTCATTTCCCTCTAGGTCAAGGAAACAAATCATGATAAGCCTTTGATTATCAGGGGGATGGATATGATGGTGTTCTCCTTCAAATTCATTCACCTGGCCTTCTATTTAAATATTCATGGACCTCCACCTATTACAATAAAAATTATAGACATTAATATATTGAAATTACATTATAAAATGAAATATAACAAAATAATCACTTATCGTGCAACCAAATAATCTCTATGCTCATCCACACCAATGACACACTCATGGTTTGGAGTTGCAAAGCCCTGTACCAACCATCCAAATAGAAATTAAACTACAAATGAATAATCATTTGATTTTTCAATAATAGACAAATAAAACAACAAATATAATGTGAACATTACTAATATGCTTCATTCCTCTATCAAAGGCATCAAACTCGCTACTATTGCAACACTACTAGCTCAACTATCTTATCAATATCAGGAGGAGTGTCTACTTGCATCATCTGAAAATAAAAAAAATATTCCATTGATTACAAGTTTTGATGAAGAGTTGCAAATAACATAAACACATAGAACAATTACGTTTGGTTAATGAAGGTCCCAAGAGTTAATGCAATAAAGAGGACTATAGAAGGTGGAAAATTAATTGACACCACTAGCTTATATTTTTGGAGGTCAACAACATGAAACAATGAAATTCATAGATTATGAAGTACATAGCAACCTAAAATTAAATTAATTAAAAATTACAAAGCATACTTACAAACATTCTAGAACCTTAAAGTCATTAAACATTATTCAATTATGAAATACAGTTTTTTTTTTATTTTAAAAATTAAAAATATTGTATTAACCTGAGTGAAAATTCGATGACCACCTCCATTGCCAAGTGTTACCATTTAAGGTCCAAAATTAACCTATTCAACATCCAAAATGTGATATACGAATACCATTCATATAACATTCAACTATTCACATGCAGTATTTATAATTCTTTACTAGTTACATACCTTTGCAGTAGATGTCGTTGTGTAATAGGGAGGTGGAGGACCACTAGAAATAGTATGAACACTATGACCTTGAAATTTCATTGTAATCATTCAACTAATTTAGTTAATCTTGTATTTCAAAAATGAAATTTAATAAATGAAATTAAATGAACTCGCTGACATTTACCCGACTATCAAAGTTGAATGTACCACTGAAGAGGGCATTTGTCATCACCATCTCATCAACTGCAAATATAACCTGGGCACATGATCCTGACTATCCTTAGGATCATAAACACAGAGTGACCCACAAGCCTGACATAAATGAGGTGGAACTCAACTCCTCGAAGACTCACCTGCCTCACTCTGTGTTAGAGGCCTAGTATGCTATATGAGTCTCTAAGTGAGGGAACTAATCGTATGCAAGGTATCCACCTCCACACTCTCCTTCATAACGAAAGGGATAGTCACATGCTCATATGCTGGTCGAACGAGTGGTCTCGCTGGCCAATGTGCCCCAATTCATGCCTCCACTTTGTCATGTGCAGAGCCCCCATCTCTACCCTAGAACTCTTGCATGTCAAAATAGTTTGGGATTTTATTGAGGACAAACTCACAATAGAGTTTTCTCAAAAAATATTGTGGTACCTCATTTTTGTTGCATGGAGGGTAGAAAAAAACATCGACTACCTTTCCCAAAAATAGTTATTTATCCCTTGGTGGTTGCACCAGTGGATAGGGAACCTCTTGTATGCAGGATGTAAGGGTTGATTCATTCTCAGGTTCGTGAATAGTGCGCACAAGTCAGATTTTGATTTTTTTTCATCTTTAACTTGTTTTTATGATAATTTTTCTACATAAAATTATCTAAGCTATTGTCTCTTCTCGAGTCAACTATTTATTTGCTTGCTAATTGAATATATATGAGATAATATGGATTGAAGTGATTGAGCAAGGGAAGTTCTATGTGAGGTTGTGTCTGAAGGATCTCTCAACCTTGCAATTAACTCCTCAATTTTATTTTTATTATTTCAATTTGCCCCAGTAAATTTTTTTGTGTTCGTAGAGCATGATGAGGAATTATAGGAGGTATTTGTTGAGATTGTTCTTCAGTAGGGATTTGAGCATGAGGTGAATCAGGATTTTGAGGAGGATTTGGGGGTGCATTAACAATTCCTAAAAATTAAATAAATTTACATCAAAAAACATATTCAATATACCTATTTAATACCAAATTCACAAAAAAAACAATAACTTACTCATTTTACCTCCTCGACATTGTGGTGATATTTTGATGAAGAATTGGTAGAGATATAGCATAGTTGTGTGCTTCTTGGAATGTGAGTGCATTGTGGAGGTTTTGCAGGCCGTGAAGAAAGTTTGCAACAACAAAAAAGAAAGAATGAAATGAAGTTTTCTTTTTTCTTGCTTAAATAAGCAATAATGTGCTCGTGTTATGGCATTTTTGAATTTTAAAAGTGGGGTGGCCACTTTTTGGCCCCTATATTTGTGCACCCACCCACTTTGGTTATGGACCAAGTTTGATTTAAGGTTATATGACTTTAGTTTTGGATAAAGTTGTGACTATGGTTTTCAACTATGGATCAAGGTTGTGGTTTTTGATCAATTTGCGACTCATATAAAGAAAAAGGATAAAAATATAAAATCCTAAGGTTCATGATGGATAAGCTTCCCCTTGGTACTAATTTAAATTAGGAAGAGTAGATCTAAACATTGAGGTACATACAATATACATGAACAAGCCTAATCTAGATATGTAGGTGTGTCACTCCTTGTAGGCTCATAAATATACCATGTGTCTAAAGGTACCTCAACCTATTTTATTGGGCCTATATTAAATAAATTATTTTTCAACCTAGCACATGCTTAGGTATTTAATGACTTGGCATTGATTGTCTCATGGCCTACTACCAACTCAATTGGGGTATGCTATGAGTAACTACTCAGTGTAGTCTACAAATTGGCGCACTACAAGGAATGATGGACAAACATATTTTTTACTAAGATAAATAAGAAATCTAAGGGAGTCCTCTATATACTTGAAGGTACATGAGGCCTAATTATATGATGAAAGGGTGTTGTCTAAGGCCTAGGATAGCTTGGATGAAACTGGGCCCTCATTTTATAAAGTGCTTAAAACACTTTTCCACCTAGCGAATAACAATAAATCATCCATGAATTTATAAAGCATGCTAGTATATGGGCTACCACTAGATCTGGTGATCAAATCTAGATAGTAGTAAACCTAGAAATAATGAAATACAAGTAGTACTTTAAGTTGTTTTTTATTTTTAAACTCACCTTCTAGTGTGAAGAAAGAACATACACAACTAATTATCTAGACACACTCTAATCTAAATAACATAAAATACAATAAACAAGTTCAATTATTAAAAACTAAAATAAAGTGTGAAAAATTTATTTTAAATTATTCAAAATAAAGTGTGAGATTGTTGTGAACATTATCTTCATCTATTAATCATGTGTAAAGATCATTTAGTCTCATAAAAAATTAGTGAAAAAAATTACTACATGGAATCCAATGAATTTATAGAATAACAAAAACTCAAATTAAATCTCTAAAATTAAGTGAGGAAAATTTGTAACATAGAAAACCAGAAATATACAAAACTCAGTTGCTTATCACAAAATTTCCATTAGCAAATCCATCATGAAAAATTAAAACATCATGAAACCCAAAATTGGTGTATTAAGAATGCAATTAACCCAAGCTAAGCTGTTGATTTAGTATTGTGGAGAATAGACATGGAGAATAACACATGTTGAGTATCTCTACATTCTAGTTACATGCATCATAACAACCTATCTCTACGTTCTAGTTACATGCATCATAACAACCTTCACTGAATTCAAGTTATACTTGATATGATGAGAACCAACTAGAATATGGCCCATGCTTGGAGATCTTATTTGCATTGTTGCAGCCACTACACACATTTAGGTATGCTTGTATAGAAATAAAAGCACTCATAATAGGCTAAAATCTCAGACCACAAAAGATTCAAAATTCTCATTCACAGGAAGAGGGTATTGAAATTATGGTATGACGTGCCTGATCTCTTGTTGGTAACTCCTTGAAAAATGATTAAATTTATTTTTGTAGTTTCTCTACGCTATCACCAATTTATTTGGCTTTGTCAATATTCTTACCCAAAAAATAATAATCAAATTCCTATGTGCTAAGTAAACAAATCAACATATTAACCCTTAAAATTGTTACTATAATCATTAGTTTTATTGTGTGCACACATGGTATCAAACAATTTAAATAGGAGACAAAAATTTGCATGCATTCATGTCTTTTGGAAACCTAACTCAAAACTCAAGTTTAAATGCTTTAATCTAGGTGTATGTAGTTATTGGACAACACGCTTTTCATGCATGAAATCTAGGTACAAGGGAACAAGTTTCTCTAAATTTGTGTAGAAATCTATAGTATTAGAAAATATCATACATAGGTGTTTCTAGGTAAAATAGGCAAGTGATAAGCGAACGACAAGAAAATTTGTATTTGGTATGTGTGGAGTCTCACGACCAAAATTTGATAGTCACCCCTATTTGTCATGTAAAAATGTTATGACAATTTGGTCATTTGAATGTCTTTCATTTAATGTTTAAAAAAAATTAATTTATGATTCTTTATGTGAAATTTTTCATATTAAAATATTTTTATAGATTTAAAAAAATGTTATTTAAAAAAATTAATTTATGAATTTTTTATGTGATTTTTTTTTATTAATTTTTTTTATTGATTTTATTAATCATACATATTAAATATAAAAATATATACATTTCTATCTTCTTTTTAAAATTGATTGCTCCCTTTATATCAATATTAATAAAAAAAAATATACATTTCCAAAGTTTCCAAAATCATATTATATCTCTAAAATTTTCTAAATAATATGTATTTTGATAATAAATATTATAAAATGATATATTATAAAACAATAATTAGTAATAAATGAAAAAAATTAAATTTAACATTACAATTCACTGTAAGTTTCTAAATTCATATTAAAAAGTGTTCATGATTAAATTATCAAAAATATTTTAAAAATTTAAAATAATTATATTATATATTTGAAAATATTATAAATTAATTATTGGTGTATAGTGGTAAAATGGGGTTTGAGAGTTTATGTACATAAAAAAAAGAAGAAAAGGATAAGATAAGATAATTTAAGATAACAATAATAATATAACAATAAAATACTAATAAAATAAAAAAGTAAGGATAAAAAAAGATAATAAGATAATAATATTAGAATAAAAATATAATAATATATTAACAAAATTTATAATAATATAATAATAAAAATAATACTAATATATTAATAAATCTATATTTATATATATAATTAATAAAATACAATAATATTTATATAATAAAGATAATTTTTAGCATACCTCTTGAAAATAATATTTTTCAACATCGATTACATAGTTTTTTCTAAATATAGGTATATGTTAGTATGTAGTTTTATGTTAAGTGTAAATGGGTCTCAAGGACCTATGTACATAAAAATTGACCCTCATTTAAGTTGATGCCCATTTAAAAAAAAAAAAAAATGTTGTTGAATTTGGGGGGCTTCACCCCACATGAGAGCCATTGCCCTCACATGGAGGCCGCAAAATCCTCTATAGTTTTTGTCCCATAGGAGGCCATGACCCCCATGAGAATTGGGCTTCCATAAGACATCATAATTACAAGGCTTCGACCTTGTCTAACCTTGTGTTTATATTTTGTTTTATCTTTTATTTTTTCATTATAATATTTAATAATTATATATAATATATTTATAATCATTCATTATATTATATTATATATAAAAGTAGGGCTATGTTTATAATATTATAAATAATATTAATATATAATATATATTATAATTATATAATTATTATATAGTTATAATAATATTTATATATAATATAAATATAACTTTATTCAAATATTTTACCTAGAATTATATATTTTATAATATCTTAATTATTAATATATATATTTATAGAATATAGAATATATAATAATTATACATTATATTATTATTTTAATTATAATATATATATTAATTAGAAAATTAGGGCTATAGCTAGGATTATAATATAATAATAATATTTAATGTAATATTATTAAATTTAATTATATATTAATAACTAATTAACATTAGGGCTATAATTAGGATTATAATATTATAAAAATATTTAATAATATTATATAATTATATGTTTAATAAATCTATATAAAAAATGACAAGAGATATCCTTCTCGAGACACTTATTTTTAATTAGGGTAAGGATTAGAAACAAAGATAGAATTATGGTTCAAATTAGGGTTACTATTCAATTAGGGTTAAGGTAACCTACCATGTCAGTAACTCTAACCCTAATCCTAACCAAACCTTAACTCAAACCTAACCTTAACCTTAACCCTAACTCTAATTGAACCCTAACCATAACATTAACTCTAACCTCATGCTTTATCCTATAACTCTAACCCTAACCTTAACCCTAATTGAACTCTAACCCTAACCTTCAACATAATTGAATCTTAACTCTAATTGAATCCTAATTGAACCCTATTTGAACTTAACTCTAACCCTAGTTGAATGGTAACCCTAATAAATGAAAAAAGTACCTCAAGAAGGATATCTCTCGTCGTATTTTATTTAGATTTATTAAAGATATATATGCTAGTTATAATAAATATTATAAGTGAGATATATTAATATTACAAATTTGAATATTTATTATATTTACCTATAATATTTTTTTACGGTTTACTAATATTTTAAAATTTCATATATGCAATTATATAAAAATATAGCAAGTCAAAGACTATAGTCTAATAAATTTTATAATTGTAAGATACACTCTAAAATTGAAAAAAAAATCACACAAACCATCAAATTCTAAGCTTGTGCAGGACCATTTAATCTTTAAGAACATGAAGATGAAAAAAATTACCATGAACCCTAAGATCCATGTGTTGAAGAAGATCAAGTTATGCATATGTCACTCTATTATTGGTTTAGGTATCGATTGTATGCCAAGGTAGTGCACATAAGCTACAAGAATATCAAGGCTAAATATTAATTGCTATAATTTTAAAAAACTACGAAACTATGTTCTTTGTGATAAATGTTTGTTCCAAATTTAAATCTTCCTATAAACCACAATACATAAGGTCCACTAACTCTAGAATAAACTATATTGAGTTTAGCGGTTGGGAGAGAGTGAGCTACAATAGATTAGATATTTAAAATCAAGAATTGAATAATTCCTACTAACTTTACATGTATTCCATGACTCAAATTTCAATCCATTGGTCTATAATATCTTAGGCCTGAAAAGTTCAACTCTCTGCATGGACATGAGGGACCAAGCAAGTTTTGGTTGACTGAGAACTTCAAATCACTGTTGAATTATATCTAAATATTCTCTCAGGTCCATGTTTGAAAAGGTTTGGAAGGAATTGTGGACGTGAGTGTGCAAGTTCAATGGAGTTTAGTGGGAGTTTATAGTTTGGAGGTAGAAGGTTTCCATGCATGACAAACAAGAGCATGTGACATGTTTGAGAATCTTGAGTAGATGTGGGGCCATCAACTCTATAGGGGAGAGGAGCCAAAACGTGCATGGGAAAATTTCAACAGTCCATATGGACTACCACGTGGACCAATATTTTCTTTTGCAAATACCCATTATAATTTATTTCCTAATTAATAATATATATATATATATTTAATTTTGATTTAATTTTCCATGTGGGATGATGCCATTTGTCGATCCGAAAAAATGCCCAAAAAGAGCATGCGATCGAAATGTGCTCACCTAGAATTCCAGTTGGTGCATGGCATGGCGCCCAAAGTGGACTACCTTGTCACGTCCACTTCTCTCACTCTGCCACCCTAACACTCCACTACATAACATTAATCACTCACAACCCCTTGCTATACTTCTCTTCAGTCATGTTTAATGCACACCACTTCCTCTAAGGTCCACACCACCCCATGTATTTTTCAAGCCAACCTACATTCAATGCTCCTAGTGCCTCACACTTCTCGCCAACTTTAGGGCCTTTCATTCTAGAAACTTCTCATGTATTCTTCACTTGGACGCCATTACATGCTCACTTCAATGCTTTGCAAGTTCCAAACAACAACCACAACCTGTGACGGTCAGACTCCTATATGGAGATGGATAAATTCTAGTTGATGAACGTTACAACCAGCTCCACTTTTTCCATGCAATATTTTCCCACGTTCTTTGACTTCATGCAGGTAAAAACTCCTAACCACTATGTGTTATCGTATTTTTAATGACTTCTTGAAATTTTCTGGTTAATGATTCATTACAGGTGAAGTCGCCTGAGGTTGGTAGCGTGCTCGTCAAGAAGCTCCATTTGATCCACATTGAGTCATTCAACCCAGGTGAGCTTGCTCACTAAGGCTCACCAATATTTAGTTTTTTCTTTCTTTATTCAATTTTTTCATTTATTTTATTTTCTTTTTGGTGTTACAAAAATTGGATTTTTTCGTTTAAATTTTTGTGTTTATCAACACTGTCCAATTTGTGTTCCTAAACACAAAATTTATGGGAATTAATCTTCTATTCAAGCATCACTCTCTTAAATGGGGTTTATTTTTTGTCATTAACGTAGCAAATAATATTGTTGGTTGTTTTGGTGTCATAGAAAAATTTGGGGTTGTTTTCTTCTTTCATTATAGTAACAAATAATATTGTTGGTTGTTTTGGTGTCATAGATAAAGTTGTGGTTGTTTTCTTTCTTTTTCCCTAGGATTTATATTGCAAATATTATAGTCATAGTTTAGCATTTATGTTTCACTAGGGTTTATTTTGCAAATATTATAGTCATAGTTTAGCATTTTTGCTTCATAGGTTTTGCATTATCATTTACTTTGGTTATCGTATTCTCATAGGTTCTGCATTATCATTCATTCTGGTTATCATATTCTCATAGGTTTTGCATTATCATTCACTCTGCTTATCATATTCTCATAGGTTCTGCATTATCATTCACTATGGTTATCATATTCTCATAGGTTCTGCATTATCATTCACTTAGAGTGTGTTCTATGTTTCATAAACCAAAAATAAATGTAGGTTTCTCTTTTTTTAAGGTTTTGCTTCATCTATTCAGTGACTTTAAAAATGTATGTTGTTTTGATGCCATCGATAATTTTTTGGGTGTTATCTTTTTTATGGGTGTTGGTCCATCAATTCAATTATTAATATATGTGAGATTTGTTAAACTCTTACTGTTTTTCATTCGTAAGCTTTATATTGTTATTCATTATAGCCATTGCAATCATGGGTTAATGTTAGGTTTCTATTAATGTTATTCAATAGCTTTTTTAGGTTCCATTGATAAAATTGGGGGTGTTAGGTTTTTCATAGGTGTTGCTTCATTCATTCAGTAATTCTATTTTTGTTTAGGTGCCATTGATTAATTTGGGGGTATTATCCAGGGATAACTTTAAGAAACCCCCCCCCTCAGTGAAGGTGTAAAATCTTGGCAAATCGTATGCACATTATTAGAAAAATTGTAAAATCTTGGCGAATCTTAATGAATAATTGGTAAATATAATAATCACAGTGGCAAATACTAGTGAATAATCACTAAAACAATTAATTACAATGGCAAATCTCTCTAAAAAATTGTATAGTTGGTCAACGCAGTTCCCCCATTTTTTATTTATTTTTAATTACCATCGATTAGCTTTTTAATCGGATGGTTGCAAGTTGATTTTGTGGCCTAATACACATGTGCCTTTTAAAAGGCTTGTTGAGGTCCAAAATTTGTTTTGGGCCACACGATTAGATTTAATCATGTGGCAACAAGCCTTTTAAAAGGCACGTGCATATTAGGCCGCAGATTGAACTGCAACTATTCGATTAAAAAGCTAATCGATGGCAATAAATAATAGCTCTATTCAAGGCTAAAATTTCCCTAAAATTAAATGGTAATTTATTATTAGTGGCAATATTTCCCAAAAATTGATTGTAGGAATATACTATTATTGGAGAATATAATTAGTATTTGTAATTATAGTATAAACTATTGGTGAATCAATTCTAATGACGTGTCATTTAAAAAATAATGCATAGGCGAATTAATCAAGACAAATTTATTTTTTTGTAAAAACCTGGCGATTCAACATGCTTTCTAGCTTGTATCATTCGCCATTTTTGGAGGTCCCAATTTCAAATATTCACCAATTGGCGAAGATTCACCACTAAATTTTTCCCTGGTGTTATCTTTCATAAGGGTTATGATTCATCAATTCAGTCATGCAATTATTGTAGCTTTTTTGGTGCATTAGAAATATTTGGGGGTCTTCTATTTTTCATAGGTTCTTGCTTGATCATTTGTCATGCCTTTACTATAGTTTTTTAGGTACTATAGATAATTTTGGGGGTGTTACCTTGTTTATAAGTTTGACTTCATCAATTTAGTCATAATCTATTCTACCAATTATTGGGTGTCATTTACAATTTGTGGGGTGTTATGTTTTTCATAGGTTATGTTTCATCAATTCAATCATCAACTATGTAGCCTTTTTTTGATGTCATTGATAAATATGGGGGTGTTAGGTTTATCATATGTGCTGCTTCTTTAAATCTGTAATGCAATTTTTTGTATCTTTTTTACGTTCCATTGATTAATTTGGGGGTGTTCTCTTTTGCATAGGTTATGATTCATCAATTCAATCACATAATTATTGTAGCTTCTTATCATGCCTTAGAAATATATGGGGGTGTTCTAGTTTTCTTAGTGTCTACTTCATCAATTTAGTCATGCATATATTGTAGCTTTTTTAGGTACCGTAGATATTTTTGGGGGTGTTATCTTGTTTGTAAGTTCCACTTCATCAATTCAGTCATCATCTATTCTACCATTGATTAATTTCCCATAGTGGTACATTGATCCTCGACAAGTTAGGAAAAAACTCTTGCATAAAAAAGCATGATGATATCAAACACATATCAGATATTATTTAATGCACATTTAATTGTATATATTTGTCAACAAAAAAAGCTAAAGCTGACAATCAAACAAGTGTAAGTGTTTTGAAAGTGTATATTTTTTGGTGCCATTGATTAATTTTCTTCACATTGATGCCAAAATGTGTTGGCTTAAGGTCTCTGCATCTTCTTTATATATACATATACATATACATATACGTATATGTATGTATATACATATACATATACATATATGTATATGTATATGTATATACATACATATATGTATATGTATATGTATATATACATATACTACTTTCATGGCATCCTGTGTAAACTCCGAGCCAACCTCCATTCAATGCTCCTAGTGCCTCGCACACCTTGCCAACTTTAGAGCCTTTCATTCTAGCAACTTCTCATTTATTCTTCATAATGATGGCAATGTATGTATATGTGTATGTGTATGTGTATGTGTATGTGTATGTGTATGTGTATGTATATGTATATGTATATATGTGTATGTATATGTATATGCATATTTCTATGTCTATATAAATGTATATGTGTATGTATATGTATGGATGTGTGTAGAGGTCTTAAGTGGACTAACTTTCCATGTCTACATTTGTGTCACATTAATAACTCACCACCCCTTGCTATACTTGTTTACAACCATGTTTAATTCACTTATATCTATGTATATGTATATGTGTATATGTGTATGTGTATGTATATGTATATGTGTATGTGTATGCGTATGTATATATATATGTGTATGTGTATGCGTATGTATATGTATATGTGTATGCTTCATCAATTCAGTACTACAACAATTGTATCTTTTTTTGGTGTCATTGATTAATTTGGGGGTGTTCTCTCTTTTATATGATCTACACCTGAACTCAAATTGGGAGACTGTCGCACCAATCCAGGTGTCACTTACACATTAATTGCATCTACACAAAAAAATAGAGGTGCCACGCCAACACAATTCAAACTCATGTGTCCCATATTTGACCGAAATGCTAACCCATTACAACCATGTTTCCCACCGTAGCATAACTAAACCAATAAGAAAATGCATCCACCTATCTCATCAAACATGAGACCTACAACACAAATCAGCAGGATTTTGTCCCATTTCGCCAAGTAGGGTGCGCACGTAGTCACACCAAACTCAAAAATCCCACCTACATTCACTTTTACATGTTGTAAGGCAACCATTATTTAAAAAAAAATGGAAACAATTGCAAACAATACACCAAACTAATCAACTCAAGAATTAATGGTTAAAATCAATCAAATTCACCAAACAAGAATCAATCAATTCAAATAATTCCCAATTCAAATAGCCATGAAAACCTTCAAGTATTCACATTTGGGGGTGTTCTCTTTTGTATAGGTTCTGCTACGTCAATTCACTCATGCAACTATTGTAGCTTTCTTAGGTGTCATTGATACATTTGGGGGTGTTCTCTTTTTATAGGTTACTATTCATCAATTCAGTCCTCCAACAAATGTATATTTGTTAGGTGTCATTGTTTAATTTGGGGGTGTTCTCTTTTGCATAGGTTATGCTTCATCAATTCATCCCTGCAACAATTGTATCTTTCTTAGCTATACATATATTAATTTGGGGGTGTTCTCTTTTTAATTGGTTTTGCTACATCAATTCACTCATGCAACTATTGTAGCTTTCTTAGGTGTCATTGATTAATTTGGGGGTGTTCTCTTTTTAATAGGTTCTACTACATCAATTCACTCATGCAACTATTGTAGCTTTCTTAGGTGCCATTAATTAATTTGGGGGTGTTATCTTTTTAATAGGTTCTGCTACATCAATTCACTCATGCAACTATTGTAGCTTTCTTATTTGTCATTGATTAATTTGGGGGTGTTCTCTTTTTTAAAGGTTCTTCTTCATCAATTCAACCCTACAACAATTGTACATTTTTTAGGTGCCATTGATTAATTTGGGGGTGTTCTCTTTTTTAAAGGTTCTGCTTCATAAATTCGGCCCCGCAACAATTGAATATTTTTTAGTTGTCATTGATTAATTTGGGGGTGTTCTTGTTTTCAAAGGTTCTGATAAATCAATTCACTCATGCAACTATTGTAGCTTTCTTAGGTGCCATTGATTAATTTGGGGGTGTTCTCTTTCTTATAGGTTTCGCTTCATCAATTCAGCCCTGGAACAATTGTATCTTATGTAGGTGCCATTAATTAATTTGGGGGGGGGGGGTTCTCTTTTGCATATGTTATCTTTCTTAGGTGTACATATATTAATTTGGGGGTGTTCTCTTTTTAATAGGTTATGCTACATCAATTCACTCATGCAACTATTATAGCTTTATTAGGTGTCATTGATATTTTTGGAAGTGTTTTATTTTTTATAGGTTATGTTGAACATCAATTCAACCCTCCAAAAAAATATCTTTGTTCGGTGCAATTGATTAATTTGGGGGTGTTCTCTTTTTCAAGTGTCATTTATTAATTTGCGGGGGTTATTTTTGTATAGGTTCTGTTATATCAATTAAATCCTTTAACTATTGTATATTTTTTAGGTTCCATTGATTAATTTGGGGGTGCTACCTTTTTAATAGGTTCTGCTACATCAATTCACTCATGCAACTATTGTAGCTTTCTTAGGTGTCATTGATACATTTGGGGGTGTTCTCTTTTTTATAGGTTATGCTTCATCAATTCAAACCTCCAACAATTGTATCATTTTTAGGTGTCTTTGTTTAATTTGGAGGTGTTCTCTTTTGCATAGGTTATGCTTCATCAATTCAGCCCTGCAACTATTGTAGCTTACATAGGTGTCATTGATTAATTTATATGTGTTCTCTTTAGCATCAATTCAGTCTTGCAACTATTGTGTGTTCATTGAACAATGATAGACATTGAAATATGTCTATTTGTTCGAGATATACGTGATCTACCATGGATGTTTAGATCCATGCACATCATGTACATATATTGTATAGAGAAGACTTCTATTTTTGTGTTCATCATTGCACAAACTTTCACACTGCAAAATATTTTTAATATTTGTATGGATGGAAGTTAAAATTGTTTTGATGGTTCCAACATCAAGGTCTACTATTCAACCACCCCCAAAATTATTGATGGAACCATTGAATTGTATAAGTTGTCCACCATTTCACTCCACTTCCTCACATTAATCTATCATTGCCCCTTGCTATTCTTATGTACAGTTGTGTTTAATGTGCATCCCTTTTAGTTTGTAATTCATCTCTTTGAGTTTGCAACTATTTGAATCACTTTCACATTGTCTATCTATATAAGTATTTGAATCACTTAGGGGACTTGGTTTTTTGAAGGCCTTTAATGGTTCCCTATGCAACACTTCACAATTCAAATGGAATTATGGACAAGTGCAACATAGGTTTCCATTAGAAGATCATTCATAAAATCAAGTCTCCCTAATTCATCACTGAATGCAACAATATCCATGACTCTATAGGGGAGAGGAGAAAAAATGTGTGCATCCAATTATTGACGGTCCACATGAACAAAAAATTAACATTTTTATAACTAAATTGAAGAACAACATAACATAACTGTATAGCATATGGATACATATTTACATGACTAAATTGATGAAGCGAAACCTATGAAAAAGAGAGCATATGTATATACATACATATATACATATATATATGTAAGTGTATATGTATAGGTTGGCTCAAAAAATACACGGGATGTCGTGGAGCTTAGAGGAAGTAACATGCATTAAACATGACTGTAGAGAAGTATAGCAAGGGGTGGCGAGTGATTAATATGACAAAGTGGAGTGTAAGGGTGGAAAAGTGAGAGAAGTAGACATGGAAATTTATTCCACTATCTCAAGACCATATCAATACCATGCCCAACATCAACCATTTCTCGCACAATTCTATAATAAGATGTTCTTCCTCTTTAGTGAGGACTATTGGTAGACCTTTCTTGGAATTTATTGTTAGACCCCCTAGCCATTTGGATAGTGTGGCTATTGGGATTTTCCACTTTTTAGAAGCTCCCCTTATTGACATTTAATTCTCCTCAACGTCATAGAGTTTTCTATTCATGTCTTCCAAAGACCACAAGTGTTGTATTTGTTTTACCTTCTGTGATATTTGAGTTGTAGTAACCTCATTCTATGGTATTTGAGGAGTAGAAACCTCCTCTACTTATGCAACAAGATCCGCTTCAGGGGGCATTTAGCCCCTCATTTGTGGGAGGGCAACCTTTTCGTGGCTCTTTTCTTTTTCTTGTTCCCAGTATGGGTCACCATTGCATTACCCTTAGCCATCTACACATAATAAGTACAATCAAAATAGTGATGCTTGAACAATTATCTTTATATGTATGAAGACAGTGATGCTTGAACATAAGAATAATTAATTTTTAATGCAAAACATATGAGAATAAGATAACCAAAGTGAATGATAATGCAAAACCTATGAAAGAAAAATTCTAAACTATGAAACACAAATGCTTGAACAATTATCTTTATATGTATGAAGACAATGATGCTTGAACATAAGATTAATTAGTTTTTGTATGTGTTTACTTTGTAGTTTGTTGCATTTAAGTTCATAAATACTATTAACAACTTAGAGAGTTACATTTATTTTGGAGTGAGCGACATAAGGAAATAGAGGAGTGAGCAGCACAAAGTTACATTGTATGCAAGGGAGTTAGAGTTTAAGAATATCTCATATCTCTTAAGAATGTACAACATAAAAATTCTCATACACAACAAAGTGGGAACCATATTCACATTTTAAATATGACACAATAGAAAGCTTACAAATGAAAAATAGTAAGAGTTTAACAAATCTCACATATTGTGTGCATGACAAACTCATTGACAGGCATAAATCTTTGTGAATTGATGAAGAACCTATGAAAAAGATGAAACAAAACCTAATAGAAAGAGAAACTCCCAGTTTAATGATTGGCATTGAAGAAAAACTAAGTGAATGATAATGCGAAACCTATGAGAATAAGATATCTAGAGTGAATGATAATGCATAAGAGCTATGAGAATAAGATAACTAGATTGAATGATAATGCATAACCTATGAGAATAAGATAAGAAGAGTGAATGATAATGCAAAACCTATGAAATAGAAATGCTAAACTATGACTATAATATTTGCAATATACATGATAATGCAGAACCTATGAGAATAAGATAAGAAAAGTGTATGATAATATAGAACATATGAAATAAAAATGCTAAATTATGATTGTATTATGTACAATATAAAAATTAATGCAGAACCTATGAGAATAAGATCAGCAAAGTGAATGATAATGTAGAACCTGTGAACCCCTAAACTTGCAAATACAAAAGAGCAACAAACATGGTTAGGTTGTTAGATCAAATGCATGCAAACAAGTATGAGGGATTCCCCATGAAATCCATCTATCTAAAACTTAATTTAGGAAATGAAGAACACAATGTAATCACAACATGTAAATCCTAATTAAGCAAATAAAATTATGATCCCATGGGGGAATTGGTGCCAATGAAGTGTTGCAATTGGCCCTTTCCCAATTCCTAAGTTGCAATGTTGATTGATTGAGCAATGGTCAAATCTCCAAAGAGATTTGAGCATAACCTTGTTACAAATTGTGAAAATAGTGATAGATTGAGTGAAATGGCAAAATTAGCTCTCAATATGAAGAGAGTAACTTTGCATCAAGATTGTGTATTTGAGTATAATAAGTTTACTCAAATTGTGGATGATTGAATGAGAGGAAGAGTCTCTCATTTATAGATTCCCAAATTGGAAGAATGAGGGATTTGGATGAATGTGGGATAAAAGACCAACCAATGAGAAGAGGCCACTTGTCCACATGTGATTGGAGGAGGAATGATCACATTTTGGTCAATGTGCATGATAAATGCTATGAGATTCAAATTTGAATTTTGAATGTGACATGTGAGAGGGAAAGAGAAATGGAGTTAATGTCACTTGGCTCAAGGCCAAGGACATGTAAGAGGCATTGAATGCCTTGCTGGAAGGACCAAACCCATTTGAATTTGAATTCAAATTTGAGGGAATATTTCTTCTTTATTCTTTGTTGAGAGAAAATAGAGAATTAATAAATCAAAGTAATTTATTTATTGTGCAAGTTGAATTCTCTAGAGAATGTGACATAGATTAGGATTTAATTAATCAAAGATTAATTAATTTAATGAAGAATTAGGATACGTGACAATTTAGACTTAAATTTATGAATTGATTTAAATCAAATTGAGAGGAAGGGTTTAATTAAATAAATGATTTTTATTTATTTAACTAAAGGGGATAATGTTAGATTAAATTAAATAATATTTAATTTATTCAATTTAATAAG
The DNA here is from genome assembly GCA_007115665.2 of Sequoiadendron giganteum. Taxonomy (NCBI): domain Eukaryota; kingdom Viridiplantae; phylum Streptophyta; class Pinopsida; order Cupressales; family Cupressaceae; genus Sequoiadendron; species Sequoiadendron giganteum. The sequence continues at coordinate 114,739,395 of CM021109.1, forward strand.
AGGACTTTAGAGACTTAATCAAATAAAATAAATTATTTAATTAAAGAGGGATTGCAAATTAATTAAATCAAATTGATTAATTTAATCAGTAGAGGAGAAAGACCTAATTAAATAAATAATGATTTATTTAATTAAGGGATGAAAGGTGTTGATCAGATGAGAGTATGATTCAAGATGAAACAATGTTAATATGATCAAAATCAGGTGCAAGCATATTTTACGTGTCTACGAGAACCTATGAAACAAAAATGCTAAACTATGACTGTAATATTTACAATATAAATGATAATGTAGAACCTATGAGAATAAGATAACCAGAGTGAATGATAATGCACAACCTATAAAACATAAACGCTAAACTATGATTGTAATATTTGCAATATAAACCCTAGTGAAACAAAAATGCCAAACTATGATTGCAATATTTACAATATAAACCCTAGGGAAATAGAAATGGTAAACTATGACTATAATATTTGCAATATAAACCTTTGGGAAACAAAAATGGTAAACTGTGACTATCATATTTGCAATATAAACCCTAGGGAAGACATATGCTAACATATGACTGTAATATTTGCAATATAAACCCTAGGGAAAGCTTTATAGGGTAAACTATGACTGTAATATTTGCAATATAAACCCTAGGGAACACATATGCTAACCTATGACTATAATATTTGTAATATAAACCCTAGGGAAACACAAATGCTAACCTGTGACTGTAATATTTACAATATAAACCCTAGGGAAACATAAATAAAAACCTATGGCTATAATGGTTGTAGTGAAGATCAATATAAAGCTTACAAATGTAAAACAGTAATGGTTGTAATAAAAAACAATATAAAGCTCACGAATGAAAAAATCTCAGAGGAATACCTGAAACAATATGGATACTGGTGCACTGGAATCCGAGCTGATGCCTCCCCTTGATATTAAGTTAGTCAATTTTGTGCTTGTCACTCCTTTTCTTATGTTTCTCATTGCAAAATAAGTGAATACTTGAAGGTTTTCATGGCTATTTGAATTGGGAATTATTTGAATCTGATTGATGCTTGTTTGGTGTGGTGAATTAAATTGTTGTCATGTTTTGAATTTGAATTTTGGGTGATATGAATTGGAGATTTGATTGATTTCGACCATTAATTCTTGAGTTGATTGGTTTGGTTGATTGTTTATAATTGTTTCCATATTTTTTTTGGATAATGGTGGTGTTACAGCTCGTAAAAATGGATGCAAGTGGGATATTTGAGTTCAGTACCTATACATGCACACCCTACTTGGCGAGATGGGACAAACTCATGCTGATTTGTGTTGTAGGTCTCATGGTTGAAGAGATAGAAGGATTCATTTGCATGTTGGTTTGGTTATGCTACAGTGGGAAACATGGTTGTAATGGGTTTGTATTTCAGTCAAAGATGGGTCACATGGGTTTGAATTGTGTTGACTTGGAACCTTGTTTTTGTTGTGTAGTTGTGATTAAAGTGTAAGTGGTGCCTAGATTGGTGTGACAATTGGGTTTGAATGTTTATGGGGAAGGGTACAAAATTTTTTGTTTGGGTTGTTTTATTTCCAACTTGGATTGCTACGGTGTTCTACCATATACAAGTTGGATACACTTCATCATGTTTGGCTGCTAGCATGTACTTATTTTGTTGACAAATATATATGATTACGTGTGTATTTAATATGTGATTTGTGTTTGATCTCATCGTTCCTATTTATGCAAGAGTTTTTTTAAGTTGTGGAGGACTAGCGTATACGTGTGGGCCCCAACGAGTGCTTGTCCCATCACACATTAGGGCCCCCACCTAGGTTTTGTCTCCTCTCCCCTAGAGATTAGATTGTCCAGTTTTCAAGGAAAAGGTTATATGCATTTAAAACCTATTGTTAATCTTAATAAGAAGAAATCATGTAGTGTGTACAAAATCAAAATCCAAATGGTGATCCTAGTTGCCTTTAGTTTCCCACCATTGTTTAAATACAAATATAATGTGTGTTTTAAAACTTAAACACGATTCATATAATGTTAATGGCTTTCTACATTATTAAAGCTATTTTTTACATGTTTTTTTAAAGAGAGCTTAATCATGGTAGAGATTTTATTTGGTTCAAATCAAGATTTTTGGGTTAATTTTATATTATTTTCATGTTATAATTTTAAAGGTTTTAGGATTAATTTATTAATCAACATGAGTCTAAGGATCTTCTCATTTGCAAGTTTTATCGTGATGTGAACTCAAAAAAAAGTATTTTTTTCAAAACTGATCATTATGAATCACAACATAGGTTAAGTTTGTAAGCATACATGAAATCCTCTACTTGGGGCATCATAAGTTTAATGAGATTATTTTGATAACCATATTACAACACAAGACCTAAGACCTTTTATAAGTCGAACAAGACCAAAATCCTAAAAGAAATACTAATTTTGACCTTATGACTATAAGAAAAACTACTCTAAATCAAAAGACATATCTAATCAAATTAGTTATGATGACTAAGGTTATGACCAAAAATATTTCAAACAAGAAGGACTAGATACCATCAATGCCACCTACAAGCAAGTAAATCCTAAAAAGCCAATGTTCAGCATGAAAAAATTTCCTAAGATTCCAAGGAAAATGATGTAAACCTCTTAGAAAGTAAAAGGAGAGTTTCCTACATGAATTAATGAATCAATTGATGGATTATAAGGGATAAAAAATAGTGAGATAGAAGCTTTAAATCTTGGTAAAGTATTAATTGACTGAGTGTGCCTTGATATAAACCTTCATTTTTCAACTCTTGTCTTTCTATGTTGTGTGAGGTAAAGTAGCTTCAAGTATCCCTCAATTTACTTTGACCTTGTGATAAAAGTCCTCCTTTCTAGCTCGAATAATTTATAACATATACAATTTTCACAATATTAAATTGAATAGTAAAAATTTAATACCTTCCTTCTAGCACCAATTTATTGATGGGTTTTTTGATACCCTCAACAAGTTAGGTAAAGTGCAAGATTACTTCACCTCTCCTAAAAAAAATGAACCTGTTAAAATAAATCATTTTTTTTTAATGTCTATATCACCAAGTCATGACTATGTAAGATAACTCAATGATCATGTGACACTATTCCAATTCAAAGAGCCTATTGAGAAATAAAAAATCAAAATAACTAGCTTGGTGTGATTAGTATTTCACTCAACCATGAACACAAAGTAGTGCAAATATCTAAGCAGCTATGACATAGGAGAAATAAATCATAAAATTAGTGTCTCATATTTAAATCATACATAAAACCTCCAAAATATTTTATTATGATGATTTATCTAAAAATAGCATGTGTAGCTCACTATATGGTTGAATTGCATAATTTATTTCAAAATAACATACCTCACCTGTTTGGGAAAATGAAAAGAAACCCCAAAAAAGAGCTAAAAATAGAAATTTGTATTTAATATTTTCAATATCTAACCCTAAAAAATGTTTCTACTAAGTAAATATAGACAACAACTTACAAAAAAAAAACCTAACAACCTAGGTAAAATAATTAATTTTGGTTTCACATCAATGGTAAAGATATAAAAGATCTAATGGTTTGAAATAATCATGAACTTAATTATGGTGGTCTTGGTGGCAATAATTCCAATCCTCCATATGAGAGAGAAAATTGCACAAGTTTCAAGGTTAGCTTTTTATCCTTTTGAATATAACTTCATCTATCATATCTTTCATGTAATGTGTGTTAAAATAACTCCCAAGGTGGCATAAACCTTCATTGGCTTGATCTCAATCTTCTTATAAATATTTTGGGTTTATTTATCATGTAGGATCCTACATTGGAACATGAGTAGCTACTATCTCGAGGTCAATTTTTTTTCCAAAGCCCACTCTTCATGTGTAAAAGACTTTGTAAGTGTTTCCCAAGGTGTATGTAGGAATAGGTCTTCTTGAATTCGTAGACTTTATAATAAAATAACTCCTTGGCTCCATTGGTAGTAGATTTAGGTTCCTTGATGAATATTGTCATTAGTTTATCTTCATATTAAGATTCATTTACTTCAAGATACTATGCTTGTCAAGTTCTTCATGCTATAGACCTCCTTGACAATGCACTCATGTTAATCTTCTTGTAGATATAGATATCTTGACTAAAATAAATTGCCTCTTGATAATTTCTTCATATCAAATCATAGGGGCACCAAATTTCCTTGGAAATTTGTTTGTACAAAATATCAAGTAAAATAGGGTGTAGGTACAAACAAAACTTATCTTTAATATTCATTCCTATTGTTTTAACAATTGGTCTTTTCCTCTCTTAATTTGATCGTCATGACCTCAAGTTTGATTCTCTATAACATTTAGTTTCTTTAAATATCCACCTTGTTATTGACCTTCAAAGCAATTAATAACATCCTCTTGCTTGACTGAAGTTTTCAATTTGCAAATCCAATTCATCATGTTCACATTCCTTCTCTAGCTCAAAATCTACAATAAAAAAGGCAAAACTAATCTAAACTATTATTTTATGCAAAGGAATAATATTTTAAACAAGCATATCTTATTCATATTTTCATTCAAACCTAGTGAGAAAAAAAACATTTTGAATCATGGATCATTAAAGATTATGCAAAATATCAACAAATTTATAGTTGCAAGCCATTTCAATTGAGAAATTGATTCATTAGATTTTTTCATGTTATAGTCTAGGTTTCAACATAGTTATTATCCATATAGCAGGGAAAATTTTAAGAAATCCCCCCACCCCCCTCGGCTAAGGTGTAAAATCCTAGCGAATCTTGTATTATTCCCGATAAAAATATTAAATTTATTGGCGAATTTTTTCATTTTTTTCGGGAAAAAAAAATCCCAATTGGCGAATCTTTTACAATCGCTAGAAGTCTGTGGAAAATCGTGGAAAATTACAATTTTTTTAAACGAATAAAATATTTTTCATTGGCAAGGTTGGGGCCCTAGCTCGGTTAGCTAAATCTTTCCTGTTGCAGGATGTTGGTCACGAGGTCTAGTCTCCCCAACCCCCGTGGTATCGAAGGGCGTGTCGCGCCAGCGTCGCCGATCACGTTAAAAAGTTTACCAAGCACACTGCAGTTTATAGGGGGTCGTGCTACCCAATTCCTGCAGTCTAATAATATATATATATATTTCATTGGCGATTAAAACCTTTTTTCAAACCATTTTTTTTTTCTGTTGACGAATTAACCCTATTTTCAAAACAGAAAAAAAAAGTTAGTGAATGAAACCTTTTCTCAAAGCAAAAAAAATATGTTGATTGGTGAATTAAACATAATCTCAAACTAATAAAAAATTTCAGTGGCAAAATAAACAAATATGCCAATAAAAATCAATGTGCTTGGCGAAAATATCAAATTCTGATACATATTTTTCATACATTCAAATTCCTTCATAAAGAGTCTGGAATGCAAAAAAATGTCAACATATTTATTATTTTTGAAGCCAGATGTTAGTGCAAATTAATATAATCTATGACCATTCGATGAATTTTTAATGGACGACTGTAGTTTCATTCTAAAAGTAAATCTTTGAAGCACTAGGCTTGTGAATTGAAACCTTCTAGAACCGTTAGATTTCCATAAATCAATGGTTGAGATTTTATTACTTATTAAATCATTTAGTTATAACAACCAAAATAATATTAAGGAATATGATCAGAACCGTTGAAGGAACTATAGCAAGGTGTGAAATATTAAGGAAATATTAAGGAACTAGTGTTACTAAATCATTGATAAAAATTGGTGCAAAATATTAAGGAGATTCTAAAGGAGCCTCTTAAGCACATGTTTTTTTAATAGTTAAATAGCTGCTATATGGGGCAACACCCTGTATTAATCATAAAGAGTTTGTACATTCCATTTCTAGAAAATATTAAAAACCCAAATATTTAACGGACTGACATGGACACTTATAGAGTATGGACTACAAACATTTAATAGACCAATGACCATCACAAACCAAAATGACCTTCCACATACACCATATTATGCATTGTTGCAGCTAGCCTCGCTGGTCTTCTTGGCTTTCATTGCATTCAAAATCACTGGACAATCACCACCACAGGCACTATGGGCAGGATGGTTTGCTTGTTCCTCCCAGCTCCTGGTGTCATTCGCTACCCATTCTTCACCAGTGCCCAGCTCCCAATCTTCCTTGTCTGAAGACCACCTTTCCCCGTCGAGAGCTTCAACTACCACAAATGCCTACACCCAACCCTTCGACCAACCTTTGAGAATGTCAACCACACATAGAAGAAATTCAATACACCTTTCAATCTCCCCCCACTGGTTTCCGAGAGTTGCATGGTCGAGCTAGTGCACTAGGGGAAAATTTGGTACCAAACATTCATTCCAATGAGCCTTGTAGTAGTGTAGTGGCAGAGGAGTCATGAAATTGTTGTTGATGTTGTCCAATGCCTCGTCAATATTTTCCAACATAGAGTGTTGAAAACTCATTTGGCATAGCTTCTTCCCCCAAGCTTTCAAGACACCCACGTACACGAGCATTTCTAGAAACATGGCAGGTATTTCTGAATTCCCCCTGAGCTTGTGGATAGCCAACAAAAATTCTGGGCCCAAAACACCCTTCACCGCCTGAAACACCAGTGGGTGCTTGGACTCCATTATCCCTTTCAGTCGTTTCTTAGTTATTTCACCACGAAAAGCATTTTGTTGCTTTGTGGAATTTAGAAACAAAGGAGTCTCCATTGCCCCGTAGTGTTTCTCGAGAGTGCTAAACCAATTTGAGAAAAATGAGCACAATAACCCCTATTTGTAGCAAAATCTCCCACAGCCTTATGGAGACCGTACCAAGATTCAAGTGGTGAATTAAATATTTTTTTTAAAAGAGGGACCTCCTAGGAAGAAAATTTTACACAAAGGATGTATAGGCCAAACAAGGCTGAATTATCAACCTTATAAAATAATTTATAATAGTGTGAAGGATATTCCATATCTGTAGCTAGATTTTAGTGCAAATCAATCTAACCACAACCTTCGATGAATTTTTGATGGACGGTTGTAGTTGCATTCTGGAAGTAAATCTCTAAAGCACTATATTTGCGAATTGAAACCTATGGAATAACACTAGAACCATTAGATGCAAACATGTGGTGAGATCAAGGCTCATCGCTCATCACTCATTCTGTCTTTTCAATTCCTTGACGTTGTATATTTCATTTAATTGAAATTCTCAATCTTTTTGAAGAAAGTGTGGTTGTCGTACTGCTAGTGCTGGCAGTGGCAACGATTAATGCCATATGTGATATGAACATCCGAAGCAATTTCTTGGGCAACTCATAGCTTTAATGAAACAAGATTTGTAATGATTTCATATCGTTTGAGTGGCACTGGTGATTTTGATAGCTTGTCAGCTTGAGTTACAGTTTGCGTGTAGCTAGACATCAATCAAATTAAATATTTTAATTGTACACGAATCACGATTATCATTATACCCAGGCTGGTAGTGGAACTGGTGTCTGGTGGCCCATAAATAGGGATAGTGTCATAAGGGTTTTCATTTTCTAGGGTTAATAAGGATTCAAGAAGAAGATGATGTGGTATTATCGGGGATACTGTAAATTCTCCTACCTATAGTTACGTAGTTACAAAGTAATCAGTAAAAGACAAATTTCTTTCAAGTTCAAAATGGGTGGAATTGGAAAGAAGTTTATTTGGTTAACCTGAATTCTCAGACAAGTTTTAAACCAGGATGAGGAGGTCTGATGGAGATAAGTGCTATACCAGTGAATGGAAGTTGCATGCAAAAGATGGGAGAAAATTTTCTACTCCTCTTGTATCTTCACAGCTCCCTATTCCCCAGTATGGTTCACCTAGCAAGCCTCGTGCATTTATTTTTAGAGACACATTTTTATTACATCTTTTGCATGACTTTGGTTCTCAAAGGGGATAAGTACATTTTGTAACTTCACGACTCCCATTTCCCCAAAATGATTTGAATCGCCTTTCCCCCAGCATGGTTGCAAAATCCACCAACATAAGCTTGGAATCATGCATTTATTTTCAGAGCCACATTTGTATTACGTTGTCACCAGCAAAAGCTTGGAATCATGCATTTGTAGTAAGTTGTCAGTAGTAGAAGCTTGGAAATTGGAATCAATTTATAATCCATTGTAAGGAGCAACAACTTGGAATAAATTATTAAATTGTGTCTATTATAAAGTGACACACTGACATATGTTATTTATACAAAACAAGAGCTTGCCTTCTCTACAACTACTCGTCTTTAAAAAGATATGTAATAATGTGACATTGTAATTCAGTTGCAATAAATTAAATGGTTGTGTTGTGTTATTCTTCGTTATTCATTTACACTTACAGTAAAGAGTTATTTTTGAGTTCAGAACTTCACTGTCTATTAATATATTCATTATTGATTTCTAATTTTCCATCAAATAGACAAAAAACATTATAAACACTAAAATTTGTCATTATTGATTTCTAATTTTCCATTGAACTTCTCCCCCGATTCTCGATATCATTATTCATTTTTTTAAGTCCTTTGCAATGTTAAGTTACCGGCCCCTTGGCCTTGATGTCAATCCTAGCGCACAAAAGTTTAAAACAACTTTAAAACACATGTTTCATGTTTATTGTTTTAAGTTAATATCATAAGTTACTCAGGTTTCAACCGTTCGATGAACATTTGATGTATGGTTGTAGTTGCATTCCATAATGAAATGCACAAAGTGATAGGCTTGCGAACTTAAACCTCTAAAATCACTTTATAACCATTAGATTTAGAAAGATCAATGGTTAAGAATATACATTATGCAACTTGTAGACCTAAGACGTTTCATTCACTTTAATGTTCCAATTTTGATTTTTTGAGAAAAAAAGCATTTAAAGCACTTTGTACTGGTAAGTTTCAAGTGATTTTTTTTTAAGTGAGAGGGTCAGCACACGGGGAGATTTTTTTAAGTCCTTTGCAACATTAAGTTACCGGCCCCTTGGCCTTGATGGAAATCCTAACGCACAAAAGTTTAAAACAACTTTGAAACACATGTGTCATGTTTATTTTTTAAAGTTAATATCATAAATTAATTTAGTTTCAACTGTTGGATGAACATTTGATGTATGGTTGTAGTTGCATTCCATAATGAAATGCACAGAGCAATAGGCTTGCGAACTTAAACCTCTAAAATCACCCTATAACCGTTAGATTTAGAAAGATCAACGGTTACAAATTTGCAACTTGTAGACCTAAGAAGTTTCATTCACTTTAATGTTCCAATTTTGAATTTTTGAGAAAAATAAAATTAAAGCACTTTGTACTGCTAAGTGTCAAGTGATTTTTCTTTGAAGTGAGAGGGTTAGCACACGGGGAGATTTCAGTCTCCACTCTTCAGATTGCTCATTGCAGTGTACCACCCTGTTTTGGATTCCATAGTTCCACTTCCAACAAATCCATTCTAGTTTCCATGATTGTCAGCATCAATCTTTTCAAGAGTCAGGACTCTGAATCCGGGTAAGTGAAAGAATTCCTACGACAAGAATTCCTCGTTTTACATTTCTTAAAATCTTATTTTGTCAAACTTTGAATTTTGGGTTTATAGACTTAAGAATTAAGAAAAATTAAGGAGGACTAATAGGTATTAGGGAATTCAAATTTCTCAACTATACATTGTATAAGCATGTCTACCACCAATACCACTAGAGCAAGGTTCGATACAAAATACATTATGCAGAATCGCTTGAAACCCCAGGTTTCATTGATGGGTACCATGATATTTATGATCCTGAAATGTATGGTAGGCGTACCTCAAAACTTATATTTTCATCTCAGAATAAGGTTGCAAAGCAAACACAATTTAATAGTATCAGTGCACTATGGGTAACTGGATTAGGGTGCATGATGTTACATGAGGTTTTCCCTGGCCCAAAATTTATCATGGTTTGTGCCCAAAATTATGATGATAACAAAAGAGAAATTGTTAATAAAGATAGAAAAGAAGTATTGTTATCCATTAATGTAGAAGAACTTGGAAAAGTGTTGGGGTTTACAAAAAAAAATAATTTGGAGATGTCCACATTGATCTAGAAAAGCTTGCTAGTGATTATGAAGCAGTGGAAGAAAGGGAGAAAAATGATTTCTTAAATAAAATAGTTTAGGATAGAAACAAATTGAAAGGTGATCATAAGCCTCCTTATGATTTGGATATTTTTAAACCATGGGTTCAGGATACTATTTCCATGCTAGCATTTTTCCTTGGTCTGGATAGCAATTTGGAAGTGGGTGCAAGCCTCCTTGAAATGATATTTAATATCCATTATGGTGTTCAACATGTCAAATATAATTTTCTTCAACACATTGTAGAATCCATGCATAAACAATTTTTAATAATTAAATCAGGTTCCACCAAGACATTTAGGTTCACAACCTACGTGTTCTATCTTTTTCTATTCAAATTTAGAGGAATGTTTCAGATCAACAAGCTTCACATTCAACCCTATAGTAATGCCGAGGAAAATAAAATGGCTCCAGTATATGAATGGACCACTAAGATAAGGATGCATGATTCTCGAAGGAACTACAATCATTTTGTAGACTAATTTTTGGCTCCATTGCATCAAGCAATTACAAATACTCCAATGCCTAGACTACCTATGTCATGTAGAAACTGCATTCAACTAGGAAAATCAATACAATTGGTTGATTGGTACTTAATGGAAGAATATATTGTGCTAAGATTTTATGGATTGGGAGTACAACCATACAAACTTCCAACACATGTGACATAAAGGGTTTTCGCATTGAAATATGTAAGTTGATGAACTACATTTTCTTAGTCAACAAAGAAGACCTTATTTCCTTCTTTACCTTTTTCATGTGGAGGGTTCACATTCAAGAGAAAAGCATTTAGTGTGGCACATAATTTTTTTATTTTTTTAAATTTTGATGCTATTTGTCACTGGCAGTTGGATCCATGTGGCATCATTAAATCAATGATTATGGCCAATAGGAATGTTGTAAGTAGAATTCAACATCAAAGTAAACCCTTGCTTGAAAACTTGAGAAACAATGATTCTTGGGATGAGGTCAAAATAGCAATGGAGAAAAGTGTTGTTGAGAATGGTATTTATTTTGAACAATTGTCAGTAGAAATTATGGCATTGCACTGAAGGACAATCAGGACATACAACCGTTTTTATAAAAAAAGTGATAAACCGTCTAGTAGAGTAAAAATTCCAGGTTCTCTAGAGAAGGAAGTTACAGATAAAAATTGGTCACGGTCAAAAATTATTGCCTTTTGGTCTATGAGGAAGGATCTAGGTGATCCAAGAGCTCTTACAGAGTATGGAGAAAATGAAGAAGATAAAGAGTTTAGTAAATTGCGGAATATAGAGTATCCTGATGAACATGGAAACAAAAAAAGTGATGATTAATCTAATGATGATAGGGAAGAAGAAGAAAAAATCCATTTCAATTACAAATCTCATTTAAGTGAGGCTGCAAAAGAAGCATATACTTCAACATATACTTCAGGAGCAACCATAGTTGAAAAAATGGGTTATGCAGGTGGTCCTTTGGGGTCCTAAAGACAAGGCCCTTGGATGGTAACAAATGTTGAGCATATAAAACCAGTTGATAAATCTGGCCTTGGGCTTGGAGGTGAAAAAGTAGACCAAGGGCATACAAGTCAATTTGTTGCAGCTTCTAATCCTCATCCTCATGGTCAGAAAGAATCACAACTAGGACATACCCATGGTGGAGAACTTAGTGCAACTGGCACTGCCATTGGTGGTGATGGTATGGGTAGTAGTACTAGTAGTGGTCAACATGTGCTACAAAAACGAATTACACAGAAGAGGAAAACAATACAAGATACCACAGAAACACCAGTTGATCAAGGCAAACAACAGAGGCAAATGATTTTGACAGGTCCAAGTCACACTATCAGTGGATCCACCACAAAGGAGTTATTTCCAAGCACTCCCCCACTGCTAGTTAGTGTGGCCGTGAAATCATTAGCAACTGGAAGTACTCCTATTCCTTCACCATTCAAGCATTCCATTGTTCCTACATCCCCAGGTTATGATTTCATTGAAGAGTTTAAAAAGAAATCAGACTTGTATAAAAAAGAAAAGAAGCACCTGATCCAGAGAGTGTGTCTACTGCAACTTTAGAGCCTACAACAACCATGGTATTACCCACATTTTACAAAAATAAAGAAATCATGAAGTACACAATTGTTGTTCCCACAGTTCAAAATAAACTAACAAATCAGATGGATTGATTTGAATACCAGGTGACCAATTTTAAATTGGATTTTTCTGGCCTAAAAAATACTAACAAAATTAATGTATCAAAGAATAACAATAAATTGGTGTACACATCATTGCTAAAGCAAGATAGAGAGAAGAAAAGTTTGCAGACCCAAATAGAAAAGTTACAGGAAGACCTAGAAAATGAGAAAGAAAAGAGGAAAGAAACATATAATAAGAGCAATGAATTAGAAAAAAGAATAAAAAAATATACCTCTACATCTACAAGCAAAGAGGATAAACCAAATGAGAGAAGTGAATGACCTAAAGCGAAGGCTAGATGAGAGCAACAAGAAATATGATGAGGAAAAATCCACTTCAAAAAAATTAAGACTAAGCATTGTGAATGGAAATGCATAGTGGGAACAAAAATTGGAGAAACAAAGAAAAACAAATGAAAGATTGGAGACAGAGCTAACAGAAGCAAAAGAAGAAATTAACTCTTTTCAAAATAAGTTATCTACATTTTGTAGAGATACAATGAGGCATATGAAACAAAAGATTTGGGATGAAATAATGCAGAGGTTTGATCATTTGTGTGACATGTTTCAATGGATTGATGCTATCAGACAACATTATAAGAAGCTCAACAAATATTTAGTGGACAAAAAAAATGTGTTGGAATTAGAGAAATCTGCAAATCAATTTCTACAAACAGTCTACAAAGCTAGTGACAATGATTTGAAATCAAAAGGGATTACTAATCGGATTGATACCTCAATGAAGTTGCCATATATCATTGAAAATTGTTTGACAATGCGTGGAACAAAGGAATATTTGCATTTGGTTGTAGACAAGATGAAGGTGGTGGATGAAAAGGTAAGGAACTTCACAAGGCTGGGTTTTCCAGGGGATTTTGACACAAATGACCGATTCATTTGAAAGGATGATTTCAGAAAGAAGATGGAGGGTGCAAGGAAGATTGATTTGAACCAATTTCCTCAAAACCCAGAATCAGATGTGGTGAACTATTTGGATTCCATCAAAACACTAATAACCTTGAATGCAAAATTGACTAAAGAATTTAAGACAGGTTCCACTTCCAATTACAATCATGAAATGTTAACAAAAATTCAAGTCAAACAATGTCAGTTAGAACAAATGGAAATTCCACCACCTGAAGAGTGGAAGTTTATAGAAAAGGTGATATAGTGACTTGATTTTTAATTTTTAATCTTTGATAATATGAGTTTCCAAGTTCCAACTCAGCTCTGTGCAGACTTGTCTTTGGGAATTGGCAAGATTTTGCATTGCCAATGCCTATATGTACTCCTTCATGTGAAAATCAATAGAAAATCTCAAATTCAGACTTCAGTAATGTGATGATGTTCAATAATTTGTATTATTTATTTTATCATTTGAAGAAAAAGTCTATGGTTTCGAATACAAGATACACATTAATGATTAAGCGATTGCTGATGTTCATTGTTGTATATGCTACTAATACTATTGTTAAAATGTTATTAAGCATTGAGTCGAGTGATGAATCACTAAGTACATGTTTAGGTTTTACTTTTAACACAATTAAAATATGAACTATAAGGTGATGAACTTTTAACTTGCATGAACTTACATAATAACTAAAGCATTTAACTGATCCTTTGGACCAGAGCCACAATTATAGTATAATTCATAGTAAAGAACAATGAAAATCAACGAAACCAGTCTTTGACCAATATTTCATTAATAATTCATAACAGGTATCACAATTGGAGAGAAAATAGACTTAAAATATTGTCATATTCGACACAAACATGCTTGTAGAAGAGAAACCCGCCTTCCAAAAGGCAACTCATTAAAAGGAAAAATATCTTTAGCTGTTGTAGTACTTTGTCCACCTCAATGGTGATCCATGTTAGTAGTCTACACTTTGAGCTGAGAGAAGTATGTGTGTATTCAATTGTAACTTCTAAGGCCAGACCTGTACTATACTTGACCAAGTCACACTCTCCACCCTGGTGCTCATATCCCAAATTCTTTAGTGAAGATACTTCTCCACAATTCAAATTCTACTTTAGATGGCCACTTGAAATCGATAACCTCCTCTATCTTTTCTCTATATGGTGCATACTTTACCATCATTGAAGTAGAATCCTTATCAAAATATTCTAAGAAACTAATAACAAAGGATACTTTCTCAAGTGTATCATTTAACACACCAATATCGACATTCTTGCATATTTCATTTTTCTGGGTTGACATGATGTCATTCATTTGGTCCTTCCAAGCCTGCAAAGGCTTCACCTCATCATAGTTATGTTGGATATCTGGTAATGGTGTGAAGTTTTCTTCATCATACTTGGCCTTTAATTCTTTGATCTTCATTTCAATAGGAGCCACATATCCTTGGAAATTTTGCTCCACAATCTCATTAAGAAATTGATAAGTTGGCATAACCCTGGGATACTTATCCTTCTGGTACTTTTCTCCTATCGCCATGAACTTCAATTGCTCAGCTCTGGGACTCCACTTATTCAACAATGGGGAGGCCAATTATTTATCTCTTGGGAACAACCTAATTTCTTGCAACATCAAAGCATAGTTTGCATGGACACTATTCAATTTTCCCTGAGCCTTTCTATCCAAGTGTCTTGATACAAAATCTATAATTACCGAATTTCTATTTAACATAGATTCTTGGCCCTGTTGCATAAATTCCTTGTACTCCTCAACCTGGTGGATTAGTTTCTCCCTTGAAATCTCTCCCCCCGAAGTACTTGCCTCATCAATTGCAATGGGCTTCTGTCCCATATTATATGGAATGATTACTAAGGATTGTCCTTGTGAGGGAGGTTGAGGTTGCTCCCTTGGTGGGGTAGAAACCTTATGGCTAGAGCTAGCATGTACTTGAGATTTCCATGTCTCCATTTGTTGCTTCAGTAATGCTAGCTCAATTTCTAACTCTGCAACCCTTTCTTGACTCTTATTATAATCATTAATAAGATCATTATTTTGGCCCCTCAAAGTATCTATGTCCTTGGTCAAATCCTGAACAATCGCCCTGGTGAACTTGGCAACATTCACTGCCATATCTACTGCCTCCAATGCTAGAGTATCAACAACTCTTCTCACAACCAAGTGACCACTGAAATCAGCTAGCTCTACCACTATTGGTTTTTTGGATCCAATAGATAATGACCAAATTTCCAATGCATCCCATTCCTCACTGAAGGCTAAGCCCTTGAGTGCCAGTGTGGTTTCTTCCTCAGTTGCAAGAAGTGGCCTATTGGCCCTTCTTATTGTATCAAACACCACGACATCAGAAATATCCCATTTAGGGAGTAATAAAACTCCACCCTTTTGTACCAATGCCCTTCCTTTCTCTGGTGTCATCTCCTTAAAATTTTTTCTCATTTCTTGCATGACATTGGATTGGATAACCTTTTCTGGGAGCTCTGGGTGCAAAATCCTTTGTTGAGCTACCTTCTCAACATACAATGGAGCTTGCACTCTCCATGAAAAATCTCTAAATGCATTTTTTATAACAAAATAATCATCCCTTATGAACTCTCTGTAGGCCTCTATCCTCAAGTCATCGGTGTTAGTTATCCATCTTATTTAATCTTTCCCAAGCCTTACAACAACTGCTCCATAACTTGATGCAACACCTTGTGGAAAAGATGGCATTCCCTGATGCATATCATCACGGGTCACCATAATCTATTCATCATCTGATTCAGGATGATCCACCACTTTTTCCTTTTCAATCCCTTGTCTTTTGGGAGATGGTGGTTGTGTTGGAGAAGGGGCTCTCGGGGGAGATTCCAAATCAATGATAGTCATAGTAAATTGCCTTGAAGGCGAGGGCACTAGTTTCTCATGAGATTATTCTAGACATTTCTGAGGCAACAGGAGGGGTTTTGGTTTCTTTCTCAGTTACAATTTCCTTCTTGCTTTTATATACTCTAATCTTCGATGGAGGCTGATAAGGACTTTCCTCCAATCCTATTTCAATATATTCCTCAATAGCCTGTGAATTTCCTTTGTCTTCCACCATCTATTCAGATTTCAAAACTCCCACCATGCTATCAAAATTTTCCACAACATATGTGGCTCTATTCAACTCACCTTTTATATTCGGCATGGGATCATATGTAGGGTTCTTTTCCTTCTTCTTGTTCATCATTTTAGTAAAAGCAATATAATTTTCTTTCCTTTCCTCCTGCACCTGCAAATCATGGATGTTTCTGATGATATCCCCATGGAAAAATAAGTTGTGAATAAAATTTCCAGTCCTATGCTTTGCCTTCATTTAAGAAATGAAACCCTCAGGATCATGGTTCCTAGGGCGCACAGTGTGCAACCCATAAGGCTTAAGAAATGTCCACAAATATGTCCATCCTCCTTTTACCATGACAAAGTCAGCAAAAGCTATACACTCAAGGAAGAAAGATCCCTTCTTCTGTTCTATTGGAAAGTGTACCATTTGGGAATCTCCCAACTGTCTCATGATTTCTGAGAATCCAATTCTTAGAGGCACATCCCTTGGAAAAGCATACGGGTTGACATTAGTGCTATATACCCTGAAGATGGTTGTATTGTAGTAAGGGATGATATCTCTCCAATCATGTGTCAAATTCAATTCAGGTCTCCTCTCCATTGGCCTTAAGAAATCATGAATTTCCTTTGGAATTCTGGGTGAATTATAAACCAAGGATCTTCTCAATCTGGACCCAAAAACATTATGAAACACCACATAATCAAATCATGATCATTCCTATCTAGAATTCTGGTCCAGTATTGGATAGGTATATCAATATCATCCTCTTTCTTTTTTAATTCCATATTCTGCCCAAAAATTCTTTCTCCCTTATATAGAAACATGTGCATCAATAAAGAATACCATCTAAAACCAACCAGTGTTTTTCCCTCTTTCAGAGCTACCAATTTCTCAAGCATTTTATCAGCCATATAGGTTACAAAATCATATACCACATTGAAAGTTGGATGTTGGAGATGCACAACCATGTACATGAGGTCAGTAGACAAGGTAGTCTTTATAATAATTCCCAGAACCTAACACAAGGAACAAACTGTCTTCCTGAAGTAGTTGCGAAAGTAATTTATGGGAAAAGGTTCTAGCTCATTCTTGCCAATAATTATCTTCTTTTTATTCTTTCCCACTCCTGTGGTGGCTAGATGAGGAGTCAACATAGAGGTCCTAAACAAACCCTTGGTATTTCTATATTCTTCTCTGAAGGCTTGAATATCAATAGGAACCGTATCCTTATTCCATTCATGCAAATCAAAAAATTATGCAATCTCCTCCTTGATTATTCTAACCATTTCCACACCATCGTATGTCCTGACAATTATGGTCACAGGATCATATCTCACTACAAAATTCTTCAACAAGTCAACATCCAAATACACATTCGGTAGCACCAGCTTGCCAAGGTCTAACCTCCAAGGATTACACAAAGGAACACCCAAATTTTGGTTCCCAAACCAATTAGAAAATAATTGCCAACTTGTGTATGGTACCTCAGCATGTCGAATTGCACATTGTTTATCAGCTAACCCTTCTAAAACCTGGGGCCCGTAAAACAAAGCCTTTCCCTCAAGATTCTTATTGGTGGAGGGTTTCAATATATCTATAACATCTTGAGAAAAAGACCTAGTGGAAGTTTTTGAGCCAGAACTTCATGCTTTGGGTGCCATTGCACAAGACAGATTACAATTCGAGCTAGGTTTTTGGGGTATTGGAAAGTCTATGGGAGTTTAACCTCTAGCTTGTAGCCTTAAACACAGTAGTTTGACAATTTAAAAGGTCTTGGTAGTTATTTCTTGACAAGCTTTAAAACAATTTTAAAGAAAATACACCAGTATGAGCTTTAAAACAAAGCAAAACACAATCTATACTTGTCTTCCAGAAATCAACAAATCTTTCAAAAACAGAGAACGTGGTGCATACGTTACTTACAATTTTGCTTGGAAATAATTTTAATGGAAGTGATGTTAGACTTATAGGAAATTTCTCATGTCGTTGGGTACCTAGAAATTCTTTCTCAACATGGAATTAAACATGGAAATAGCAATTCAAGAAATTTTTAGCATTAAATTTGGTGGCTCAGACTGAACTCCACCATTACTATTCACTCGTGTGAGAAACAACAGCTATCGTACAACATTTACGCACTTTGAATATCAGTCGGCGACTTCAATCCCATCAAGTAAGAACAAGCAGCTCAGATTGAGTCAAGATGGTTTGAAAATGCCACGTTCACCCACCAATTTTTTGGCGAATGAAAACTCAACGATGAGACACCACCTCAGTGCGAGCGGGTCCCACTCTAGATTGCTTCGTACATGACATTGGCATCTACACGTCACCATCTCGTACACCTCGCAACATCCTTAAAGCCATTATTTTAATTGTGTGAGGTCTGTGAGGGACGACCACGATCAATCTTCATCATTACATGACGAGCATTAGACACAGGTCTAATAATATGAAAATTAATTGACCCAACATTAACTTTAAGCGAAGATTAAAACTAGGTCCCAAGGTGGAAAAGATTGACAGGCTAAGTAAAAGGGGCCAGTAACATGACATTGGCATCCACGCGTCATCATCTTGCACACCTCACAACATCCTTAAAGCTATTATTTTTATCGTGCGAGGTCTGCGAGGGACGACCGCAATCAATATTCATCATTACATGATGGGCATTGCAATTGATTTGACCGCTTTATTAAAACCACGGGAAAACAAGAACTAGGCCCCATGACCATAGGTGACATGTGGCAACATCTCGCACACCTCCTAACATATTTGTGATATAATCGATAATGCTTGTGAGGAACGGTCAAGATTCGAATTAGCCATTTGACGGTCAAAAAACTTGCACATGTGATAAATTTTATTCATAAGAAAGGGGACAGGCTAGGAATACGAGGCGCAACCCTTAAAGGATGGAATATTAGACACAGGTCTAATATTATGAAAATTAATTGACCCGACATTAACTTTAAGCGAAGATTAAAACTAGGTCCCAAGGTGGAAAAGATTGATAGGCTAAGTAAAAGGGGTCGGTAACATGAACGACATAAAAGGCTCCAACCATGACTTATGCGACCGGAAACCTAGAACAATAGGTCAACGCAAGATTAGAACGACCAGATCAAAATGAAACAAAGGACCCAAAGGCAAAGGTTTTTTCAAGACCAAAATCCTAAACACCAAAGAAAACTAGTGATGCCAAACACCAATGAAACTAGGAATGAGAAAAAATGTGGAAAGTTTTGAGAGCTCCACCATGGCGTACATTAATACTTGATCATATCCATAAATAAATCTAAAACCCCATGGTCACAACCCCTATTCTTGAAGCATATGAATCCACTATAGTTGAACACTCGAAAGAAAATCAGTAATTATGTGTAACCTTCTCCACTGTATTGATCTTCAAATGATATGCATTATAAAAATACCTTATGATATGAGATGGATGGGTGAATTGGTGCAATCTATTATCTATCTTCTTACTATTTTCTACTCTAAAGTTTAATTAAAAATGATGTGATGATCTCTTATTCGGGTCTTGATCTCTCTTATATATGAGAGGAAACAAGCTACAATATGATGGAATACAATATAAAATATCATCAACTATAGTTTGGCATATGATTCATGAAGTGCAATATAAAATAAAATATCATGAAGTGCAATATAAAATAAAATATCATGAAGTGCAATGAATCAATGATTCACAATTTATTTGAATACAAT
Source organism: Sequoiadendron giganteum (assembly GCA_007115665.2). NCBI lineage: Eukaryota > Viridiplantae > Streptophyta > Pinopsida > Cupressales > Cupressaceae > Sequoiadendron > Sequoiadendron giganteum. The sequence continues at coordinate 114,759,429 of CM021109.1, forward strand.
ATAAAATATCATCAGCTACAGCTTGGAATATGATTCATGCAGTGCAATATAAAATAAGATATCATGAAGTGCAATGATTCACAATTTCAATGTTCATTGAATACAATATAAAATATCATCAACTATAATTTGGACTTTGGAACAATGGAAATTGATTCAAGTGCAGTAAAAATACCTTAAACCTGCTAATTATCTTCCATTTCCCAAATGGAGTCAAGGTCCTCAAACTGATGCTCATCTTGAGATAAAGTAAAAGAGTCATCTTGATTCTAAGTCTGCTCTTCACTTTCTTTGGCTTGTGTCTCAAATTCAACATTCATTGTGTGATTTGTGTCAATTTCAATATCATTGTCATTTGTCCTAGTCCCATTGCTACTGCCAGTGCCACCAATACCAGCACTTGGAATTGGAGTGCTTGTGTTGCACAACTCGGTCCCTCTTCTTTCACATGTGGACCTCTAGATTGCGAGTGTCCTTTGAAAAGGATTTTTTTTGAAATTATATGCAGTTCCTTTCATCCTTAAGCAATTTTCCAAATTATTGTCTAGTTTGTTTCTTAACTTTGATTTCAAAAACCCCAATGTACTGAAAACTCTCTCATCCTACCCAATATCATTGTTTGACATAAAACAACAAGTTTGAAATATTCTGATATCGAACCATGCAGTATTTCACTTTGACCTAAGCTTGTCCAAACTATTTTTATTGATCCCGGTTCAAAGGCCTTCTCCTTTCCCATGGATTTATACTGGTCCCTCATAGCTATTGCAAAAATCCTACATTGGGATCTAAGCTTGTTTTCATTTAAAATTCCTTCTATTGTCTGCTCAATGTATGCCACCTTTTTCAAAAACTGTTCGATCAATATTTTTACTTGATCGTGAAAATATTTTGGGTTATCTCGGTTTACCCAAAATTGAGGATACACAAAACCCATGGCTTCAAGTATTTCATGTCCGGGAATCTTTCACGAATCTTTGAGGAAAGAGATTTTTCAATTTCCTTCAAATTATCACTAATAGATTTAACAATGTCGTTAAAATCTTCCTCATTAACAACTACTTCTCTACTAGAGTGTCTGGTTGTCTTACAATGGTACATTGGTATCTCATATCCATGTACATAGATACATAAGTTCTTGCTTGCATTAAACTATAAATAATTATTAGGATTATTCAAATCACTAATTTTCTGCCACATCAAATAATTTGTGCCTTCTTGTGTTAGATCTAGATATAGATGATCGAGGGCCAAGCATGTAAGTTTACGTAGATTGGCATATTCATAAATATACATTGTTCTATCTTGGGCTTTCTTCATAAGATTGTTCATCTCATCCAGCATGGGGAGAAGACTAGCTAAAGTCAAGAGTGTCTCTATATCGCTTAACCTATGTAAGAGGTCAAGAGATTTGTCTACTGTGTTGCGATGCTCAAACAACACTCCAATCAAGGATTGATATTCTGAAAGAACTCATTGCGCTGGTCCATGCAGGGAGATCCATTTGGTATCAACATCCTTGAGAAGCTTGTTTCCAAGTGTTATTCCCTTAGCAAAATGTTGAAATTCAAGGAAAGGTTTGGGACTTCGACAAAAGTATGTGTGGATCTCACGAACTAGATTTTCAACTTTTGATACTGTAGGAAACTTGCTTACAATTTTGAATGCTAAATTCATTATGTAGGCCATGTAGTGAATGCCAAGCATGTATGGTGCACAAGTAGTTTGAAATTTTGTGCAAAGACCGCTCCTTTGACCTTGCATCACTGTAGGTCCATCAGCTCCTACACACACCAACTTTTTGGCAATTGTCAACTCATCCATACCTACAATTTCATTCAAAGATTTCTTGACTAGTTCAAATAAATTCTGCGATGTTGAACTATCCTTCATTTTATGAACACAAAGAAGATGAGCTTGGAAAACATGTTGTTCTACGGTATACAAATTCATATAGACCCAAGAAGTATTATCTACCATAGTAACTTCATCTAAAGATAATACAATGAAATGTGACTCTTTTACTTTCTCCTTTAAATCTTCCTTTTCCACTGCAGAAAGATAGTTCGTCCACTCCCATCCAGCGTTTACTGACCAATGTGAGAAGGGAAATTGGGGAACACTCAAATAAGATAATAAATCAAAATATTTTGGGTAGTCTATCATATGATGCCCCCTAGACAAAAATGGAAAAACAACACTCATCTGAACAGTTTTTGACAGATTAGTTGTTGCCATGGCTTTTCCAAAATGAGCCTCAAGTGTACCTTGACATTTTTCAATCTTCGACATTCTATGGTTATGCTCTTCATAATCCATGACATACTTAACATGAAGGCATTCTTCCTTTGATTTCCATCGTACGACTAATTGTTCCTTTCTGTTTATGATTTGTTTTTCGTAAAATTTACCGATATGCTTTTCTATAGTGTCAAGCTTTAGCTGCAACGTCTTGTCTCTTCCACATTTCCAACTACAAATATTACATTTGGCCTCTATTGCCCTTTCAATATCATTTTCGTTTGATACCCCCACTGGTACAATGAATGGGTACTTCGACAACTAACCAAGTTGAAAATTCCTTGTCATTTCCCACTCTCGCCCCAATTTTGATTTGTCTTTTCTTTTCTTGCTACCAACATCATCCTCATCCAAGTCAATTATCTCATTCTGGCTTACCAAGGTATCCCTTGGAACATTTTCTACGGTATTGCCATCCTTATTTGATACATTTTGATTTAACTCAATGACAATCTCACCTTGACCTTCTTGTGGTGGTGAGGTATTGTGAATGCCATCTTCAATAGTATTTGGTGGAAGAGTTGATGATGTAGCTCCACCTTGATCTGATGGATTAGAAGCTTTACCAATTCCAAAGTAAGACTGTATGGTACCTCCACATTTTAGGCGTTTTGATAGCCTCCTAGTCTCTTCATTACCCTGAGGATTCTTACCCTTGCTGCTCGATATATTGATCTCTCACTTCGAATAAAAGATGGAAAAAAATGTCTTCTTGTTTAAGGACAGACCGACAGAGAATATAGATCTCATTCCCTACTCAAAAGAAAGAATGGAAAAAAGATAAAGAAATATTATTATTATAACTAATAACTAATAATAGTATGAAGAAATGACCACTCACCTTTAAGTCTACGTTTTCAGATTTCGTTGACTTCTAAATTGAGAAGTAGAACCTTAGAACCGAACAAAATGTGTAAGAATAATTAACAATTTCAATTGTATTTATATTAATCCATATTTGGCGTTGACGAATTCCACGGGATTTTTAAATGGTATGTTAAAAATTTGGTGAATCCCACGTGCTTATACAACGATACTTTGTAATTTTCAAGGCGAAATGTGTCCTCAAATGTAATTATTTTAAAATATTATTGGCAAAATAGGTCCTCATAAGCAACTATTTATAAATTTTAATTACGAAATGGGTGTTCACAAGAAACTATTTGTAAATTTTAATGGAAAAAATGGGTCCTCATATAATTTTGTTTTAATAGTATTGGCGAATATGTAGGTGTTTTATGACATTCTCCTAGGATTCCAGGCAAAAATATTAATCGGTCCATTGGAAACGCGTAGTCTGTTATGGCGAATTTATTGCCTAAACATGCCTCGTAAAAAAACCCACTAGTGAATGGAAATGCATTGGACCGATAGTTTGTAGAATCCGGGCGATTTGGACACACTGTTGGGTACAGTAAATTCGCCAATTTTGACTTGCCTGATTCCTAGAATTCTCCAATTGGTGAAGATTCGCCTCGTAAATTTTTCCCTGTCCATATAGACTTCTATATAGTTATAGCATACCCTTTCTTTCATCTATATATTTAATCTAATCACAATCAAATTAACATGTTCCATGTATGAGCTCTATTCAAACTCAAGCACTGAGAAAAAATACTTTAGAATTCTATATTATTATGTTCATTTGATATTATTCATGCTAGATCACATAACAATGAAAATTCTATTTATTGGGACCAAATTTGATAGTCATTGGAAGCCTAATAAAAATTTCCTTTGGCATATCTACTAATCTATTTTACATGTAAATCTTATGTTTTTTCATTTTCACTTGGTTAGATTTGATATATTGTATGAATATTCTCCTCAAATATCAACAAATAATTTCATGTTTTCTTGTTAAGCTATAGTTTCTTTCTCAATCCCAATCATCTTCTAAGGCATGATTTTCTTACTTTTTCAATTTCTCTAATCTAACACCAATTTATTTGACTTTGTAAATATTATTGTACAAATAGAAGAAAAGAAAAAAAAATCATTGTGATCTCTCTATATATACTTGTTGATGGGTGTTTTATGACTGTACCAACACAAAATAAATTTCCCAATGGTAACTCTATCCTTTCTTGATCAAAGTGTTCTACATGCTAAGATTGCAAGAAAGATCATACGTTCGACTCCAAGGTTCCTTATGCAAGGGGATAGCGTCAGTTGGCTCATTGTGATTTTTTGGTTATTTCAAGGGGACTTACA
>CM021109.1:114764043-114818538 GCA_007115665.2 Sequoiadendron giganteum
CCTTGCTAGCTACTCACAATAAAAGATAGAACCACCAAGCAATGATAAACCTTTGTATTATGAGAGTTTTCCACAACAACTTCTTACAAAACTTTCGAAGGGAAAGATTTCTTTCCGTTTCAAACTAAGCTAACTTATAAGCTATCTCTCTATCTATTCTAACTTCTATCTTCTCTACTCTTTGATCTCTTGATCTAATCTAATCTCTTACAAATGAGGGGGGATGCCCCTTTTATAGTTGGCCTAGTCCAATAGATGACTTAGATTCAATTACAATGAAGGGCTCAGATTGAGTCACATATGCCCTAATTAGGGTTTTTGATTCAATTACAGAGAGGAGTGGGTAATAAATGCACATAAGATACTCCACTCCCCTGCAAGAACCATAATGAGCAATTAATGCCCATCACCATCTTCTAGAAGGTTCTCGTCTAGAAACGCGTTCCCACTATTCTGCCTGCCAATTCTGTTGCGCTAGGAGGAGGCAAGCACACAACAAAACTCAGTTCGAACCCTCCTTGCAAAAAGTTTTTCTCCGTTAAGTCCTCTTGTTTCTTTAATTCCTAGACATACTTCTTCCTTGTAAATTTCATATTTCTCTAGCCCACTGCCTTGGGCACATTTGGCCTCTTTTGCATCATGTTCTTAATTCCTTAGACAAATCTTCACTGTCGTTTCCCTTTTCCAAAGTTGTAATGTCATCTAGCTTCATCACCTCAAGCCCTCACGCTCTGGCTCCAGTGTTCATCCTACAAAATAGAAAGAAGAGCATCAGAACGCTTATGATATAAATTCACTTTACTTACCTAATTTCTATGTTCTGATTGATTGATCTCCGAATGTGATAGAGTTCATCATTTTTCTAGAAAAAATTCATCATGGGCACATTGTGTTCGTTTCATGAGGTCTTCTTCAAGGGCGCATCCACCACCTTGTGCCTGGAGTTTGTGCCTTAGAAAATATTTCACCTTGAGGACGTACTTGAATGCTTGATGTTTGAGCTTCATTTCATCTTCAAATTCTTCCATGCCTTAGACAAATTTCATCTCTACCCTGTGAGTGTATTTGACCCCTTGAGCTTTATTTTACCTATTTATGCCTTAGGAAATTTTATCTATTTTATAAATTTCATCCATTGTAATCTAGGTGCTCATTTTGACATCACCAACCGAGGCATTTTTTTTTTAGTAAAAACATTTCTCTGCCTTAGAAAATTTATTTTCGCCTAGGAAATTCATTAAATTGCCGCCAGGCAAAAATCTCTGCCGAAAAAGCTTGAGTGAGGTGTGGAGAATTTTAAAATCATTTCCTAGTGGGAAATGTCCAATACCCAAAAGAAATTTCCCCTCAGAACTCATAATTTCCATGTGTATCCAGACGAAGGGGTAAGTTTAATTTTATTATTCAAGAAAAAGAATAAAAATTGCTAAGGTTTATTCCACTACAGGATTTGACCCCAATTTTCGATGGCCTTTCGTCGGAATCTTGACAATATATTGTCGGTCGGCCGACGATTAACAAAAGTCAGCACCATTGCTCAAATTTCATCGACATCCCGACGGGCTGCAAAACGTCGACCTCATGACGCACGCTCATCGGAACCGCTACGCCAACTTCGTCGATCGTGCGACGAACAGTGCCCGGATGACGGGAGGCATACCTTCACCAAACCATTGGATTAACAACATAAGTCCATCGCCATTATGACACAAATTTGACGTATTGGTAAGATCGTTGAGAGATCAATATTGTTATAGCGATCAAAATTGCTTGAGAAGATATTTCGGGAGGATTGGATTTTTGTTTCAACGATAACTTTTCATTGTCGAGATACACATCTTATCTCATCGACGAAGCACGAGGGAAGCATATCAACAAGACATATATTATCAGAGTAAGTTATGAAGGTCTACTCGAGCAGCTATATGACACCAATAAGATTACATCGGCAGGAGTCTTGGAGACATAATTTAGATTGAAATAGCAATAGAATTTCATCGAACGAGTGATGAAATAGGCAAGTCATTACGGCAAAACTTCATTGGATAGATTGCAAATTCATCGGACATTTTTGCGGTTCGTCGTATATTCGATGAGGAAGTGCACTTTTTTTAAAAAAACCTATTCGTTGAAAGATCAAGACTATTATAGCGATCAAAATTGCCTGAGAAGATATATCGGGAGGACTGGTTTTTTGTCTTAGCAATAACTTTTCATCGGCGAGATACACATATTGTCTCACCAAGGGAAGCATATCAGCAAGACATATATCATCAGAGTAAGTTCTGAATGTCTACCCAAGCAGCTATATGACGCTGATAAGCTTACTTCGGCATGAGTCTTGGCGACATAATTTAGATTGAAATAGCGACATAAGTTTTTCGAATGAGCAATGAAATAGGCAAGTCATTACGGTGAAACTTCGTCGGATACATTGCAAATTCGTTGGACGCTTTTTGAGGTTCGTCGTAAAATTGACGAGAAAGTGCACTTTTTTTTTTTAAACCTATTCATTGAAATGTAGGCATATCGGTGAAAGATGAAGACTATTACAGTGATCAAAATTTCCTGAGAAGATATATCGGGAGGACTGGTTTTCTGTCTCAGTGATAACTTTTCATCGGTGAGATACACATATTGTCTCATCAAGGGAAGCATATCGGCAAGACATATATCATCAGAGTAAGTTCTGAAGGTCTACCTGAGCAGCTATATGATGCCGATAAGATTACATCGGCAGGAGTCTTGGTGACATAGTTTAGATTGAAATAGCGACAAAAGTTCGTCGAATGAGCGACGAAATAGGCAAGTCATTATGATGAAACTTCGTTGGATACATTGCAAATTCGTCGGACGTTTTTGCGGTTCATCGGAAATTCGACGAGAAAGTGCATTTTTTTTTAAAACCTATTCGTTGAAAGATCAAGACTATTACAGCGATATGAGGCCTGTTGGTAGCAGCAATAATGATAACTATTTTCTTGGCTATCATACAAGCCATCTCCATCAACAGAGCTTTGAAACCAAATCCACACACAACACAATGTTCATAGTGAAAAGTTAGCACTTTCTTTCATCTTTGCAGATTGGTTTGATGCTTCAAACGATGCATTTCTTATATTGAAAAGTGCATTACTTACCTTTTTGAGCTTCTCTTTGTTTTGAGAGTAGTTTAATAATCTCTACTTAATAGGGCCAACCACGTGAAGGTGGAAGCTCATTTGGCCCTTCCCCCCACCCCCCCCACTCACATCACTCTCAATTCCTCATACCCGATCATATAACATTAATCATTCATTCATCCATTAATAACATATACCATTCATTCATTCATCCATTAATAACATATAACATTCATTCATTAACATATAACATTTTTTCATTAACATATTCAGATTCATTCATTAACATATTTCATTTTTTCAGTTTTTACATATTATCAAAAATATGGCTGTCATAATATGATTACAATCACTTTTTTTTTTGTTTCTTTTTTGCAGCTAAAAAAGTTGAAGTGGAGTATCGTTTTCAAAATCATTTGTCCCCCCTTGAGTTTTTCTAAGCTTTGCTCGTGATCTTAATGTACGCCTAGTCGTGTACTCACAACCGCGTGGATGCGACTACAAGGGGGGGTCTACTGCAATAGGAAAGAAATGTTAAATTGATATGTTTTATTATTATTGTTACATGTATTTCATTAATTAAAAGAACATCAAAGTGGTGCTCTTTACCTGATTGGGCCACATCATGTTCCTGATATTGTCTTATAGCCTCATGCTCAACATGTTGAACACCCTCTAAATCCTGATATGGAGTTGAAACACGAAAGATTACATTAATTAATACACCAATTGCAATTAAAAATGTTTAAAAGAACATTAGAGTGGTCATGCTTACCTGATGGAGCCACATCATGTTCCTGATCTTGTCTAGCCTGATCATGCTCAACATGTTGATCACGCTCTACATGCTCTAAAGTTGAAACATGAAATGTTACATTCATTAATACACTAAATACAATTAAAAATGTTTAATTGTATTAATCCATACTACGTTTTGTATAGCACATGAATACATCTAGTACCGGGATGCACACCATGGCCTTCATCGGCAGGTTGCGCTCCACCCTCACTAGGCTGCATTCCAATGTCATGTGCAGGATTATCATTGCTTATTTGTGTAAAACAAATAGGCACATTATTATGGCGGAAATTAATATTGAACAGATTGCACAAGTATTCAATTTGAAATAAACTTTATTGAGTTTATTTACCTGCGTGTTGGATGTAGTGGAAGATTGTGTTTGCCTAGTCGAGACTCTTAGCTATTCAGTCAAGGCTCCATAGCCTTGGTCAAAGGTAATCTTTAGGTCCTCTTGTGTGGGCACTCTGTTGAAACCAAAGCCCTGCATTTTTGCATGCGATCATGAATTTTTCTTCTGTGATGTGATAAAACCAAAATTGTTTGCAATTTATTATTTGGATGCAATATTTCATTTATTGATACTTACAAATCATGTGGCTACTTTCATATAACCACCAGAGCCAAGTTTGTGCTGCCAGTGTTTTTCTAGTCTTGCCTTTGTTGCCTTTGATGTGTCGGACAGCCTATGAAAAATTTGAAATACGTTAGATTATGTAAAAAGAAAGATTAATCAGTATATAATTAAATTTTTGATTATATTACATACCTTCCTTAGCCTGGTAGTATCTCTCCTTTCTTCTTTTCAGCCTTCTCCTTTCCATCCGACACCAAGTCCTTCCACTCCCTTTCCGGAATCATGGGGGGACGCTCGTACTTTCTGTTCTTCTCTAAATGTGATCTATATTGGTCCCTCACATACTTTAGATAGGTACCAGCTTTCTTAAGGACCTTGGTTCGGTTGGATTTTTTATCACCGAACAACACAACTAAACGGTTAATGAGCTCATCTTTTAAATCTTGATTTTGGGCATTCCACCGTGTACGTATGGTGGGCCCGAAGAGCTCCAATGAAATATCACTTAGATGTTCATAAAAAACATCATTTCCTGCAATTATAATGTAGGTAAATATTGCCATTTTGTAAATCAATATAATAGGGCGCTATCCCCACTGTTAGTACTTACTTAAAATAATAATAGTAATAATTAAAATATTTTAAAGTACCTAAGACCTTCTCTATCTTTATGGGAAGGAAATCCTCGGTCACCACAAATGTGACAGGAAATGTTCTCGTACTAGTAATACGGGAAGATCTAGGAAATGCTGCTAAAACATCACCAGTAGTAGTCGCCTTTGCATCCACAGGTACTGACACATGTAGTGGCATGTGTTTGCTGCTAGAGGGTGGACTACCGAATGCTTGCACGGTATGTGTTGCCAACATTTCAGACAACAATATAGGCACAAATGATGGGGTCGGATGATGTGTTGTATGCGCAGGAAGATCAGGATTGACACTTGTACCGTCCCCTACTTCCCGGGAAACACTCGCAGTACCTTGATCACGGCCAACAACATGATCATGAGGATGCAAATAATCCTGTAAAAACAACACATATTTTAGTTCATGACATAAAAGAGTACAAAATATAAAACCATGAATGAACTCATGTTATAATTAAAGATCTCATGACAACTTACTTCCAAGTTTTGTGCTCTCTTAGACAATATTTTAACCCTTTCTCTTATCTCATTTGTTTGAGGCACTACGAATACCAACTGAAGGATTTCTTGATTGCATTTTTTTTGGGCCTTCCTCATCATATCCACAGGGTTTGTGGAAAATGCGATGTCATCATCACATAATAGTGACTGCACCTCCATATGGATGCTCTTCTGTACTGTTGGTGCCTTTCCCCGATCAGCCAACTGCAATAAGAATATTAAAAATATTATCAAAATTAACCCAATAAACTCATGAAAAAAACATAATAATAAAACATTTTGATCGTATCTAGTTTGTACAATTACAATGACGTAAACCTATTGGATAGAAGCGCCTGAAGATAGATTGCGATCTGTGCTCTGGGTCGGAGCCTTCCTCGTATGATCAATGTCTCACTGTGACAAAAATTAAATATAAAAAACATTACTGAAATGAAACCAATAGACTTACGAAAAAAAACATAATAATAAAATGGTATATTGGAGTCATTAATTGGAGGTTGGGTAAAATGGTATATATATAGTACATACCACCCCCATAGTAATTGTGTTTGTATCTAAGTGATTCAAATTGTAATCGATTAGCAACTCTTCACCTGCAGTTATTAATTTTATCGCACATACGAATACATGGTTTCCCTCTTGCGCCTCAAATATACAATTGGGTTGCTTATTTGTTGACCTAGGTTGTGTACTATTTATAAACCCTGCAATATTCCCTGATGCTTTTGGCCTCTCGTCAATGTACCTAGCCACTCCTTTATTTTGATCCTTATCTTTTAGTTGTATATAATTTGCTGATAGTGCATACCTACACATACTTCGTGTATATCGAACCAGTTGCATCCAATATTTGTAACTGCAACAGGATCCAACATACTCCATCAACTCAGTAACTTTGTTGTAATAGACTTTTATGCCGTCCATGCAAAATAGGCCCAAACCATGTAATGACGATGGTGCTATGCGATATATCCTCTCGTTGACACAAAGATCATTGTTTATTGGAGGAAGTTCCTTGGGTATCCATTGTTTCCGTAGATGTTTGTACCTCAAGGGCACCTCAATGTCACCTATGCTCTCATCATCATAAGAACATGACCCCCCTTCAGTAAGAAAAAAATCCATGCGTTTACGGAATTTTCTTCTAATCTTTTGACCTCTAGTTAATCTCCCTCTTTTAGACCTACTACATGTCTCGCTTTCCTCTTCTCTTCCTGAATTTCCCTCGCTTGAGGAAGACAAATCTGAAAAATACCTATTTTGTGGTGCCTGCACTCATAAGGTTGTTGGATGAAGTTCTTTTATGGTGATGTGATCCGAAGGTGATATTATGATTAATTTATCATTTCATCGCTAGAAATTGATAGGTTATAAGGTAATCAAGTCTTGATAGATTGCAAGTTATTGTTACTACCGTCCAAATGTGTCCATCACAAATCAAATCTACTTAACGTCTTTGTGCAGCATCTTTGCAAGCATAAAGTAACTTCAAATGATAGTTTGGAGTTAGTTCTTTCTTCTTTCAACAAGTATTGTAGCTCATTTTTGGAGCTTTCAAGAAAAAGATAGCATTGTAACTCATTTTCACAGACTTGTACTCAGTTGTATTTTTACCTTTCAATCAATAAAAGCAAGCTATTTTTCCTTCTCAATACTAGATATTGTGTGATAACATGAAATTATTGATATTTCCTTGTGATGATAATGTTTATCCTTTGTTCTAGTCTAGTTTCTCATAGCCTTTATATAAAAGTGCATGTTTGTGAAGGTCATAGTTTGTGTTCTACCAGTTCTATGTAGGATTCAATTGTGAAGTCAAACATTCAAGCCTCTAGGAAGGTCATTTGTTGTTCCACTTGATTTTTTCCATAAACTTCAAAGCCTATCTATGAAATACTTATGCAAAACATGTCAAAACTGAGTTATGTATATTGCAGTGAGTTTTATTGATCACATTGTGTGTCAAAACAACATTACAAATCCTTAATATTTGGTGCATCATGCTAGGAGTTAGTTTTATTTCATGTTTCCTCCTTACCCTTTTCCCAACAAGTAGTTTTAGGTGACTACCATAAGAGCCAACTTACTCTAGAGGTTCTTTTCTACTCTAGGTAACCCACAACCTAGAAAATTCCCATGTTTCACCAATATGTTAAGTTCTGCAACTTAGGAGGGGTACAATATTGAGAGATAACAGTTATTGGCATGCTTGGTGGGACTAGTATGATGAACTTCTCATCAAAATATCGAGAGATTTGGTTTTTTACTCAATATTATTAGCCTTTCGAGGCAATATAAACAACACCATGGTGACTCTAAATACATATCAGTTGGTTTTAGTAGTCCAAATGCATGCAACCAAGAAGAGGAAAGTGTTGTAGAATCTAAGCCAATTAAAATTCCAAGTTTTAAATTTTTTTCTTCAAACCAATAGTTGATTCGTAACCAAGAGAAGCCCTTTCAAATCCCCTTACCAGTTGAATCTAACATGGACAACTATGATGAAATTGTTAAGTTGGAAGAGCATGTGTTAACAATCCCAAGCTTCAAGAAAATCACTTCTTCTCTTCCTCAAAATTTACCAAAGCCTCCTATACTAGCCAATCCTCTATCAACACTCCCTAAAGCTTTCCAGGAGTTGCTCGATCATTTCAAATAGGAGGAGGTCGAGCTAGTAGTGAAACAAGAGTTTTTGTTTTCAATTCAAGACTCAAAACTGATTAAGGATCTTCCTCAAGTGGAAAGAACTTGTGAGGTCAGTTATGAGGAGGCAAAAGAGATATCTATTGTTTATAAGCCTCTGAATGGTGTGAATAATGAAAAATCCAAACTTTTTCAAGTAGAAGTGGAGGGTGATTAGTTGGAAAACAAGGTACAAGGAAACTGGATGGGTTAGAAGGAAGAGTTGATCTTCTCATTTGATCAGTTGTCTTGTTTTGTTGATAAGGATGAAGATTTGGAGCAACACGAAGATATCAAACAATTCGATGAGTTGCTGGTTAAAGAGGAAAAATCAAACATGGATCAAGAGGAAGAATATGGTCTTGATGAGGAGTCTATTCTCTCAAGTCAAGAAACTTATCATGAAGTTGATTTGCAAGATCTTAGCTATTTGGAAGAACTTCCTTTCTTCTATACAAAAGAGCTTAAGGTTGGTATAACAAATGAAATTTTGTTGGAAGAGGCTACTACATTGTTTGAACATTTACCTTCACTCATTGAAGAAGAAAATCCTGATTTGGAGTGTACTAATGAGGATTTTGAGCTTGGACTAGTTGTTCCTAAGAGCCTTCCAACAGCTGATAGCTTTGATGAGTTATTAGCTATCTTAATGGAAGAGAATGTTCCATTGACCATGGATGAGGAATCAACATGGAAATTTATCATGTAAGGTGAAGGTAATGATGTTATTTCTAATCATTCAAATTGTCTTCTCTCTTGTCTAAACTTAGCCATGAAACATGACAACCATAAAAAAGGTAGAAAGGTTTGAAGAATGTAGTCATGATAATATTATATCAACCTTATTGGGTTCTTTGAAAGAAGAAGAAAACCATGAAGTTCCAAATCAATTTCTTGTACCACAAGAGCACCATAAGAGTAAGATGAAGGATATGATCACACCAAAAGAGGAAAAAGGAAAAACCAATCTAAAGCTTTCAAGGGGATGTCCTATCAGGCATCTAACTAGGATGGAAACTAGAAATGCATCACAAGTCATTATTGCACCCAAGCATGAGGACTCTATCCTACTATCCTATCCATTTTAAGATAACATGAATGGTAAGTGGATATGTGGATTTGTTTTCTCCATTTATGAGGCATTGCAATAGTTGGTTAAACATCTATCATTTCTTCATTTCCTCTTTGATGCTCACAAACATATGGAGCATTACAAGTTGCAAAGAAAGGGTAGCTACTTTCATGAACCAGTTAATGGTTTTATTTAGGTATTCCTTTCCTCAGCTAGTCTAGGTTAGGATAGTTTTTGTTTTAAGTGAATAAATTTTGTTTGCACAGTTAGTTTGTTTTGAGTCATTTGGTAGGTTGAATAAGGTTGGTAGGTGTTATGTGGTGGAGCTTTTATTTTCCTTCCCTTTGGGGTGGTTTTATCTTTGTTATTTTTCTACTGGTCTGGTATTTGGGGGTTTTTTCTTTCTGGCCATTGACTTGCTATCAGCAATACTCAGTCACTTACGTCATGTTTTATCCCTTTTGGTCGTCACTTCACCGGCCCCTTTTACCTATCCTTTCGGTTTTGCATTTTGACTTATGCATCCCTATGGTTTTTGGCCTATTAACCTTTACAACATAGCCTTTGAATTATTTTTTGACCTCGTGGGTTATTTCCCCTTTTGCCTAGTGGTCCCCTTTCTTTAAAGTAACTATTTCGCATGTGTAGATTTGTATTAGCCGACGGATGCAGGAATTGCGATCTTGACTGTTCATCGCACACCTCGCAAGGTTTGTGCTTGGTCATAGAAAATGCTGCGAGGCTTGCGAGATGCTGCCACCTGTTGTGTAACTTGGTGGGGCCAGTTTTTGAGTGCTGACTGATGGACGGGTGATGATGCTGACAGCTGTGTACTATCTGATGCATCTGGGCAGTCCCTCGCTGACCTCGTGCAATTAAAACTTTAGTTTCAATAATGCTACGAGGTACGTGATGTGTTGATGCGTGGGCACCGGTGTTATTGATTAACGAATAAGGTGGGACCTGTTCCATGCTGATGTGGTACCTAATGGGCAATATTCTTGCTCGCTTGCTGACTGCAAGGAGGATGTGTCATTTTCAAACTGCTATTGACCAAATCTAGACCGTTCGTTTGGCCAATTGTATCTTTGATCAACGACATGTTTTCAAACAAACTGGTGCTGTACTATAGCTGTTCTATCTCACGCGAGTGAATAGTAATGGTCAAGTTCGACTCAGCCTGCGTAATTAAATGCTAAATAACCAGTGGATTGCTATTTCAGTGTTGCATTCTGGTTTATAAGAATTCTTCGGTGTTTAGAAAAGTGGCTATTATCTAAGTTCTCCATTATTGTGATAGTTGACGCTCTGCAAAATAAACAGTAAGTGATACGAACACCTTCTTTTGTAATTTCAGAATATATTAGTGTTGCCTATTGAATAATTGGTGATTGTGTCCTTTTTGATTCCTGGTGAATTGTTAAGCGAATTGGCTGTTAGAGCTTATATAGGTCATTGCTAGTGATTTATGTGCATATAAAAAAGTTTTCTATAATGGTAGTAAAGAATAGGGTGTAATTGTTTGTTTTTCTTTAAGAAAACCCTAGTTCAAATCCCCTTCTGTTTAAAATATATGGCATCCAAGGCACGAACTGTTGGTCCCGAGGCTGCGCCTAGGGGTTACTCACAAGATATTATTGATCTGTTGAAACCTTCTACGAGCAAGAAGCAAGAAGGAAGGATATTGTTCTATGGACCCATGATTCATGAAGGTTTAATGGAAAAACAATGTACAATCCATGATGCTCAATTGTCGTACACTGGTTGGCAGCTCTTTTCCAATTGGTTTGGAAATAGAAATTTGCCTGTTCCTTTGTGTAATCCATGGACACTGGACTTGGGTAAGTTGGTGGTACCGAATGTCTATGAAGATGTAGACTTATTAAAAGATATTGCTGCAAGGTACGATCCTGTGACTCGAATTGTCAGAACACATCTTGGCAAGCCTATGATTAAAGTAACCAGAGAGGAAATTGTAGAGATTTTTGGCTTACATGAATGGAGCCAGGATATGATTCCCATCAAATTGGAGGTCTTCAGGGAAGAATATAGAAACACTAAGGGTTTGATAAGGACATCCCTTTTGATACCCCATTTGGTTGTGTCGGGAAGAGGGAAGAATCAGAAAAAGGTTGTTATTGGCAAGAATGAGCCTGAACCTTTCCCGGTAGACTACTTCGCCCCTCATTTCAAGAAGACCATCTATGCACTATGTCAAGTTTTGGGGATTGACCTGAAGAAGACTATACCTATAGAGATAATGTATATGGCTATCAACCTCCAACACCCTTGTTATAATGTGGTATATGACTTTGCCACTTACCTTGCAGAGAACATAGATTCTGGCTTAGCAGGTTTGAAGCTAGGAAAGAATTGGGTAAAATTCAAATGGTTTTCACTGTGGATTCATATGTTTTTATATAGGGGTTAGAAGGTATTTGGAAAAGATAAGGAGTTGAGGAAGATGGAAGGAGATATTGAAATGCCTGTCCAATATTGGACTAGGGTCTTAGACAAAAATGATCATAAGTTTGATTATGTCACCTTTCATAATATTTTTGGATCTAAGTTGCGGAAGGCTTTAGTTGTTGATCCACCCAGGATTCCAAAAGAAATTCATGACTTTCTAAGACCTATGGAGAGGAGGCCTGAGCTGAATATAACCCACAATTGGGGTGATATTATCCCCAATCACAATACTACAATCTTCAGGGTCTTTGGCACCAATGCCATCCCGTTTGTCCTACCTAAAGAAGTTCCTCTCAGACTTGGTTTTGTAGAGATTATGAGGCAATTGGGAGCATCTCAAGATTTCCATTTGCTTGCTGAACACAAGAAAGGATCCTTTTTCCTTGAATATATAGCTTTTGCAGATTTTGTTATGATAAAGGGAGGGTGGAGAAATTTACACTTGTTACTCAAGCCATATAGATTGGAAACTATACGCCCTAGGAATTATGATCCTGAGGGTTTTATCTCCCAAATGAAGGCTAGACATCGGACTGGAACCTTTGTTCACAATTTCTACTATCCTGAAGATATCATTAAGAATATTTTTGATGAGGACTTATAGGATGAGAGAAAGGCAATGTACATTTCCTATTCAAAAATGGTAAGAAGTAAACAGGAGAAAATACCTGGTTTTGATCCTATACCTGATGCTAAAGATGAGCTCAACAGGGCAATCTATGTTCTTGATAATGTCGAGAGCATAGTAGGAGTCTTGAAGGAGGAAAGGATTGTAGAAGGAAAGGGAAAGTAACATGTTACTGAGCAGCACCCTGAAATAAGAATCGAAGAAAGCCCTACCTACCAGCCTCAAGGGAAAATAAAAGTGTTTTCAAGAAGGAAGAGTTCAGAACAGATTAGCACATCATCCCCAAAGAGGCCTAGAACTGATAGTATGGGGGATGTTGGCCAGAAAGGTAATGATGAGGAGGATATTATTGTAACTCCAGATGAAATAAATCCAGAAATGCCACTAGATCCGACTGAAATTGCAACAAGCTTAGGAGCCATCACCCTAAGATTGGGGAAGGATGAGATTAAAGGAATTACAACTAGTGATGATTTGAGAATGGAAGCCTGCAAAAAATTCATGATGGATGACTCTTTTATCCATACCCATGCTTTTGAATATTTTGTATGGAGAGCTCATCTCTCATCTTATACTGAGCAGGTAGCACATGAGAGAAGTTTAGACCTAGAGCTTCCAAAGCAAGTAATTCAATTAAAGGTTAGAGTAAAATTGAAGGAGAGGTTTAAGGAAATCACACCAAAACATGGCAGAACATTGGTTCAAAAGTGTGGGATATTGCTACTCCCTGAATGGGATATTGTTGATGTTGTAGTATTTGATATAGTAAGAAGGGAAAATAAACTGCTTCTTGCAATAGAGGAGGAGGCGACATTAGCACTTAAAGGATCAGCTTTCAGTGAAGAGTGGGATTCTCTGGCAATATGGTCACTATCTACAGGGTGTCGAAAACCTATTGTCACTGAAACATCCAATTTTAGTGGTCATTTGATTATGAAGAGAGTTGCTGATACCCCTACCTTGGAGGCTGTTGACATGGTTGTGAATGTTGCCAAATTTACTAGGGCAACCGTGGAGGATTTAACTAAAAACCGAGATACTCTGAGGAACCAGTATAATGACATTATTATTGAGTATAATAAGAGTCAGCAAAGGGTGGCGGAATTGGAAACAAAAATGGCCTTATTAAGGCAACAAATGGAAATCTTGAGATCCCAAAAGCAGGTTAGCTCTAGCCAAATTATTGCTGACCCACCAATTGATCAACCCCAACCTCCTGCACAGGTTCAATCTTGGGCTATGGTCCCATATAATATGGGACAAGTGCCTATTGCGGTTGAGAAGGCCAGTACCTCGAGTGAAGATCCTTCTAGGGAAAAGTTACTCCAGCAGATTGAAGAATATAAGGAGATGGTAAATCAAATCTGGGATGTAGCAGGAAGGAATAATTCAGAAATTATTGATACTGTGTTAAGGCATCTACATAAATGGGTCCAGAGTAAGCTGAATGGTGTTCATGCAAATTATGCCTTGATGCTGCAAGCACTTGAATTATTTCCAAGGGACAGAGAATTGGCTATCCCTTTGCTAAATAGATGGGGCCCTAGAATGGAAAAATTGAAATTTATGGTAGTTGGAGCAAAGTAGCATGGGAATAAGTATCCTATAGTCATGACAACATATCAATTTGTTAAGACTATTGTTGAGCGAAAATTCCAGGGGTCTGCTACTCCTATGGAGTCCAAAATCAAAGCACTGAAGGATATTTATGATGGAAAATATTTGACTCCACTACCTCATATTTTGCATAGTCAGGATAGTGTCAAGCCTTTGCAGGCATGGAAGGAGCAAATGAATAATATAATGACCGCCGAAACTCATGAGATATGCAAAAATGCTGATATTTGCATGTTGGAGAACACTTTAGAGAAGTTATCACTTGTCATTAGTTTCCTAGAGAATTTTGACAAGACAACCATGTCATTAATGATAAAGTATGTACCTTATCAAAAAATGGTGGACCGGGTGGTGGCTTTCAATTGGTCGTCGGAGGAAGATTTTGAGTCATGGAAAAAGATGTTTATTGATGAACTTGAATTATAAATAATGGGGATGAGAGCTGCAATTTGGTCGTGTAAAATATAGGTCTGGCCTATGGTATTATATTTTGAAATGCATTCTCTTCCCGAATTCAGGTACTAATTGCGTAAATAAAATCAGCACATGGAGCGGTTAAAAGATGCTTTGGTGTCAGGGAATCAATACTTGGAACCACGCTTTCCTTTCCTCCATAACAAATTAATCATCATTTTGTTTTAAGCTTTTCTTCTCTTACCAAGCAAATGATGTAAAGATAACTGATTAGGAATTAGCGGTCCAGTAAAAAATGGACATGTGTATCCTCCGGCCTAAAGCTTGTTTGCTCCCTTTTTTTTATAAAAGGGAATTTTGGGCCGAGGAATAGGTCTTTTGAAATTACTTAAGATACGTAAGAGAAGAATCAAGTAGAGAGAGAGAAAAGAATATGTCTAGTTTTTTGAAGCTTTGAGTCTGTTTGGGAACTTAGTAAATCATGGGGTTTTGGAGCATACTTATGCAAATCTTGTGATTGTTTTGAGTCTATTTTGTCTCCTATTGTAATAATTTGCATGAATTTTTTATGAAAAGTCTATCAAAGATGATGTTCATTAAATTTCATTTGTCATTTCCTGTGGATTATGTTCGACTATAGCTCTGGTTCAATGGATTTGTTAAATGCTTCAGCTATTCAATAAGTTCATGCAAATTAGCACATAGGATTTGCTAAAGAGTAATAGATTCATGTATTGATGAATGGATGGCAATGCCTTACATATAGATCATAGATGCTCTAGATGAAAGTTACCTTGTAGTTCAGTTTCCAGTTTGACTCCGTGCTTTAGGATATGGCACTGGTACTCTGACTGCTTATTGTTCTTGTATTTTTTGTTATAGCTTCAGGCAATTTCACTCAAATATTTCATAAAAACACACTTAGGTGTTATTTTAATTCCTTGTTAAATAAGAGCTGAATTCTCCTAAGAAATAGCCAATTTCTTGAAGGATTATCTTGTTTAAACTTAGACTGGAATTTATTTGTTATTTATCCACGTATGAGCAAATCATTCTCATCATGAATGACAATATATTTTAGGGATACCCTCCTGGATCTTACAAAGTTTGAAGTGTAGGAGAGATAACATTTTTGTTGCATTTTTCTCATTAAGTTGGCACAGTGCCTTCAGGACTTTTAAAATTGAGTATGGCAAGCTCATAGAAGCTTCCACAGGTTCTACTTGGGTTGTAAAAAATGCCAACATTATGCACTATTTTGGATGAGTTACAACATTATGCAAGACTATTTCTCAAGTCTTGTCAAGTTCCAAGAGTCGACACCATGCCCAATGGATAAGTTTAGGCAACTGGTGAGGATGTTTAGCAGGCAAACATATAGAAGATGTCACCAATTTTTTTACCTAATTTAGCTTCTAACTCAATCAAGTAAAGTTGGGATAGTTTTTGCAAAAATAAAGATAAAGGTACACATTCAATTCTACTAAGTTCCATTCATATACACAAAAGTATTATCAAATGAATTGCAGTTCATTATGCAAATGTATACAAGAGAAAGATTGCACAAAATTTTCACAAATGTCTTTTATTGATAATTACAAATGTATGGTGTCCCACACAAGTTGTGGGAATAACTATTTCAATACAATATAAGACATAAACTATACATTTGAAGAAATAGAAAGGAAAGAGCATATGGAAAGAGTAGGGATCCATCATTGCCTAAATGATGAACCCCAAAGTTGAATTGTTGCCTAAATGATACACCCCAAAGTTGAATTGTTGCATCATTGGAAAAGTATGATCAAATTCATCTATTATGAAGAATTGGTCTATGTGCCTCTAGTAATCACTATAAAAATGTGAAAGACAGCTATTTTATTTTTTCTGTCTTATCTTATACCATTTTACGAGAATGGGGGGGCCAATGTGCGAGAAGATCTTTGGAAACTAGGCATGAAAATTACAGGTTAAAGAGAATGGGGGTGCCAAACTTATAGTACTCATTGTCCCTTGGTCGTCGATTTTCCTTGAGTGCCCTCAACCTGGTCCTCGACACTGGTATTGACCTTGTTTTAGCTCCAAACTCTTCGTCGGTGCTGGTATTGACCTTGTTTTCACTCCTCCAAAGTCTTCCTCAGCGCTGGTATTGACCTTTCACTTGTCCAATTTGACAAGCTACAACCTGTTTTAGTTAGGTTTTAGAGTATGTTAATTAAATTTAAAAAAATTATGGTGCCATTTAGAGTAGTGAATATAAAGCAAGCAAAGCCTATTATGGCGCCATTTAGAGTAGTGAATATAAAGTAAGCCAAGCCTATTATAGTCATGAGGGAAATAATAAAACTCCTAGGATACTTTGTGAAACCATTTTCCTTGGTTAAAGGGAGGCCATAAAATATACCTTTGGATTTTTTCAATCTTCAAATATGAGGATTTTCAAGGTTCTTAGCAACATGAGTAATGGAAATGTGTGCAACAATAATTTTTGAACACACATGGAGTCTCCTTTCCAAAGAAAGGGGCTTCATGATTTAATATGATAATTTTTCTCAGCTCTAGAATCAACTTTTAAATCTTTTCCTAATAGGGCCAAAATCACATCTTCTTGTGTTTGAGAAGTCACCAGCATTGAACATAACCGTCAAACAACTTTTCATCAAGATTATAACATCACCATCGATTTTGAGCACGTGCATCTCAGAGCCACTTTAGTAACCTGTCATATAATGTACTAAAACTCGACATAAATATTAAAGCACTTTCATTAATAGTAATGTTATAGTATTAATATATTATATAACAATATTATATTACATTATATGAATTATAATGATATATTTGATATATTAAGATTATATATAATCTATATATAGATTAATAGTAATTATATTAGATTATTAATGTTATTGGTATATTTTTAATAATATTAATATTGTATTAGATTAATAATAATTATAATATTGTTAAATGATTAATTATATTACAAATGAACGTTGCTTTCAAATTCTTAGCTTTGAATGAATGGTTGAAGCACCAATGTTGAATGTTGCAACTCTAGTAGGCATGAATAGAAGTAGAGGAGATTGTTTGGGAGAAGAATTTTTTCTAGTGCTAGGTTATGTGTTAGGTTATATAGGGTTAGGTTATATAGTGTTTGAGCCTAGCCTCAAACACTACAATTAGGGTTAGGTTATGGGATTATTAGGTTTATGGTTATGGTTAGAGTTTAGGGTAATCCAAATCATAACCTAACCCTTTCTCTCGAAACCTTAACCTTGACCCTAACCCTCACCTTTATCCTATCTTTATAACCCTAACCACAACCAAAACTCTAACCCCAACCCTAACCCTAATTACCTAACCCTAAATATTATTTATTTTATTAATTAGTTGCATTCACTCTAATAACCCTAAACCTATCCCTAAACTTAACCCTAGCCCTATCCCTGGCCCTAATCCTAACCCCAACTCTAAGCCAAATATAAAAACAACCCTTAATCATAATTACAATAACCCTAAAACTTCATTCTAGATATAACCCTAATACTATAATCCCTAATTGTCAAACCCTAACCCTAATTTCATATCTAATCCCAACCATAACCAAAAATCTAAATCTAACCCTAACCATAAAACATAAACCCTAATCTAACCCTAATCCTAACATTATTTTCCTAACCCTAACCCTAACTCTAAACCTAACACTAACCCAAACACTAAATCCTAACCCTAATTAAATACCCAATCATAACCCTAAATTGTAACATCATCCTTTGAATTGGATACTACATCAAAAATTATGTGTTACAATCATTGCTTCCATTGTTGGCATTTTTACATTGGGATGCATATATTTTTAAAATCAACAAAATCTTTTAATGTCTTGCCAAAATTAATATTATTAATTGTAATATCAAACTTATAAACATGTATCCAATTTAGAACATAAATAAGAAATATATGGTAATAGTTTCTTCAAAAAACAAAGTGATGTGGACTAGAAGGACTATAAGGACTATAATGATTTTAGAATATACACATAATGGATTTGTTGAAAAGGTTTTAGAAACTTTCAAACAAATGCAATTGATAGATGCAAAGAAAAATTCCACAACCTGATGGAACTTCAGTAAATTGAAGTTGGGGTTAGAGGGTTTCTAAATTACTCAGGGTAACCTTCAGTATGGATCGGTCAAAACCCTCTTGTTATGTTTTAACGGTGACCTGTTGCCACGGTGGACCGGTCACTTAAGTGAGGTTTCATCCCTCTCGGGTCGTGCTTAACTGGCCCTATTTCACCTGATTTGCCGATCTTTTTGGTGTAATGGCCTAGGTATTACATTGCCAGAAATTTCAATGTAAGCCCCACTTAAATGTTCCATCTGAGGGTTGATGAGTCGTTGAATCACAGAATTCAATCTTGACCGCTTCTCATAGACCTCGCAGGTTTGTCTGCTGGCATCATCAAAGTAGTGCGAGGTTCACGAGATATGACCACGTGGCGTGATGGATGAATGGGTTTTCTTCTCGAGGTGTTCGATTTGACAGGGGGCCATCTTTTCACCGGTAATAGCCATCAATAACGGGATAATCATGATCTCTCGCACACCTCGCACGGGTAGAGTAAATATCTGGGAGAGTGTTGCGAGGTTCGTGAGGGAGTGGCACGTGGCTTTTCTTTTCATGCCAGTGGGATTATATGGGACCCATTGTGCGGTATGGGTCTATTCTTCTGCGGGTTTTTGATTGGATATGTTTTCTGAAGGCATTGACGTGGATTGTCAACATCCATTGACTTGATCTCCACCCTCTGTTTGTTAAAGTGCCTCCTGAATCAGCGGTTCATTTATAGGGAAGAAGTGTGTGAGTTGCTCGCGTGGCATGTATTACTTGGTTGTTGCTCGTGTCATTAATGATACAGGTTTCTTTTCTCCTGAGGATCTCCACTTGATTTCCTCCCGCGTGTGAATAGTGCCATCCTGCTGAGGGTATTCATAGTTATCTAGATCATTAACTGTGCAAGTGCTTGAATCGCCTTCAAGTAATTGTACCTTGCATATTGGCTTGCTCTATAAATGCTAACTAAATTGTATGTAATCAACATTGCATTCTCTTGTGTCTAAGTGCAGTAAGGTTTTTCTTTTGTTTGTGGCTCTACTTTGTTTCTATCATGAGTAAATCAGTTAAGCGAAGGAGTGCGAGGTTGGCTTCACCAGTCATGAAGAAATCTGATTCTCCCATGTCTCGCAAGGCTATTATTAGGAACACTGGGAAGAGGCCAGTATATTGTTCGTCCTCGATAATCATCTCGGATTCTGATGAATCTGAGACTGATTCTGATTATCGATACTATTTGGCTTCCCTGATCGATGTTATGGGAGTGGATGAGGAGGTTTTGGCAATTGAGCCAGTGTCTGCATTAGCACCAGGTCCATTTGTTTGGGAATGTGCTCACAAGGTTGGTAAAGAGATGGTGATGCCATCGCTAACGCAGGCTCGAACTCGGAGCGGTTGCTTGTACCGGGGCTGTGTTGCTTCTTCATGATTACTGGCAGTGGGTCCGTTGGATGTGTCTTCTCTTCTCTTGTTGTTCTATCAAGTGGATGTGGATGTGGATATGGACGTGTGCGTGCTTTGCATGAAATTTTGTTTTTTGACTGGTTATTTCATAACCGTTTTGATTCCTTTGTTCATGCACGGTATCATTATGACAAGGAATGCAAATTTGAATTTCATTTTGGTGCTGAAATTCAATTTGGTGTCATAATGTAGCCTAATTCTTGTTGCTCTCCTATTCTATAAAGGAAATTTCACAGCTCATTGTGAAGGGTCAGAAAATTTTTATAATCTGACGCTTGGAAGTTATACAGTCCTCTTTATTGTTAAAGTGTTATGAACATTTTGTTTCGGGAAGTCATCCTGGGGTTAGGTTTATATACAGATTAGTGTGATATGCTTTTTTAATTACTGATATCGAAAAAAATCTATAAAATTAAGATGGTTTACTCTCCTGGGTGTGTGCCATGGATTATGAATAGCGTTATCAAAGATTCATCTGTTTAGTTTCAATAGTTAATTGAAAATGTGATTCATTTTCTTGCTTTAACTCAAAGAGTTAATCAAATGCTTAAAAAATAAGTTACATGTTCATGGTTGTAAATACTCAGGATGCTTGAAGAAGTACTATCTTAATATGCTAAAATATCTCATGATAGTAATGCTATATGAGATGGGTTCATCATATCAGGATTTTGTTATGTATGACTCTGTTGCCCTATGGATGAAGCACTAGATAATGTTTGTGTCATTTTATTAGTTCAAGACTGTAGGTTCTAAGCAAGGATATCCAAATATTGAACACAAAACACTTGAATACAACCTTGTCCTCCTCAGGGAGGTATTATAACAAATAAGTGGGTCAGTTCCATTGCTCTTTGGTATTGGTAGTCATTCTCTAGTCTGCCAAAACCTTGAGATGATCACTATCCCTTTGAGTGTGTAGGAATTGTAATCTATACACATGAAGTGTTCTTACCAATCATGAGACATTCATGTGAACACATTTAGGTTTACCCACCTTGGTCCTACAGAGCCAAAAGTGTAGGAGAAGTCAGTCCTTTACTGACTCTCATTAGTTGGCCATTAATGGTTGTAGTTGTCCTTGATAGGGGTTGGCTACCTCTTAGATATCTACAACCTCTACATGGATTGTATTTTAAACACCAACACAACCTTCACCAAAATCTTTATTGGTTTCCTTAATATGGGAGATTTGGAACAAGGTATAGACATCCATCAAAGCATAATATGAAGATGATTTTTTTCAAATGTTGTGGTTGTAGATGCCCTTTTAAAATTTATACAAAATGTGGAAGGATAGAAAAAGCTTGTGAACTATTTGACAAAATGTCTCAAAGAATTGTAATCTCTCAATTTATTTTAGTGTCTATTTTGTTATACCCCATGTCCCAAATTGGGTATAACACAATAGACACTAAAACAAACTTGATAGATTGTTATGAGGGAAATGATGAGACTTTTCTAATTAGAGTTTATTCCATGAGATTACAATTATTCGAGGCATTGTGTCAAATAGTTCATGAGCTTTGTCTATCCTCCCACATTTTGCATAGATTTCAAAAGGGCATCTACAACCACAAGATTTGAGAAAATTTATCTTCATATTATGTTTTCCTTATGATTGGTTGACTCTTATACTAAATTAATATGTTCAATTTATGTTTCCTACTTGATCTAACTATCCACAAATGGCAATTTAACAGTGGAAAGATATGATCCTACTTTGGTATAAATTGTATATGCAATATCAAGGTATGAATTAATATGTTCAATTAAGAGATGTTAAATGAAATGAATAAAACTAATGTAATGTAAATAAAGGAGACCAATGCCTTATTGGGTAAAATAGAGTCAAATGAAAGCCTTTAATGAATGGTTTCTATCTAGCAGGTCCTCTAATTGTTTGGCATATAACTGTGAGTTTACAATTGGTATAAACATGCAAGAGTGTAATTGATAAACCCTAGTTGAGGTAGAATATCAAATCTAATAATCTGATTCTTCTTAATGATCCAAATGGCATTCCCAGATTACTGTAATTTATTGAAAGGAGTTTTAATTCTTCTTTAAAGAATCCAATAAACCAAATCACACAAAAACAACAAATGTGTACTGATAAATAGAATATATACTTGATACTTCATTTTAAACAACCAAGAAACATCAGATTGGAGACAATCAAATAATCGCAAGAATCCAACAAACAATTGATACCAGAATGAAGCCACTAAATCAACAGTCTTTCATTATCTCCTTCAAAGTTCATACATGCAACATAGTCTCATTGAATGTCATCATTTCTGAAAATTTTATGCTTACAGCAACCTATCCTATTCTAATTCTATCTTCTACCCCTTAAATTTATCCAACAACGGATACTTATACATCAGTTTGCAAAAGGACGTGCCTTTTCAAAAAGGTTTAAAGCATAAAAGGTTTAACAAATCCACTATTAACTAATTTATCTTGAGCCACAAATGGACTGCAGACATATGCTCCGTATAATCCTGGCGCTCATGAGTGTCGACATCTCCCAACGCATCGCGGATCACAATCTCCATCATTATCATTTGCTCATTTTGCTCACATGCTGCATCCAATATCACATCTTTCGCAGTGGCTATCTCCAGCATCACTTGGAGTATTGTTTCGCACTCACTTTTCCATGTAGTCGCTTCCTTCATTTTCCCTTCATCATCACATAACTTGGTGAATCTATCTTCGACAGCCTCTGTCAATCCCTGCATATCCCCTTGTAACTCCACATAGAAATCCCTGTGCCTATCCATAATATAATTGGAATTTTCGATCTCTTCATTACTAGTAGTGTCCTCCTCCAATTCCTTAATTCTTTCCTGAATTCTGCTATCCACTCTCCTGTGTTCCTTTATTGCATCTACGTACTGTGAATGTTTTCCCCAGAGTTTATTTAACCAAGTGGTTAAAACAACCTGCCTTTTTTTTAATTATTGCAGCAAATGCATCCATTCTCCCTTAAGAGTATGTAGTTGACCCTTCCCAACGGTCTTTTTTCTGTGAACTCTCACCTTGAGTGAGCATCCTTGTTGGTTCTGTTACACCACCTACCAAGTCTTTCAAACGTTCATTCTCTCTCAACAACCTCTCATTATTGGTTTTGTACATCTCCCTTTCCATTATCAATGCTTGGATTTGGGCTTTATTCAACTTGGCTATATTTATCCTAATATCAGCAGTCGCTACAGGATCAACCTCCCTAGCCTTTAGGGTCATGACATGTCTGAATGCCTTTTCAGTTTCAATAACAATTGATTTCTTGTGAGGAGGATACAAGGCCCAAATCATCAATGTTTCATCATCATGATTGTATCTTGATCCTGTGTATACCTCTATCACCTTCTCTATACTGAGCTTGTGGGTAGCATTGTTATCTTTTAAGAAACTATCAAAAACTAATGCAGAATTCATATCCAAACCTAAAAAAATCATAACACCTACCTTTTCAAGCAGCTCTCTCCCCTTTTTAGGGGTCATGTCAATCATCTCTTTGTCCACTTCATCCTTTAAGCTTTTTAACAGTTGATCCTCATTCCCTGGAGTGACATTGTCAACCTGTCCCCTTATCTCTTTCCCTTTTTGCTTATATAAAAATGTCTTAAACTCCGAGGTCTTTATAAATTCATCATCTGATATGAAAGACCTATAGTCTTCATGTCTTGTATCTACATCCATGGTTTCCTGAACATCTATTTCTCTGGAAACATAGGCATACTCCTGAGTCTTCATTCTTGAAACTTTCCCAGATGAGCTTTGTGGCCTGTCTATTTCTGAAATCCCCTTAATGGAGGATAACAACTCAACATCCACCAACTCCTGATTATGTTTTTCAATCACAATTTCAGCTTCTTCTGCCTCCAGGTTTCTGATTATGTCATCAGATCTAAAGGGCACATGATGGTACCCTCCGAGATTTACTTTTTGTCTGGCAGAGTGGATATACCCTTCTGGATCAAAGTTCTTTCTCACTGGTGCTCTGCTCATGTTGTAGTGCAATAATTTGTCTAGAATCAGATCATAACCTTCCTTGGCTAATACAGTGAAATCACTAAAATACAATGTACTTGGCATAAAAGCCTGTTTCCCATATGAACTTAAGTTCATAACACTAGAGTAATCCATTTGCCTAACAATTTCAAGGTATGCAATTCTATTCGGGACAGTTCTGGGCAGAAAGAAAGGTGTATCCTCAAAGCCCTAAACCCCAATCATTGTGGCATTCTCTAAGCAATACCAATCCCCCCAGTTGTGGTTAATTGGTCCATTGTAATCTCTAGGCCTAAGAAACCTTTTTACTTGTTCAGATAAAGAATAATCACAAGGATGGCTAAAAAATCTATACAAGGGTTTCACAAAGAATTCTTCAAAATGCAAGAAATTTGAATTGGCAAACCTGCTGTCCCAAACAATAGTCTGTAATTGAATAGGAAATGGCCTACCTTCCTTGTCGGATTGTGAAATCCTCAGCTCCTGGGGCCATAAACCTAACTCTTGTCCAAAATACAACACTAAGTGCATCAACAATGAGTAATTTCTGAGATGGAGAACAAAAGCACCACTCTTTATCACCATCAAACCTGCATCCAGCTCCTTAAAAACATGTGCAGCATAGTCAAATGATCTGGAATTGTGGTACTGAATGTCTGCAGAAATCACCATGGGCACAACTGCCATATGCTCAGGTACCTCCATCCCTATTACCTGTCCCATTGAGTAGTAAGTATATTTTAGGTAAGGTTCGAAGAGGTCTACATGAAAGGGTGGCCCCTCACTGTCCTCCATTGGAGTAGGTTTACCATGACATCTAATTCTGTGCAGAGGTAACCTCCACCCTTTATAAATGGTGTCCATCCTTCTGAACTCACTATCAAGCTCTTCACTCACTACTTTGTCACTACATATTCCCTCCATTCTGAAAACCTCAACAATTGCATTCTCAGATACATGTATCAATGGATTCCCTAACAAATCACATATAGCTTTCTTTTTCAAATCATAGTGTCCGGCCAACAATTTTACTAGTTCGACGTTAATAAAAACATTAGGGCACACTAATTTCCCTAAATTGAGCCTCCATGGATTGCATACTGGCTCAAAGCGATTTCTCCTGTGGTAATGGAAATTGAATAACTCATAGCCTCTAATTGGAGTCCAAACATCACCTATAAATTTGCATTTGTCGTCCAATTTGTCAACTTCTGCTTTGAGCTGTGCAGAACGCCTAGCTTTAGGTCCATAACCAGGTAACTGGTCTATGAGGTCATGATTTAGCTTCCTTTCAGTACCTTCTGGTTGCAACTCAGTCTTTTGCTTTTTTGCTTTTGATTGGCTTCCCTCCCCAAGTTTTCTTCCCTTTAGTTTTCCTGAACAAGTGCCTTCCATAATTCAATTTTTTACGAATTCTGAGAGGACGAGAAACTTACTATAACTTCTTCCAAACTCAAGCTAGGTGAATGCATTAATTGCTCCACTAGTTCCCTTGTTCTACTTCGCTTTGAATTCTATGAGACAATGATTTCAATTGATCATACCCTGATATGCAAAATCTCTTATGCTTCATGGTGAAATTAATGTCTTTACTGAACGAGACATGAATGCTGCAAGTTTCTTTTTTGAAATTCTCACTGTCACATCAGGGTTCAACGATCACCCACCCACCAAGACATCTTGCAGTTTCCCTAACATCACAAGTCTCCTTGATAGTTTCTTTCCTTTTGCTTTTATATCGCCATGACTTTCACCAAAACAACTATCACTCAGACTTAATGAATTGGGCCAACGGTTCTTTGCCTTACTCTGAAAGTACTTTGCCTCACCGAGACCAAGCAATTTGTTCTGGCGACAAAATAATACTCGTTGTGATGTCTCTTAGATCTCCCCGCGATGACATGTCTCACCGATACGCCTCTTCTTCGGCAAGACAACGAGCATCGTCTTATTGATACCCTTTATCTCCGCATGCTCAATTCTGTTGGTGTAATCCGAGGGGTCGGTAAGACTTTTATGAACTCTTCCTGGCATCGTTTGTCTTACTGATAAAGTCCTCCTTTTGCTTTATCGGAAAGACCAATAGCGCTTTGGCCAGTGTTTTCAAATCTCTCTCTGACGACCAAAGTCTCTCTGATAGACTTTACTTTTCTCCAATCGACAAAAGGTAACTTAGCTCGATATGACCTTACACCATCATGCCGATACCTTTTGTCTTGCCGATAAGTAATACAAACCCACATTCTCCTAGTGTATAACTTTATCAGTATGACCCGTTTGATGTCTCATTGATACAATAACATCGATAAGACATTTCAAACCTTTGGCCGGTCTGCCTATTCAACATTCACCCATCCGCTAAGACGTCTTGCAGTTTCCTCCATATCACAAGTCTCCCCGATAGTTTCTTTCTTTCTTCTTTTTTATCACCATGACATTCACCAAAAAAACTATCGCCTAGACTTAATGAATCAGGGCAACAGTTCTTCACCTTACTCCGAAAGCTTTTCGTCTCACCGAGATGCTCACTTTATTGACTTATGTCACCATGACCAAGTATTTGTTTTGCTGACAAAACGATACTCACCGTGATGTCTCTTAGATCTCCCCGCGGTGACATGTCTCACCGATACGCTTTTTCTTCGGCGAGACCATGCACATTGTCTTCTTGACACCCTTTATCTTCGTATGCTCAGTTCTGTCGATGTAACCTGAGGGGTCGGTAAGATTTTCCGAATTCTCCCCGACATCGTTTGTCTCACCGAGTGAGTCCTCCCCTTGCTTGATCGGCAAGATTAATAACACTATGGGTAGTGTTTTAAAATCTCTCTTCGATAGACTTTACGTTACTCCAATCGGCAAAAGGTAATTTAGCTCGATGTGACCTTACATCGTCTCGCTGATACTTTTTGTCTTGCCGATAAGATATAGAAACCCGCATTCTCTCTGTGTATAACTTGATCAGTGTGACCCTTTCTATGTCTTTCCGATACATTTAGGATATGTATATTATCATCGATGAGACCTGCATCAACTTATGCCGATATTTTCATATGTAAAGATTTTAATGTCAGATGAAATTTATGGGGCGTTATGGCAAAATTTTAAATCAGATTTTGGTAAAATATGCTATGTGAGGATTTTTTTGTCTACATTATGAATCTTTTTTCGGAGAGTAATAATCATGAAGAAATAATGAATTTGTCAAAATTTGATAGTTCCAACAGCATGAAGGTTTGATGTTTCATGACAGTACTATCATTTCAGTTATAATGATATATTTAGAGCTCATGGCTCTCCTTTGTATAAACATATCACAATTTTGAATAATATAATCAAGGGTTATGGTATTCATCTCACTGTTATCATGGTGTGTATGATTTCCATTTTTGCTTTAATTCAAAGAGTAAATTAAAATGCTTGGATGGAGTCATAGATGGATATGTTTGTAAAGGGATTTGATAAGAAGTATTGAGTTAGGATAGAAATTGACACTGTTGTAATGCAATATTGTCAGAGATCTTATATGTTATGTGTTTGAAGCTGTTATGGAAATCTAAATATTTGTGAATTAATTCGACTCCCTAATAGTATATGGCACTGGCCTAAATCGTATGTGTTTGTAAGGTTCTGTGTCTGTTTGTCTTAGCTTAGAGTTTGCTGCCAAATTGCAAATTAAATGACTATCTTAAGTGGTGAAATGTTGTTGTAATCATCTCATGCTCGAAATAGTTGATACTATTGATGCTTTTCTGTTGTTTAAATTGATATATCAAGCATATATATATTCAGTTTACCGATACACATTTGCTGTATTTGTGTAATGTGATTATTTGGTTCTTTCAAGTAAAGATTAAACCTTCCTAGTCAATGACAGTAACTAAAGAGTATTAATTGTATCAATAAGAAGAATCACATAACTAGGATTGTCATTCTATCTCAAGTAGAGTTTTTCAGTCATTTACTTGCACATTTATACAAGTTATAAACTACATGTGTGTGCCAAACACTTTGAATTATTGCCATCATAGATTACACTTTTATAGATCTTCATTAGAATCCATACACCCAACAAGGTAGTGGTCTCACACTTTCATCTTTTGGTTTATCCATTTTATTTTTTACATCTGTTAATTGAACATATTCTAATACAATTCAAATATAATTAAAATTAAAAACATCATAAATTAACTATGTAACCACATAAGTCAAATATAATTCTTTCAATAAATTAATATCAAATAGATAATACAAATTAATGTCATTGATCTTCTTCTTCATCCAACTTTTTTTTTGTATCATCCGATCCAGATTCAACATTGTAAGGATTGGTCGTATCATCATCATCATCATTGATATCAGTTTCGATAATGTCATCATCCACACATATGTTGATGTTAATGCAGCGTCGGTCTTCACTAGTACATGGGCCGACCTTATAATTAAGTTATTCAATGTACTTATTCTAGCCGACCTTATTTATTATTAAATGTTTATCATAAGGCCGACCTATATGAAGAGGCGCCAAGAAGGTATATATACAAAGTCACCTTTTGATGTTGATACACATTCGAATATACACAAAAGAAAGTTCGCTATTTTGGCAGAGCAGAATTCGCAGTCATAGAAGAAGCTCATACTTGGAATCGCATACATAGAAGAAGTTCATACTTGAACAGCAGATCATCATTTTGTAGCAGCAGACCGATTAAAAGGAGAAACATATTCATTTATATCTTTGCATCTAAGAGAGATGCTATCATTCATTGTATCAAATTCGGCATTGTGTTGGGCCTGAGTTCAAGCAGATTTCTGCTCTTATTCCTTCAATATATAAGAGATATATTTGCTGGGTTTTTCTCCCTCAAGAGGAGGGTTTTCCCAGGGTATCTTGTTGTGTTCATTGTCTTATGTGTTGCATTTCTTTTATTCAATTGGTTAAATTAATCTGATCTAAGAAACACTATTTATCATCTTCATGAACATTAAATCCTACATCATCATGATCTAGTTCCTCCTCTTCGACATCTTCATTAGGCACATCATCAACTAACTGTTGATCCTGATCATCATCTACATCATCTTCTATTTCTTCAGTATCTTCTTCTTCCACCAAATTATACTTTACAGGCCTTCCTCTTGGATTATGTCTAACAACATATGACCAACCCGCTTTACTTGGAACCTCTGAGTAAAATACCTGCTCACATTGGCTTGGAAGAACATAGGGCTCATTTCTAGCTCGCTCAAAATACCTTGTATTAACCATGGTAAATCCATTATCATGTTCAATAAGAGTTCTCTCGAGATCATTTTCATTCAATCGTAGCCTGTACCATAGGATGACGAACAAAACTAATTTGAAGAACTTAAAGTCACACTCAAGTATATCATCCAAAATCCCATAGTATTGATTTTTTGAGACTTTTGGATGTATGTCACTTATAGATGAAATATTAGTCACCTGGAAGACTACAATTATCCCAGAATCACAAGTTTTCTTCGTGTCATCCAACTTTTTGATTCGAAATTTACGACCATTGCACCATATAGCCTTGTGGTGTTTCACCTACAATATGTCAAACATGCAAAACTTATTGCAATATCATTAGTTGATAAACATATTTATTCTTGGCCGAATGTATGCAAAGAAAAAAATCTCAACATATATATACATCAATATAATTGAAAATAATTAAATAATATGGGTGATTAATATATTTATACATACCTATTTATCTCTTAAACCATATGCTAAATCAATTTCCCTTGGTGTAACATTGGAATCTCCATTACGATGAACTTCTTTAACCAATGAAGCCACACCTTCCCATGTTAATGTGCGACTAGATTGTTGACATCGTTCAATCCATACCGTCATCCAATCAAGATTGTTTGCGACATACAAATGTAGTGCATCCCACTCTCGACCAACTATATATAAAAAAATGAAATTCACAAACGACGTATAATTAATTAATTACCATGGTATACGACCTTAATTTATAAGTACAATATACATAAAAACCAAATGTAAAATGTATTCTAATTAATCTTTGGTGTAGGAGCACACCTAGGCTAACCTCCATAGTTAGGATATTTTGGGTTTGTATATGAAATTAGCCAAGTCAAAGTAATTGTATGTTTGTTTTGGACCTTAGAAGGTCATTGTTGTGGCTAGGTGAGTTAGTCATTAGGACTAAGGTCACCAAAGTTAGTCATTGTTAATAGTTTTTACATTGCTTAGCCTTAGTAGCTTAAGTTGGGATTTGAGTCTGAAATATGTTCTAAACACATGAATGATTTTAGAAAGATGTCATGAGGCCTTTAATGGTGTTGGTTACTTGAAATATAGGAGATAGAGGTCCTAAGAGTTAGGAAGGTGGCATAATGACAGAGTTGCCAAATGTTGTTACAAAATTGTCATGACAATAGTTGCCATTATGGCAAATGTTGCATGCAATTCGGTTACATAGGATCCCCTAAAGGATAGGAGTGGGGGATCGACCAACATACCCTACAAACATGGTGAATGGCATCTAATATGAAGCAAGCTCAAATTCAAGAAAGAGGGAGATTGTAATCAAGTTTTTGGAATAGAAGATAGCTTTGCAATTTCTATTTTTATATGAACTCTGAGTGTTATTGAGTGACAGTGATACTAAGTGAATTGGATGTTTTGATTTAGAGTTAGAGTCATGTTCATGGGATAGTATTAAAATTTTTTCATTCTGCAACTAAGTTGATTTAAGTTGTTTTAGTGTCCTGAATAGATAGGTTAAGGTTTAAGGGTTTTACTGGTCCTGTTCTGACCAACTTGTGTTTTTATGGCTCCCCCATGAAATCTAGTCACGGGATTTTCCTAAGGGTAGATGGATGTGTTAGGGGAGCCATTGATATGTACATATGTAGAGTTAGGAGTCATGGAGAGTGGAACAACTATGTTCAATGTCAAGTCTTAGGCGAGCTTAGAGTGCCCGGTTAAAGGTTTGACAGTAATGAATTGAAGAATTTAGGCAAGGGATTGAAGTACAGTACAGAACAAGTACAATTCCAGGTAGGGTATAGAAATATCCTAACATGTTAGAAGGATTGAGGTTCTATCAATCCATTTGATTGAGGTTTGAGCAAGAAAACTAGTGGGGTCTTACAAACTAGGCCTAATAGCCCTATTTAACCTAGATAATAGGAAACTAGTGTACGGAGGACTTAGGAGTATAGAATCTTTTGAATCCTTTAGAAAATCCAAAACGGTATTCGAATGTGGAATTGGTTTTTTAAGTTGTTTGGAGAGTTTGGGCAGGAACGAAGTAAAGGTCTCTGTCAAAGGCTACAAGAAATAGGCCTCCTCAAGACCAATTCTTGAAACCGGTAGGAAAGGAGTTTGGAGATCCTCCAAGATGGATCTAGTTGGAAGTTCATGGCATGTTTCCAATGTGTTTGGAACCCCTACAATCAATTCAATGTTTGTGTGATGTTGGCACTTAGAGTCTTCTAAGTGTAGGAGAGAGTTTGCACATAACAAAGTGGTGTTAGTCCTTCAAGGTGAAGCACAAGGTGTGAGACTCTTGGAGAGGAATTGGATTAGGACTTAGTTAATCATCTAAGCCTAAAAAGGACCTAGAAAATATTAGGTTCCCAGAAGAAGACAAGGAAAGGTCTTCTTAGCTAGTTGTCCAAGAAAGCCTTGGAACACTTACACCAATCTCTATGACCATCTTATAATTACCTGACACTTTCCTCAATATACCTTTTGTAAAGCCCCGCCTTGCAACCCTATAAGAAGTTGCAATTAACATCATAAGCGAACCAATTTTTTTTTATAAAGTGCATTTAACATACACATTCACTTACTAGTTAACAACAACCTCTAAGGCTACAAGGTTAGGATTACCTAAACCCACATATACATATTACATATAACCATAGCCTTATGAACTTTATGATATAAACATCATACATCATAAGAATACCACATAACATAATAAGATAATCAACCATGATACAATCTCATAAACATTATCTTAATCCAATAGATACATCATTCATTCCTAGAATGAGGCAATAGTACATAAGATTACAATTACATAACTCCACCTCTTAGAAAAGAGAGATAAAGTATCATATACAACTGAAATATTACAATGCAAGATAATACAACAAGAACTACGAGCTGTCCATCTGGATGTCTCGCCACCAAGTACTGACGATCGATGGGGACCCAACGGTTTTGGTGCATGTTCCACCCAACCAATGTGGTACCCGAAGGCCCACCCCCCATGCTAGGAGATAGTAACAAAGTAACATGGACAAAGATTCTACTACCTCTAACCAAAGGCAGACTCATACTGACTCATACTGTTATAACCAACCAAATAAATTAACAAGTACAACTCATTCACCATACAAGTACGAATCAGGTACAACTCAAGTACAATACAAGTACAAATCAAATACAATACAAGTACAACTCCAACATCACTGACATAGGTCACATTGCTTCCAGACATAAAGTAGATCAAGTATGTTCCAATAACCATACACATAAAATAATTAACAATAGTTGTCATAGATAGAGTGTCATCGCAAGGTTTGTCATGAGATCTCCTCTGGGCATCCTTCATAGGCTCCGGCACAAGTAATCCTGGTGGCCTCAACCGAATCCTGGCATTCATACTCACTCATGCGGAATCAACTACCTCTCGCAAGAACTAGATAGTTGATCTTGCCATTCCAGGCCTTCTCACTCATCCCAAGTTTAAACAAGCCCTTGTGTCTATGAGTGAGGATTAAATTATCTTGATTAGTGTGAACTGCATCCTAATCATCTAAGTACATTAATTTAATTATCACTTGATTAACTCACTTTTGAAGGTTACCCGGTTTACCACTTTGGGCTCCGGCCCCTAACAAAAGCCACTCTTCTAATGGACAATACACACCCAAACAATCCACCAAGGGAAACACAAGTGCATACCAACTGGGCATCATACTCCACTCCAACACAAGGAGGATACAAATAATAGAACTCACTCCATACATCTTGGAGGCAACAAACACATAGTCCACTCCTTTCTCAGGAGGCAACAAGATAAAACCACATAACAAGATCACTCCATACAAGGAGACATGGATCCCATAATCCGCTCCTAAACCGAGGAGGTGCAAACATTCCCGTTCATGAAAATCGGGTAAAACTGAACATGCACTACCCAAGGGAAAACAACTGGATGGCATAAAGATTCAACAACCCTTATCCTCTAAGTTCTTCTGGAAGACTTATAATTTAAGACTAACACTAAATCTCAAAACCAACAATGCAACTTGACGACATAGCAACAAAAGCATTTAAGTCATCAATCAAATCTAATATTTGGATTTCCTAAATCCATGCTCATTCAATAGGTAGTGTTGATAAAATCAAAGACATGATAAGTAGATCATCTAAAATAATCATAACCCCTATTTCCCTTTTCATTATTGGAAATCTAAAACAATTTAAACTTACTTCCCTTTACTGAATACAAAGAATTAAATCCTTTAAGATAAGTATGAGGAATATACTACTTTTGGATATACTAAATCCATATCTCTTTCATAATTCAATCACAATGATTCAATTAATCTAAATAGAAATTAATAAATAACATAATTGATTGCTTCATCAATAAAACAACTTCTTAATTTACTTTTAAATCGACACAAATCCATGCAAGTAAACTTTTTCCATTTCCTAACCAAATCTTACATCTCATTCAATTTTCTATTTAAAACATTCAATCACTTTAATATAATAACATATTGTTTCTCTATCCATTTTCCATATACACTAATCAATCCATTTTTAAATCTATATTTAATAATACATTGCATGCATCTCATTAAAATAAAATACGATAATGAATTTTACACTGAATATATATGTATGCTTCATATTATATAAACACCATTAATATTTCATTCACATTGACTAGACTACTCTATGAAACATAATAACTATTTGCCTTTTTCAATATAGTTAGTTCCTAAATTTACTTCTAATGCAACCTAACACTATTGTAAACAACCTTTTTCAATTTTCTATCTGGTTTCTATATCTCATCAACTATCCATTTAAAAACATGCAATTTCATCAATGTATAAAAATATCTTTTGGCTTGTCTATTTGGCCACGCATTCATATTGTTTCTAATTAAATCTTATAATTAAAACAAACATTTAGATATAAATATTTCTATAATTCTTCAATATTTTTAAATATCTTTTTCCTTATCAATTTTGACCATACATTCAAAATTTATCATTTAAATTCTTCATGTAAAGCTGAATTACATGCACTTAAATAAAACAAGGTAAATACTAATTGAAAATACTCATGGATATATATATACATTTCAATATATTTTCTTCAATCATATTAACAAAATAAATGTTTCCTTTTGAATCAAGTAATTACTTCTATCAAACAAATATCTTTCTTTATTCATTTTCTACACATACTAATTATTTCTTTTAAAACACTAATAATACCCAATTTGCAAACAACAAATAAAATAAGATGAAATATTATTTATTCTCTCAAATGGATATATACCTTCACTATATATATAATAAATATAAATTAATATATTTAAATATATTTAATCATTAACATATCTTCTATCCTTTGCAGAATATCAAATTGATTAATTCAAAATAAAAATATCCTTTATCAACAATATTTCAAATATAAATATATTTTTCCAATTAAATCAAATTAATAATTGGACCTTTTACATATGGATTTAAATTCCACAATTCAATTTTAAATTATGCATCATTTAAATCAAATATTTAACTCCTTCAATTAAACTTTAACATGCCATTTTAAAATAACAATAATTTCTCCATATGTTTATAATTTTAATTCCACCAATCTAATATACAAATTTTATTTAAAATAATATAAATAAATATAATACTTTAGTATTATAAATTATAATATAAAATATTATTAAATAATATTTTAATATTATAATAACAATACATAAAATATTAATATTTATAAATATCAATTTATTATTATTTTATTTTCAGAACAGCCATGGGAAAATAATTTAACAGCAGTCTCATGTTTCAAGCATAACTCAAAAACTACGATCTAGGTATTTGAGATTTTTGGACAGGGGTTAGAAAATTGCAAAATGCAAAAACCCTTTAAATTTCTTGAAAACCCAGTTTGTGAAAGTAAAGTTATAGGCGACGCAATCAGACCATTTTACCATGAAAATATAACTATACTGCAAATTTTAAAATCCGTTTTTTGATAATAAACAGAAAGTTTCATTTTGTAAAAACATTCTAAAAGCATTGTTCAATCTCTATGTTTGATTTCAATAACAATAAAATCAATTTTTCCAAATAATTTAAATTCAACTAAGGTTTTCACAATTTTCACTCAAGAATTTTCACAAGCAAAGGCTGTAAATTTATTTAATTCTTTTCTTCTAATATCAAGTTTGTTTTCTAAAACAAATTTAACAAACAAATCTTTAATCATTACTATTTTAAAGAAAACAATCAAGAACAATAAAACACAAAGAGGAAAACCTGGTATAAGAAGCTACAGGAAGAGATGAATTTTTGATGCAAGCCTCCTCCAAAGATTTCTTGAATTTTCTTCAATCCTCCAATGAATCCAATCCAAAATCCAACAAATGCAAACAATCTTTCCTTCAATCAATTCTACAATCAAACTTTCTTCAAACCCTTGTGCAAATTTTCCAAAATTTCTTCCCTGCTGTAAAAATGTATTTTTCTAAAAACTTTCTTGCCCTAAAATTAAAACATATATTCTTATAAATCAAAAATACCTAATTCAACCCTAATTCACATTACATGCAAATTAGATATTTCAATTTCAATATTTACAACCCTAATTCACATTATATGCAAATTAGATATTTTAATTTCAATTTCAATTTTCAATTTCAATTTCAATTTCAATTTCACCTTCAATTTCAATTTTAATTTCACTTTTCAAAACCCACTTTCAATTTAAAATGAAATTTGAAATAATAAATTAATTTCCAAAGTTGCAACCAATTTCCCAAATAAACATTTAATTACAATTTCTAATTTAATTCTCACACGTTGGAATTAAATTCCAAAATTAATTCTAATTCTTTTATTTCCTTTTATTCTCTTGAATCACATTTAATTAATTAATTTAATTATTTAATAACTAAATTCAACCCCCTTGGATTAAATTTAATTAATTAAATAAACTAAATATAATTAATTAATTTAAGTATAAACTTTTATCCACATTGCATTATTTAAATTAAATAACCATCAACATGATTTAAATGCAATTATTCTAAATATCTATTTCCAACTCAAGAATGCTTCAGAATTAAATAACATCAAAGCAAGACAGACAATGACTCAACACACACAACTAATGACACACTAAGGCTAGGGTATAGATTTGACACATGTTACCTAGCTACTATCTCCTGTTCAATTTAATCGTTGGATCGACACGCTCAAACCTGTGAAACTAGGTGGAGTCGATGTCATGTACCTGCAATCCTGCAACCAAGTAAACAACATCATACAATATATCCAGCATATAATACACACCATGAAGAAGAAATTACGGATTCGCAGGGCGCTCGCAAGCGAGTGATGCGAACTCGTCCTCTTCACCAATACACTCATCGAAACTGACACTTTCATCATAATCCAGTAATCTCATAATAACATCTCATGTTAAATCTACAACATCATTAATTCATAATACATGTGAAACAAAATCATATAACTACATCCCACAATAATATTTGTCACTCGATAGTAACGATCAAAACATCATAACAAAATGTATCCAGTATCAAGGTAACTACAACCAAACATAACATAAAGCAACTTGAACAAGAAGCAAAATGGAGGGGTATTACACCTTTCCCCATCAAGTACTCCCCTTCGAATTTGTTAATGGAGTTGGGATCCCAAATGTGATCTACATGGATCTTTGCTACAAACTTAGGAAGATATTAAGTAATGTACACCATGGTCTAGTATACCATGTATCCCTCCACCATAGAACCTTCGGGATGTGCTCTTTGTCTAACCAAGGCCTTCAAAAATTTAAAGTGCCTCTCAACCATCCACATTGACCTTGTGTGTACAGGTCCACACAGTTCAATCTCCTCAACTTGGTGTATGAGGTAGTGTTCTTGTGCATTGAAAAATGTCAAGGGTAGACACTTTTGCATTTCACATATTAGACGATGAATTCTTCTCCTCTAATAATTTATATCTTCTTTATGGATTGCTTTAGATGACAGCCATCTACAAGTTATTCAAGGCACAAATATATTAATGAGATTTAACAAAAATATACAATGAATTGAACAAACATCGCTACTTACCTCATGTATTTTTCAAGATCATATATAACTTACTTGACATTGTTGTCAAAGTTGTCTGGGAGAGATAGAGGTAGAACGTACTGCAACAATTATAAAATGATCTTTTCATTAATATTTTTCCAAAAGTAGTAAACATAATACATTGAAAAGTACATGCAATATACAAATATATATATATATATATAATATACCAAAATAATTACCTTAATGAAGGTATGCCAATCATGTGTTTTCATCCCTGACCCAAATTCACTTTTCTTTGTTATGATATTGTTTATGTTGGCAGCAAATCCTGTGGGAAATTGAATTTTTCGTATGACTTGTTTTATAGCATTGCTTTGCTGTTCTGTTAATAACCAAGGAAGGGCACTTATATTAATTTGGTCTCCATCACTATTTAATTGAATGACATTTTTCATTGCATGACTGCCTTCCTGAATGTCACTACAAATTTTGATAATTTTTTTTTTGTCATGCCTTCCATCAAATATTTTCCATAACGTTTCTGTCATATTCTTTCCGATATGCATTATATCAAACAAATGCACAATTTGTAGCTGCTCATAGTAGGGCAACCTACTAAATTGTCTGGGATAACTTTTCAGTCCCTGTGGAAGCCGACCATTAATGCCATGATGACCTTCATGAAGCATATAAGTTAAACAAATTAACAACGACAATCATTGTCAATTACAACATTATCACGAAATAAAAATAAAAATTCAAAACATATCATAAATGATAGATAAACAATTTGATCCGATGTATAACCTTGACGATTAATTCTATTATATTCCAACTTCCATAGGCGAGGTGTCATTCTTCGTGGTTTTGATGTAGTCTTTTCTTTCCCATTGAAAATATGTTTTTCAGTAGTTCAATACTTATGATTTTTGTAGAGGAAGTGCCTATACTCATCAAACACCTGTTTTCCTAAACTTGTTGAATGGCGAGATTTCATCTTTGGACCACAAATTGGACATGCAAATTTTCCTTTTGTTTGAAGACTTGCAAATCATATATAATTGGATTAAATATGTCAATTTTTATAATTATATATAATGAATAGATTATTTAAAAAACATGCATGATATCTAATTCATAAAATTAAATATCGTTAAAGTCATGCAGTCAAACGTTATAACATACCAGAAAAATGTGTTAGCCTTGGGGCATCATGAATTGTCCATACAAGCATTGCATTGCATGGAATTGAAATTGTCTTTGTCCTATTGGTCTAGATACGTCATACATAGTGACGCAATTCCATAACTTTAGTAACTCGTCGATAAGAGGCTCAATATATACATTCATATCTTTAACTTGGCACTTACCTAGTTGAATGAACATAAACATTACATAATTATTATAACCATTTTACTGCAATATATATAAATTCATGTACATGACTATTAAATGAAAAAACATATAAGTCATTATGCAACAATCAAACGAGATGCTACTACGTTAAATAAAATTGATGTAAACAAATACCTGGAACAATCATTGCCAACATTATGTGCTCTCTCTTTGTTGACATCCATGGAGGAATGTTATTGTTGATAACAAAAACAGGCCACACCAAGTAAATAGATCTCAACTCTCCAAATGGATTGACACCGTCCGCTGCCAATGAAAGCCTGAGATTATGAGGTTCTTCTTTAAAGTGTGGCCATTTTTCCTCCATGTCCCTAAATGTAGAACCATTTGTAGGAATTCGAAGAATCTCATCTCCACTTCTATTACGTGCATAGTAATCCATAAATTGCGCTAAGCTTTCGCACCTAAATAATTGTTGCATACGTGGAATAATGGGAATATAATGAAGAACTTTGCGAGGCACCCTTTTTGTTAGTTGATCTGTTCGATATCTACTAATATGACATTTTGGGCATTCTGTTGCAAATTCATGTTGTTTATGATATATAATATGACCATTGAGATATGCATCTATTGCTTGATACTCCATTCCAATATCTTTCATAATGCCAGATAAATCTCGGTATGAGCGAGGTAAAATATTTGATGGTGGTAACAAAAAATCACCAATCAATCTACAAATTTTTTTTTCTTAATATAAAGAATATTAAAGGTACATACTTCATCCTTTATTTACTAGCGATGAACTAACAATAATTAAAATAGATGAAAAGAAATGACATATATGACATACCTTAACATCCATGAGATTTCTATGTTGGATAAACCATTCATAGCCTTCAAGTTCACTAGCAACAATACAACAGAGAGAAGTGTTGTTTGAGAGCCTTCATAAAGTGGCTCATATGCCTTCTCAAGTACAGGTAAATCATGAACATCATCAAAGTCATCTCGATCAACATGGTCAGATGTGCCACTACATGTGTCATGGATCAATGCATTTTTACCATCATTTTCAATTGTGTTTTCTGGTGCATGATCATCTTCTTCCATAGGATCATTAACTTCATCCAATATTCACAACTCCATGTTCCTCCGCTTGCAAAACCACATTCTCTGGGTCGTGATAATTCATATCATGTGCCCTTGGATGCCCCACCTTTATAATAATGACAGACACAAATAAACTATGATCATGATCAAGTGATTTTTTATATATATATCAAATGTTAAAACAATATAAATATTTACAAATTCAATCAATATAAACACATATAATGAACAACTTACTAATGGACGATAATCATGCCCCCCCTTCAACGTGACCATGCTGCCTACAATGTTTCTCAGCTATTGTGATTAAAAGTCTTCTCGTGTTTAAGCACTTGCAATTATTGCAAGGAAAATAACATTTCCCATCACCCTTTCTTTTCAATATAGCCCA
This sequence comes from Sequoiadendron giganteum, assembly GCA_007115665.2. Classification (NCBI taxonomy): domain Eukaryota; kingdom Viridiplantae; phylum Streptophyta; class Pinopsida; order Cupressales; family Cupressaceae; genus Sequoiadendron; species Sequoiadendron giganteum. The sequence goes on from CM021109.1 coordinate 114,804,423, forward strand.
CAATCTAGCAACTGTCTCTTCATTTTGTTCTGGACTAATATTATCTGACATGATTTTTCTTTACCAAGTTTGAATATTTAGACTTTCAAGAAATATCAAACTCACATGCACTCCAATAATTTCTAATCGTACACAAGTGACAAAATATAATAATTATGATATTTTACACCAAAAAAAATCGGCATATAACCACCCCTGCAAAAGAGAAGATAGTCTGAAGTTAATGACCCCAAAAAACACTTTCAAATGCTAATTTCAGAAATTATTAAATTCTGATTTTACAATGATTTCCAACTGTTATACTCCTAAAATCAGAATATTGAACCTGCACAATAAAATATGGAAATGAAATTCTCAAAATGCAGCTAATAGGCCTCAACAATTAAGGCCTACTCAAGACTTTGTAAAGTCATTGCAAGGTTTCCAAGCCTTACCTAATGATTTGAGCAAGATGATTAAATAGTTGGTAAAGAGTTTTGATTATTGGAGTGGCACATCTTTACTAGATATTGTAGATGCCCAAGGAAATGTTAGATCACTGTAGCAATGGCAGGACAAGGTAGATGAAATCATTAACACTAGCACATTTTTGGAATCTTTTGAAAGGGAGGCGAATCAAGTAGCAGTAAAGTATACAACTTACAGTGCAAAGGTAAATTAGGTGGTAAATTTTAATTGGCCAATGGATGAGGAATATCAAGGATGGGTAAAAAAGTACTTAACTAAACAAGAATAAGACAGAGTCTACAACCGGTAGTTAACAACTTATCGGTTATGGTTATAACAAATTTTGGCTATGTCTTGGTGGCAGTTTTGGTGCAAGTTTTCAAAGTTTGGCAAATGCAATAGTTATTCTCTAGTGGACGAGATGAACAAGAAGATTCTATAGAGACTCAGCTGTTGTAACCAATTTTTGAAATGTCATAAGGCAGTCCAAGTGACCAGTGACATGTGTATTTCTGGTTCGATGCTTGTTGCTCCTTCATTTTCCTTATAAGAAGGATTTTAAGACCAAAAATATGGCTGGTTAGCAAGTTAGATATCTTTAGGTCAAGTCTAACTGAAGTTGCAGAGTGAATTTGTAAAGAGCCTGATATTATAGTGAAGATACTATTCTTAGGTTTGGTGTCATTCTGTTGTAGGTTTTAGTTTCATGGGTACTTAATTTTCAAGACAATACTAGCATCTAATGAAAATTACTCATTTCAAGGTCATGTATCTCCATTGTATGAATATATTATTATCTTGAATAAAATGATCAAGGGTTATTCTATTCATCTCACTGTTATGGTGTGTGATTCTCATTTTGGCTTTAATTCAAAGAATTAATTAAAATGCTTGAGTGAGGTTATAGGTGACTATGTTCATATAAAGATTTGATAAGTAGTATTGGGTTAGAATATAGATTGATGGTATTGTAAGGCAGTATTATTTGAGATTTTATATGCTATGTGTCTAGAAGATAAACTTGGTTACAGTAAAAAAACAACCAACACCTTTGATATTATCTAGCTATGGCTCCCAAATCTATTGCAAATTTATCATTAGGGTTAAAATTGAAACCTTGCAAATATAATCTTTGTCCAAATCCATCAAGAATTTTCCATCAGTTATAAACAATTCCCTTATAAAGAATTTGTGAAGCCAGGTCTAAAATCTAGAAATGAAATTCTAAAAATGCACAAGACTATAAATGAAATCTGATGAGATGTTGCTTTCAAATATGATTTTCAAACCTGGAAGTACAAATCTGACTTCACAAATGAATTTTGGAAAAAGACAATGACTTTTCTCAACCTGGTGATATCTTCTTGAGTTTCTTCTGATTTTCCCCAAGAAAACCGTCGAGCAAAACACTGTCACAATAAATAGTCGAGCTCATTTCAATTTATGCCTGCCACAATTTAAATTTGCAGGACCGCCCCAATTTTGGCAAAAGATCTTCATCGAAACGTACACAAAACAATGGCTCGTCGAAATTCCGACGAACATCGGGGTAAAAATTTAAAAAAAAATGGAAATTCACACAAGTGCCCAACGATACATCTGATTATATAGGTTTCGTTGGAAGGTTTCATCGGAAATTGGGGTTAAATGAGTTAGTGTTCCATTTTAATTTTGGGCGCACTTCACACCTGTAGCCTTTACTTCCCAAATCCTGGCACTTTCCTTGCTTTCCCGAAGAAATTCCCTTCATGTTCATGGGCGCACCCTACCTTGCACTTGGAAATTTAATATTACCTCCCCTTGATTATTGGGCGCATTTTACTCCCTCTAGCATTATTTTAATGCCTTGGGAAAATTTTGGACACCCACACACTCTCTTTCTTGGACGCATTTAGACCCATGTTCTTCAGATTTCCAGCCTAAGAAAATATTCTTCAACCACCAAGCTATCTTGTGGGCATATTTTGAAGAGCTCATTTCAAGTTTCAATGCCCTAGAATGTCTCTAGCTTAACCTCTTTATGATGGGCGCATTTCACCCTATGAGCCTCCATTTTCCTCATACTTAGAAAATATTCTAAGTCTTGCCTTCATACTTCCTTAGAGGGCGCATTTGCATGGGTTGCTTTCGTTTTCTTGCCTTAGACAATTTCTTTGATTCCTTTTTAGACCCCTTGGGCGCATTTGGAGGGTTCTACTTCCATTTTAAACCTAGCATTCTTCAAACACCTTCACTTCAAGTTAAGGGTGCATGTGGGAGGTCTAGCTTCCATTCTCAATGCCTTCTACCTCCTTGTTCTTCTTTGGGTGCATTTGGAGTATGCAGCTGCAATTTTTCATGACTTAGAAAGATTCTGAGTCCCTTCCTTCTTGAGGGCACATTCTAGAGGGGGAGCTTCCACTTCACACTTAGAATTATCATCAACATTTTACTCATTTACACCTTGAGGGCGCATTTTGACCCATGCACTTCCATTTTGTGATGCCTTAGCATTTTATATCCCTTGTCTGCTTTGAGAGTGCATTTGAGGTGAAGAGGAAGAACTTTATTGCCTTAGAAAAATATTTCCAAACTTTATTCAACTTGCCAAGGGCGCATTTAGCATGTGCTGGAGGAACATCAACACTTAGAATTTTTTTTAACATCCTCCCTTCATGAGGGTGCATTTCCCACATGCTACTTCCATTTTTCTTACTTAAAATTTTCTACCATGCCGCCACCTCAATCTTGCCACCTTGGACGCATTTCACACTATGTGCTTCCATTTCCCCAATACTTAGAAACTTTTCTATTCCTTGTTCAGCTCTTGGGCACATTTAGCATAGCCTACTTCCATTTTCATGCCTTAGCATTTTTTTGGCTTGATCTCCTCTAGGCTTGGGCGCATTTGGAAGGTCTAGCTTCAATTTTTAACACTTGGAAACTTTTTCATCATGTTCACTTCCCTTGCTGGGCACATTTCTGTTGGAGTTGAGAAGATACAACACCACAAAAGCCCAAACGATCTTTGCAAGCAAATAACCTATTACAAAGAGAAGCAAAGAGAAACAAGAAAATGGAAATGCTCAAGAATGTGGAGCAAAGTATTCACCTGAAAATGTAAAATGAACTAAGATACAAAAGATAGTTTTCAACTACATATAGATGAAAACCCTAAAAAAAGAAAACCCTAGGCTTGCACAATAATAATTAATAAAATAATTAATTATTATGTACCTAATGTTAGCTTAAGTGAAAAGAGGTAAAAGGGAACTTTACGTAATTAAACAAATATTGTTTAACTAATAAAGTAAATACCCAATTACTCTAACACCCCCCCTTAAGATAGACATAGGGAGAAGTTAAAACCTAGAAGAAGCTACTGAAAGCAAAAGCAATGGGTCCCGACAACAAGGCCAGATCAGGTACCCATGTACAAAATCAATGCAAACTAAATGAAATGGGGTAAAGGAGAAAACCCAGTGGGAACAAAACTCCTCCCCAAAATAGAATGCAAGGAAGAAATGCAATGCACTAATGAAAGAAGGATAGGAGGTGGGTAACATAATACCCCCCATAGACAACTTCTATCATATAAGTACATGTACAAGGATCTCCATAGGAGATATAGAAAGAGAGAAGAAGGCCCTCCCACAATGAAGAAACTCTTGTCACAATGGTAGATGCTTGATGTAGAATCCAAAAAGAGATCCTGAAGCGACAAATGATATTCCTCCCCTTGGGAAGAAACAGATCCATGGACCTGTATCGAAGAAACCTTGTGAAGAAGGAAGAACCAATCTGTCTCAAGATGTGTGCCATGATAAGATGCTGAAGAGTCTCACTGTCTGAATGGAAACAAATAATGCCAAATCCAAACTGATGTGGAGAATACTGAAATGCAACCTCTGAATGCACAGATAATGGTGGGCGAACAGTGAAAACCTGACTGTCAAGGTAGAAGAGATGAATGTCCTCAAAGTAATCCTCCAAATCTGCAATATAGGATTCAACAAACAAGAAAGATATGTCTGCAACATAAGAGTCCAAAGTAGCTATGTCTGGAAGATGTATGATTCCCTGCTGTACTGAATCAAGAATAACAAGAGATGCTGATGAAGTCTCAGTCTGAAGAGTAGGAACTGTGAAACAAACCTCTGATCCATCGGAATATGTAAGGGTGTCTAAATACTCAAGCTCCTCTAAAGTATCATGATCAAATGGTGTATTCTCTCGCCAAGCAATGGGTATGAGACAATCTGAAGCAGGATTCTCTGGGAATGGAGATAGAATAGGGTCTCCATAGATCTCCCAAAGACGTGTCCAAAGTGGGTGAGGACAATCAATGTCCGATATAACCAACACAGTGTCATGATCAACACTAGACAATATAACTCTTACAATGTGATTTCTAATAATATCCCATGCTAATCTGCCCTCTAAAGTTGTTGGTTCAGGTATGAGATCATACAAATAAGGCAAAATATTAAGCCACCTACAATGTGTAAGTATACCCTTTGCCCATGATTCATAATTACCCCATTCCAGAAGAACAACTGAAGGGTGAGTAGAGAAACCCATGATAACTCTTCAAATGAAAAATTTAGAGACTAATGATCTCAGCAATGATAAAGCATATCAAGATAACCCATCCAATGCAAACAAACCCCATGTAGGAGTCAAGATGACCAAGTAATTGAGCAAAGTGTAAAAACACACAAAGCTGAATAAAAAATACCTGGTAAATATTCTGATAAAATAGACTGTAAATCTGGAAAGAGCACTGTAACACCTTTCCAACGCCTATTCGTTTGTGCAAAACGGACACCGTGGCCAAATGTTATGAATTTTTCAAAAACTGAATTTAGCTTGTAGGAAACGATTTTTCTAGCAAAAAACATTTATTTCTAACTTGATTTCTGGAAAATCTACTCACTGTTTGCAGACAAAATTAAAAACCCAGAAATATTTTGATGCTAGAAACAAAACCTAGAAATCGTTTTTTGATCCAACAAGCAAAATATGAGAAAATGATTTTTTTTTACTTTCAGCCAAGAGAAAAATGACGCGCGCCGTTTTTTTAATAGTAATTTTCCCCAGATCTGTGCAAGATATGCAAAATCTAAAAGATACCCAGTTCAGATTTCGACGCTGGCTACAAAACCCAGAAATCGTTTTTCCTGCAAATGAGTGAAAACTGTATTTTTGAAGCAAAACTGATGACGGCTCCAATAAAAAACGGCTTGCAACAAACTCTTGTAGCTCCAAAAATCTTCAAAACAAGAACAAACAGTTGCAAATCTGAAGCTCTGATACCATGTTGGAGTTGAGAAGATACAACACCACAAAAGCCCAAACGATCTTTGCAAACAAATAACCTGTTACAAGGAGAAGCAAAGAGAAACAAGAAAATGGAAATGCTCAAGAATGTGGAGCAAAGTATTCACTTGAAAATGTAAAATGAATTAAGATACAAAAGATAGTTTTCAATTACATATAGATGAAAACCCTAAAAAAGGAAAACCTTAGCCTTGCACAATAATAATTAATAAAATAATTAATTATTATGTACCTAATGTTAGCTTAAGTGAAAAGAGGTAAAAGGGAACTTTACGTAATTAAACAAATATTGTTTAATTAATAAAGTAAATACCCAATTACTCTAACAATTTCCACCCTTGAGCTTCCATTTTTTTGTGACCTAGAATACTTTCAACCCTCCTTTCCTTCATGGGCGCATATAGAAGGGTGTGCTGCAATTTTCATAGCTTAGAATATTTTCATAACACCACTCTCTTCATCCTTGGCGCATTTCCCTAGTGGTGCCTTAACTTTGCATGACTTAGAAATTTTTTAAATCCCTTCCTCCTTGAGGGCGCATTCTAGAGGGTGAGCTCCCATTTCTCTTCACTTAGAATTATTTCAACATTTTACTTGCCTACACCTTGAGGGCGCATTTCCTTAGTGGTGGAGGAACTTTCAATACTTAGAAATTTTTTCATGCTCCCTCACCTTGAAGGCGCATTTGAGAGGTGGAGGAGGAACTTGCATCTGCCTTGGGTGCATTTTCCTTTCCCATGTGATGAAGGAATTCTTCCATGCCTTGGGCACATATAGAGGTGGGAGGAGGAATTTTTTATGCCTTGGGATTTTCTTCAAGCCACGCCTTAGCAACCTTGCAAGCTGGGCACATTTGGAGGTATGAGAAGGAATTCCTCATACTTAGCATTTTTATTGCCTTGACTTCACGTCTTCTTTGTGGGCACATTTCACCCATCCTCCTGCCAGTTTCAACTTGGGAATTTTCAATACCTCAGCTACCTCTTGCCACTCCATTTTTAGAAAATTTTGGAGAAGTGTGACTCCTCATGGCTTCCACCCATTCTGACTCTGAAGCTAGCATGATATGCCTCTTGTGGCCTTGCTACCCTGTTTATACCTGTTGCCCAAGCTCATCTACTATTTTTAGCCCGCCTACAATTTTTACCAAACCCTAAAATTGCTTGACTTCTGCAGCTCCGCTTGACTTGAAATTTGCTCCATATGATCTTGATGTTGTAAATGACCTATTCACACCTACCCTCGGCACATACATGCTATTTATAGCCATGAAGTGACTTACTAAGAATAGTAAGTATTCTGATTTCATTCAAATTTTGCCGGTAGGCATTTTGAAAGATGTTGATTATGATGGTGTACTTCATTTTGACAACTTTTGTGTTTCATCCCCCTATTTTAGGCATATAAGTGGAAACCCTAATTTTGACTTGCCTGTGCTTCAGACAACTTTTGTCTGACCTAGTTCCCATTGCATGTTCTTCCTGTGAAACTGAAGTGCGGGGAGTTGCTCAGATTGTACCTGCTAAAAATAGTAAGTGCTTGGAAAGTGGCCAACTGACTGCCGGATGAGTTTGCATGTTAAACTGCTTGAGGGATCTCAAAAAACCCAGAAAAACCCATAAAATTGGTCAACATGCGGGCACTAACTAAAAATAGTAAGTCCCTGAAACGTGATCCATTATGTTTGCATGTCACATCATTGTGAAGCTCTCGAAAAACCCATAAGGAATATTCTGACATGCACTGAGAAATCCTGCATGCAAACCCTAAAAATAGCCTCTGAAGGCTGAACTGCTAAAAGTTATCGTCTCGACTTGCATGTTGTATCATCGCGGAGGTTTTGAAAAACCCATAAATATTCCTTAGACATGCATTGAAGAATCATATGTGTAAACCCTAAAAATGACTCTTGAAGTCGGAATTGCTAAAAATAACAAGTTGTTAGAATCTGTTCAAATTTTACGTGTAGGCACCTTGAAGTTACCTAGATGTGTTGAAGCAGTAAGAATCCCAAAATCTTGAGGAAAAGACCTCCAAATCAGGCACTTACTAAAAAAAGTAAGTCATCATATTTTAGTGAAAATTCAGTGGGATCTTGCCTTAAGCCTCCTAACTGTACTGCTGCACTTAGATTTTACTTTGATAACCTTATTTGACCTCAAACAAGCCTGAAGGATGAAAAACCCTAATTTCACAAACTTAGCCAATGTTTCAACATAGGTCAAACAACGGGGACATCCCCAAAAGGATAGAACGATCAGACAGAGAGAGTAAGAGAGATGCAAAACTATCGCGAAACCAAAGCCAAAAGACCAAAAAGGAGCAAAAAATTAGGGGCTCCCCATTTGAATGGGGTGATGTATGAAAAGGTCACAACAATACTAAGTAAACAAAACACCATATTGACCTTCAAAATATATAGATAATAACTAGATTAAAACCCTTAATACATCCTTGTTACTATAAATCATTTTTTTCCTACAACCAATATTAAGCTCAAATTGCTATGTTAGTCATGAGAATGATACTTTTATTGTGATCATGTGCATGAGATTAGACAATTGGAATAGAGGTGGGGTTTTTAAGACAAAAATTTGCATGAGTTCATGTCTCTTGGAAAGCTCACTCAAAACTCAAGGTGAAATGCTTCAATAGATGTATGCAAGTTTGAAACAACATGTTTTTCATGCATGAAATCTAGGTAACAAGGGAACAACTTGTCCTAAATTTGTGTAGGAATCTATAGTAGCATTAGAAAGTATCGCAAAAAGGCATTTCTAAACAAAATAGACTAATGATAGGCAATTGACAGAGAAATTTGTATTTAACATCCCCTAAACAATGTGTGGGATCATTTAATATTTAAGAACATGAAGATCAAATTTGATTATAAACCTTAAGATCCATGTCCTGAATTAAATCGAGCTATCCATATGTCACTCTATTATTGATCTAGGTTCAATTGTATGCCAAGATGGTGCACATGAGCTACTAGAAAGGCCAAATGTTAATTGCTATAATTTAAAAAAAAACTACGAAGCTGTGATTTTTGTGATAAGTATGTGGTCCAAATTTATATTCCACTCTAAACCACAATAATGGTGGTCCGATTTGTTCTCAGCTCTGAAAAGTTCAACTACTCTATGCATGGACGTGAGTGACCAAGCAAGTTTTGGTTGATCAAGGACTTCAAATTACTGGTGGATTATATTTAAATATCCTCTCACGTCCATATTTGAAAAGTGTTAAAAGGCCTTGTGGACGTGAGTGTGCAAGCTCAATGGAGTTTACTGGGAGTTTGAATTTCGGAGCTAGACGCGGGGCCCTCAACTCTATAAAAATTAGACTGTAAGTTTCAAATGAAAGGTTATGCCCATTTAAAATCTACCCTCAATCTTAATAAGAAGAAATCATACGGTGCGTACTAAGTAAGCAAGATCCAATGGTTATAGTTGCCTATTAGTTACCTACCATTGTTTAAATACAAATATAATGTACGTTTCAAAACTTAAACACTATTTACATAACATGAATGGCTTTCTACATTATTAAAATTAATTTTTATATATTTTTTTAAGGGGAGCTTGATTATTGTAGAGAATTAATTTGGTTCAAATCAAGATTTCTGAATTAATTTTAAATGACTTTTATGTTATAATTTTAAAGGTTCTAGGATTAATGTATTAATCAACATAAGTTTATGGATATTCTCATTCACAAGTTTAATCGTGATATGAACTCAAAACACTTAGGAACTTGATAAGTAGGAGGTTTCTTCCACAACGTGTCAAATTATGATATTGCTATCAAGATTCAACCATGTAGTTTTCGAGTCAAACTCATTGACCCATGATTCATGAGTAGTGGTTCACAAGAACCCATCTCTCATGATAATGATGCAATGAGTGCTAAGTGGACCATTCATTATCATGAGAGATGGGTTCTTGTGAACCATGGGTCAATGAGTTTGACTCGAAAACTACACGATTGAATTCTGATAGCAATATCATAACTTAGGAACTTCTTCAAAAAAATACAACCTAATCATTATAAGTTTACAACATAGATTAAGTTTGTAAGCATACATGAAATCCTCCAATCGAGACATCATAAGTTCTAACGAGAATAGCTTTATAACCATATTGCAACACAATACCTAAGACCTTCTATAGATCAAACAAGATCAAAACCCCAAAGAATACTAAGTTTGATTTTATCACTACAATGAAAACTTTTCTAAATAAAAAGATATATCTAACCAAGTTTGATATGATGATTAAGGATATGATCAAAAAGACATCGAACAAAAAGGACTAGGTACCATCAATGTCACCTACAAGCAAGTAAATTCTAAAAAGCCAATGTTTAGCATGAAAAGGGAGGTTAAAACCACAAATAGATTTTAAACCACTACATCTCAAAGCCAATATACTTTAAACTAGAAATCGCACCTTGGTGTGCAATGGGCACGCCGAAGAGATGTGCAAGGTAAATTAGGAAAAAAATTGGTCTATTTTTCGCATACATTTGTGTGATGCATAAGTTCAATTGATAAGCCAATTAGCAAATGATGTTGTTTGTGCAATAAAGGTGTCACTAGAGCTAATAGCTTCAAAGCAACTATGCATCCACTTAGAAGGATCAAGAAATGATTGAATCAAAAATCAATGCATCTATGCGTCCACTTAGAAGGATCCAAACAATCATAGTATGCTTGCAATAGTGAAAGTGGGAGATAGAGGAAGAGATAGGGATAAAAAGCAAGATAGATAGAGATATAAGGAATAAATATATAGAGGGAGAGACAAAGAGAGAATGAGAGAGGGAGAAATAGAAAGATAAGGATAGAGATAGCAAGTTATATAGAGAGAGAGGGAGAAATGATAGAGAGAGATAGATATCAAGAGATAAATAATTAGATATTAAGGTCTAGGAAGAGGGAGAGGGGGAGAGATGGATGGATATATAGAAGGAGACATGTTTAGAGGTAGAGGGGGAGAGAGGAAGATAAGGCAACTAAAGATAGGGATATAGAGAGATAGAGAGATAGAGATGGAGGGGGGGAGGGGGAGATAAAGAGATATATAGATGGTGAGACAGAGTGATAGAGATATAATGAAATATATAGAGAGGGAGAGAGGGATAGAAAGATAAAGAGATATATAGAGAGACAAACAAAGAGAAGTAGAGATAAACAAATAGAAAAGGAGAGATAGAGAGAGGAAGAGAGAAATAAGGGAGATAGAGAGAGGAAGAGAAATATAGGGAGCGATAGAGAAATATAGGAAGAGTGAGATAAAGGTATATGGGAATGAAAAGGGAGAGAGGTAGAGATAGAGAGATAGATAGGGGAGTAGGGAGGTAGAGATAGAGAGGGGGGATAGAGAAGCGGGGAGAGAAAGGGAGAGATATAGGTAGAGGAGGGAGAGATAGAGAGAAGAGGGGGGAGAGAGGGAGAGGGATAGGTAGAAGAGGGAGAGAGAATAAGGGGGAGAGATAGGTAGAGAGGGAGAGAGAGAAGGGTAGAGAGGGAGAGACATAGAGGGTGATATAGAGAGATAGAGAGGGATATGGAAAGAGATAGAGAAATAGGGAGAAAGATAGAGAGATAGAGGTAGAGAAAGATATGGATATAAAGAGATATAAAGGAGTGAGAGAGAGTAGGAGAGTAGGCAATATGGAGTGAATAAGAAACAGTAGGAGAGTAGGAGAGATGGGGAGATGGAGAGATAGAAATTTAACGATATAGGAAGTGATATATAGAGAGTTAGAGAGAGGGGGCAAGAGAGAGATAAAGGAGGTGATAGAGATGAATAATAAAGAGAGAGGGAGGGTGCAGAGATAAAGATAGATATATGAATGTTCCTCCCTCTCTTATTCTCTCTTTTATGCTTTGTCTTCATATTTGTCGCTTTCTCTCTTCATCTACCCCTCACTCCCTTCAACTCTTATTTTTTACATTTACATATATTAGTATATGAAATATAAGATAATAAGAATAATTATAATATAATTTCATGTATCAAATAAATACATAATTAAATAATCTATAAATACTTATAGTATTTTAATAAAAAAGTAGTTTTATAATAAATAAAATGTTATTTAAAAGGTATTTAGATTATAAAAAATATAATAAGAAAATAAATTCATTACATATTATATTATATTTAGTAGTTCATATAAGATAATAAATATATTTTATATATAAAATAAATACATAAGTAAATAACATATATAAATATTAAATATATATATGGTATAATTAAAATATTATTTGGTACAAAAAATTAAATATTATGTAAAAAATATATTTATTAATTTACATTATATAAAGTTAATCAAAATATAAAATATAATAATAAAATAAATTCATTACATATTATATTATATTATATTTAATTTATAGTTTATTTATAGTTTATACAATATAAAATAATATTTTTTTGGTCATGTTGATTGGAATCATCAATCGAAACAAATAAAAAATTAAAGAATTTACATTTTATCTCATATTTGTACTAAATGCTTAAATTTTAATTTAATTTTGTTGTCCAAAAAAAACTTATTATCTATTGTTTTATTAAATTACAAGATCAATTAGAAAAAAAATGATTTTTTTTTGCACACATTTGTGTAATGCGTGAGATCAATTGATAGATCATTTAAAAAATGATTGTAATATTATTATTAATTTTATTTTATTTTTTATTATAAAATAATATTATTATATTTATTTTGAAAATTTAATGTATTAATTATTATATTTTATAAAGAATGTCGTAATGTTAATTATGGCAGTAATTCCCTTAATGTTAAAACCTAAATGAGCTCATTTTTTTAACTCTCACAATTATTATTCACAACCCAACACAAATTATAAATTATTAAAGTATTATTATTAGCACTGATTTAAAAATATTCAACGATTATTAACAAAATGGGAAATACGGTGTACAGCAGGTATGCGATAAGCATGGACCCCACTTTCCTCCACCATCAATTCTGCCTCCTTCCCGCAACTCTTCAGGTATTCGTAAAACTGCCGGATTAAAACCCTTTTCGAAACTTCAGCGAACCGATAGCGATGGGGAAAGCAGAAAACATGGCGAAAACGGGGGGGAAAGCAAAAAAACACGGCGATAAATGATAGACGGCTGAAATTTATTTTAATGTCAACCATGCCTTCTTCTTCGTTTTGGACTGTTCACAGAGAAAATGAGCTTGAAAAGCTCATATAAGACACTCCTTCCACGTAACAAGTGACCACATGACGACATGATCACTTAAACACCAAGCTCATGTCAATCAATCAATCAAAAACCTAAGAAAATTCAAATTAAAAACACTCCAAAAAGAGGGTCCACATTTACACCAAGAAAAATAGAACATATTGTACGAACAACAAAAACGAGAAAAATTAAGATAACTATTACAATATTATAAATAATTTTAATCATGTGTACTAAAACAAGTTTTAACATTATGTTAAATCACTATGGTCGCAAAATAACAAATTAGTAAAATAGACATTGTCAAGCAACAGTTCACATAAGACAGGACTGCTATAAACAAATTCAAGCCGACATTGAAACATTAACAGTGAGTGAGTCATTTATTCATGAGAAAAGCAATTCCAAACTATTATAATTCAAAGATATTTCAAAAAGCAGTGCAAGCCAAAGAGAAGCTGCCACATAAATCTCATACTGTCAAACAACAGTAGACAACCCACATAAGACACACAACTAATAAAAAGAATTTGAAAGCCAGCATTACAACCTTAGCCATAAATGAAATCATTTTTTATGAAGAAAGTAATTCCAAGATTCCATTTGGATAAGCTTTGAATGATGATAAGGATAACAGTTTTGGCGACCAAAGAGTAGAGTGTTTTTCCAAATAGATTTGTTTCATATGCCTTCCAAATACATATATTGGCTGGATAAAACTTGATTGCTTTGAATTACTCTACAATCTTTCAAATCAAATGTTTCTTTCTCTACATGTTCAACTGTTTGAAAAAGCACTGATACTTTTGATGGCTTTGTGGGTCAAGTATTCAAAAGTAAAAACTGCTGTCATACACTTTGGAGTGTAGGAGTTTGTGAGATGAATAGTAACACAAAAGATATTCAAATATTGATTCACTGTAGTAGATATCATATGAGATAAAAAGATTGTATGTTATATTTTATTATATATAAGTGCAGAGGAGAAAAGTGTGGGTAATTTTATTATATGTTTGAATAAATTAAAAATTATTTATTTTAAAATATTTTATATTAGTTGGAATGAGTTTTTCACAACCTGTCAATTAGAATTGTGAAAGTTTTTAATTTAAATTGTA
>CM021109.1:114818638-114901555 GCA_007115665.2 Sequoiadendron giganteum
TTATTGAGTGACAGTGATACTAAGTGAATTGGATGTTTTGATTTAGTGTTAGAGTCGTGTTCATGGGATAGTATTAAATTTTTTTTATTCTGCAAGTAAAGTGATTTAAGTTGTTTTAGTGTCCTGAATAGATAGGTTAAGGTTTAAGGGTTTTACTGGTCTTGTCCTGACCAGCTTGTGTTTTTATGACTCCCCCATGAAATCTAGTCACGAGATTTTCTTGAGGGTAGATGGATGTGTTAGGGGAGCCATTGGTTTGTACATATGTAGAGTTAGGAGTCATGGAGAGTGGAACAACTATGTTTAATGTCAAGTCCTAGGCGAGCTTAGAGTCCTCGGTTAGAGGTTTGACAGTAATGAATTGAAGAATTTAGGCAGGGGATTGAGGTACAGTACATAACAAGTACAATTCCAGGTAGGGTATAGACATATCCTAACATGCTAGAAGGAATGAGGTTCTATCAATCCATTTGACTGAGGTTTCGGCAAGAAAACCAGTGGGGTCCTACAAACTAGGCCTAATAGCCCTATTTAACCTAGATAATATGAAACCAGTGTATGGAGAACTTAGGAGTATAGAATCTTTTGAATCCTTCAGAAAATCCAAAAGGGTATTCGAATGTGGAATTGGTTTTTTAAGTTGTTTGGAAAGTTTGGGCAGGAACAAAGTAAAGGTCTCTGTCAAGGGCTACAAGAAATAGGCCTCCTAAAGACCAATTCTTGAAACCGGTAGGAAAGGAGTTTGGAGATCCTCCAAGATGGATCAGTTGGAAGTACATGGCATGTTTTCAATGTGTTTGGCACCCTTGCAATCAATTCAATGTTTGTGTGATGTTGGCACTTAGAGTCTTCTAAGTGTAGGAGAGAGTTTGCACATAACAAAGTGGTGTTAGTCCTTCAAGGTGAAGCACAAGGTGTGAGACTCTTGGAAAGGAGTTGGATTAGGACTTAGTTAATCATCTAAGCCTAACAAGGACCTAGAAAATATTAGGTTCCCAGAAGAAGACAAGGAAAGGTCTTCTTAGTTAGTTGTGCAAGAAAGCCTTGGAACACTTAGACCAATCTCCATGACCATCTTATAATTACCTGACACTTTCTTCAATCTACCTTTCCCCATCAAGTACTCCCCTTCAAATTTGTTAATGGAGTTGGGATCCCAAATGTGATCTACATGGATCTTTGCT
Source organism: Sequoiadendron giganteum (assembly GCA_007115665.2). NCBI lineage: Eukaryota > Viridiplantae > Streptophyta > Pinopsida > Cupressales > Cupressaceae > Sequoiadendron > Sequoiadendron giganteum. The sequence goes on from CM021109.1 coordinate 114,819,823, forward strand.
GCAAACTTAAGAAAATATTCAGTGATGTACACCATGGTCTGGTATACCATGTATCCCTCCACCATAGAACCCTCGGGATGTGCTCTCTGTCTAACCAAAGCCTTCAAAAATTTCAAGTGCCTCTCAACCATCCACATTGACCTTGTGTGTATAGGTCCACACAATTCATTCTCCTCAACTTGGTGTATGAGGTAGTGTTCTTGTGCATTGAAAAATGTCAAAGGTAGACAGTTTTTCATTTCACACATTAGACGAGGAATTCTTCTCTTCCAATAATTTATATCTTCTTTGTGGATTGCTTTAGATGACAACCATCTACAAGTGATTCAAGGCACAAATATATTAATGAGATTTAACAAAAATATACAATGAATTGAACAAATATCGCTACTTACCTCATGTATTTTCCAAGATCATATATAACTTGCTTGACATTGTTGTCGAAGTTGTCTAGGAGAGATAGAGGTAGAACGTACTGCAGCAATTATAAAATGATCTTTTCATTAATATTTTTCCAAAAGTAGTAAACATAATACACTGAAAAGTACATGCAATATACAAATATATATATAATATACCAAAATAATTACCTTAATGAAGGTATGCCAATCATGCGTTTTCATCCCTGACCCAAATTCACCTTTCTTTGTTATGATATTGTTTATGTTCACAACATATCCTGTGGCAAATTAAATTTTTTGTATGACTTGTTTTATAGCATTGCTTTGCTGCTCCGTTAATAACCAAGGAAGGGCACTTATATTAATTTGGTCTCCATCGCTATTTAATTGAATGGAATTTTTTATTGCATGACTGGCTTCCTGAATGTCACTACAAATTTTGACAATTTTTTCTTTGTCATGCCTTCCATCCAATATTTTCCATAACCTTTCTGTCATATTCTTTCCGATATGCATTGTATCAAACAAATGCACAATTTGTAGCTGCTCATAGTAGGGCAACCTACTAAATTATCTGGGATAACTTTTCAGTCCCTATGGAAGCCGACCATTAATGCCTTGATGATCTTCATGAAGCATATAAGTTAAACAAATTAACAACGACAATCATTGTCAATTACAGCATGAGTAAACACAACACAATATAAAAATATAAATTCAAAACATATCATAAATGATAGATAAACAATTTGATCTGATGTATAACCTTGATGATTAATTCTATTATATTCCAACTTCCATAGGCGAGGTGTCATTCTTTGTGGTTTTGATGTAGTCTCTTCTTTCCCATTGAAAATATGTTTTTCAGTAGTTCGATACTTATGATTTCTGTGGAGGAAGTGCCTATACTCATCAAACACCTGCTTTCCTAAACTTGTTGAATGACGAGATTTCATCTTTGGACCACAAATTGGACATGCAAATTTTCCCTTTGTTTGAAGACCTGCAAATCATATATAATTGGATTAAATATGTCAATTTTTATAATTATATATAATGAATAGATTATTTTAAAAACATGCATGATATCTAATTCATAAAATTAAATATCATTAAAGTCATGCAGTCGAACGTTATAACATACCAGAAAAATGTGTTAGCCCTGGGGCATCATGAATTGTCCATACAAGCATTGCATGAAATTGAAATTGTCTTTGTCCTATTGGTCTAGATACATCATACATAGTGAAGCCATTCCATAACTTTAGTAACTCATCGATAAGAGGCTCAATATATACATTCATATCTTTAACTTGGTACTTACCTAGTTGAATGAACATAAACATTACATAATTATTATAACCATTTTACTACAATATATATAAATTAATGTACATGACTATTAAATGAAAAAACATATAAGTCATTATGCAACAAATAAGACAAATGAGATGCTACTACGTTAAAGAAAATTGATGTAAAAAAATACTTGGAACAATCATTGCCAACATTATGTGCTCCCTCTTTATTGACATCCATGGAGGAATGTTATTGTTGATAACAAAAACAGGCCACACCGAGTAAATAGATCTCAGCTCTCCAAATGGATTGACACCGTCCGCTGCCAATGAAAGCCTGAGATTACGAGGTTCTTCTTTAAAGTGTGGCCATTTTTCCTCCATGTCCCTAAATGCAAAACCATCCACAAAAATTCGAAGAATCTCATCTCCACTTCTATTACGTGCATGGTAATCCATAAATTGTGCTAAGCTTTCACACCTAAATAATTGTTGCATATGTGGAATAATGGGAATATAATGAAGAACCTTGTGAGGCACCTTTTTTGTTAGTTGATCTGTTTGATATCTACTGATATGACATTCTAGGCATTCTGTTGCAAATTCATGTTGTTTATGATATATAATATGATCATTGGGACATGCATCTATTGCTTGATACTCCATTCCAATATCTTTCATAATGCCAGATAAATCTCGGTATGAGGGAGGTAAAATATTTGATGGTGGTAACAAAAATTCACCAATCAATCTACAACAAAAAATAACTTCTTAATATAAAGAATATTAAAGGTACATACTTCATCCTTTATTTACTAGCGATGAACTAACAACAATTAAAATAGATGAAAAAAATGACATATATGACATACCTTAACATTCGTGAGATTGCTATGTTGGATAAACCATTCATAACCTTCAAGTTCACTAGCAACAATACAACAGAGAGAAGAGTTGTTTGGGAGCCTTCATAAAGGGGCTCGTATGCCTTCTCAAGTACAGGTAAATCATGAACATCATCAAAGTCATCTCGATCAACATGATCAGATGTGCCACTACATGTGTCATGGATCAATGTATTTGTACCATCATCTTCAATTGTGTTTTCTGGTGCATGATCATCTTCTTTCATAGGATCATTAACTTCATCTTCGATATTCACAACTCCATGTTTCTCCGCTTGTAAAACCACATTCTTTAGGCCATGATAATTCATATCGTGTGCCCTAGGGCACCCCACCTTTATAATAATGACAGACACAAATAAACCATGATCATGATCAAGTGATTTTATATATATATATATCAAATGTTAAAACAATATAAACATTTACAAATTCAATCAATATAAACACATATAATGAACAACTTACCAATGGACGATAATCATGCCCCCCTTCAACGTGACCATGCTGCCTACAATGTTTCTCAGCTGTTGTGATTAAAAGTCTTCTCGTCTTTAAGCCCTTGCAATTATTGCAAGGAAAATAACATTTCCCATCACCCTTTCTTTTCAATATAGCCCACAATCTAGCAACTGTCTCTTCATTTTGTTCTGGACTAATATTATCTGACATGATTTTTCTTTACCAAGTTTGAATATTTAGACTTTCAAGAAATATCAAACTCACATGCACTCCAATAATTTCTAATCGTACACAAGTGACAAAATATAATAATTATGATATTTTACACCAAAAAAAATCGGCATATAACCACCCCTGCAAAAGAGAAGATAGTCTGAAGTTAATGACCCCAAAAAACACTTTCAAATGCTAATTTCAGAAATTATTAAATTCTGATTTTACAATGATTTCCAACTGTTATACTCCTAAAATCAGAATATTGAACCTGCACAATAAAATATGGAAATGAAATTCTCAAAATGCAGCTAATAGGCCTCAACAATTAAGGCCTACTCAAGACTTTGTAAAGTCATTGCAAGGTTTCCAAGCCTTACCTAATGATTTGAGCAAGATGATTAAATAGTTGGTAAAGAGTTTTGATTATTGGAGTGGCACATCTTTACTAGATATTGTAGATGCCCAAGGAAATGTTAGATCACTGTAGCAATGGCAGGACAAGGTAGATGAAATCATTAACACTAGCACATTTTTGGAATCTTTTGAAAGGGAGGCGAATCAAGTAGCAGTAAAGTATACAACTTACAGTGCAAAGGTAAATTAGGTGGTAAATTTTAATTGGCCAATGGATGAGGAATATCAAGGATGGGTAAAAAAGTACTTAACTAAACAAGAATAAGACAGAGTCTACAACCGGTAGTTAACAACTTATCGGTTATGGTTATAACAAATTTTGGCTATGTCTTGGTGGCAGTTTTGGTGCAAGTTTTCAAAGTTTGGAAAATGCAACAGTTATTCTCCAATGGACGGTATGAACAAGAAGATTCTCCAGAGACTCAGCTGTTGTAACCAATTTTTGAAATGTCATAAGGTGGTCCAAGTGACCAGTGACAGGTGTATTTCTGGTCCGATGCTTGTTGCTCCTTCATTTTCCCTATAAGAAGGATTTCAGGACCAAAAATACAAGTTAGCAAGTTAGATATCTTTAGGTCAAGTCTAACTGAAGTTGCAGAGCGAATTTGTAAAGAGCCTGATATTATAGTGACGATACTATTCTTAGGTTTGGTGTCATTCTGTTGTAGGTTTTAGTTTCATGGGTACTTAATTTTCAAGACAGTACTAGCATCTGAATGAAAATTACTCATTTCAAGGTCATGTATCTCCATTGTATGAATATATTATTATCTTGAATAAATGATCAAGGGTTATTCTATTCATCTCACTATTATGGTGTGTGTAATTCTCATTTTGGCTTTAATTCAAGGAATTAATTAAAATGCTTGAGTGAGGTTATAGGTGACTATGTTCATATAAGGATTTGATAAGTAGTATTGGGTTAGAATATAGATTGATGGTATTGTAAGGCAGTATTATCTTAGATTTTATATGCTATGTGTCTAGAAGATAAACTTGGTTACAGTAAAAAAACAACCAACACCTTTGATATTATCTAGCTATGGCTCCCAAATCTATTGCAAATTGATCATTAGGGTTAAAATTGAAACCTTGCAAATATAATCTTTGTCCAAATCCATCAAGAATTTTCCATCAGTTATAAACAATTCCCTTATAAAGAATTTGTGAAGCCAGGTCTAAAATCTAGAAATGAAATTCTAAAAATGCACAAGACTATAAATGAAATCTGATGAGATGTTGCTTTCAAATATGATTTTCAAACCTGGAAGTACAAATCTGACTTCACAAATGAATTTTGGAAAAAGACAATGACTTTTCTCAACCTGGTGATATCTTCTTGAGTTTCTTCTGATTTTCCCCAAGAAAACCGTCGAGCAAAACACTGTCACAATAAATAGTCGAGCTCATTTCAATTTATGCCTGCCACAATTTAAATTTGCAGGACCGCCCCAATTTTGGCAAAAGATCTTCATCGAAACGTACACAAAACAATGGCTCGTCGAAATTCCGACGAACATCGGGGTAAAAATTTAAAAAAAAATGGAAATTCACACAAGTGCCCAACGATACATCTGATTATATAGGTTTCGTTGGAAGGTTTCATCGGAAATTGGGGTTAAATGAGTTAGTGTTCCATTTTAATTTTGGGCGCACTTCACACCTGTAGCCTTTACTTCCCAAATCCTGGCACTTTCCTTGCTTTCCCGAAGAAATTCCCTTCATGTTCATGGGCGCACCCTACCTTGCACTTGGAAATTTAATATTACCTCCCCTTGATTATTGGGCGCATTTTACTCCCTCTAGCATTATTTTAATGCCTTGGGAAAATTTTGGACACCCACACACTCTCTTTCTTGGACGCATTTAGACCCATGTTCTTCAGATTTCCAGCCTAAGAAAATATTCTTCAACCACCAAGCTATCTTGTGGGCATATTTTGAAGAGCTCATTTCAAGTTTCAATGCCCTAGAATGTCTCTAGCTTAACCTCTTTATGATGGGCGCATTTCACCCTATGAGCCTCCATTTTCCTCATACTTAGAAAATATTCTAAGTCTTGCCTTCATACTTCCTTAGAGGGCGCATTTGCATGGGTTGCTTTCGTTTTCTTGCCTTAGACAATTTCTTTGATTCCTTTTTAGACCCCTTGGGCGCATTTGGAGGGTTCTACTTCCATTTTAAACCTAGCATTCTTCAAACACCTTCACTTCAAGTTAAGGGTGCATGTGGGAGGTCTAGCTTCCATTCTCAATGCCTTCTACCTCCTTGTTCTTCTTTGGGTGCATTTGGAGTATGCAGCTGCAATTTTTCATGACTTAGAAAGATTCTGAGTCCCTTCCTTCTTGAGGGCACATTCTAGAGGGGGAGCTTCCACTTCACACTTAGAATTATCATCAACATTTTACTCATTTACACCTTGAGGGCGCATTTTGACCCATGCACTTCCATTTTGTGATGCCTTAGCATTTTATATCCCTTGTCTGCTTTGAGAGTGCATTTGAGGTGAAGAGGAAGAACTTTATTGCCTTAGAAAAATATTTCCAAACTTTATTCAACTTGCCAAGGGCGCATTTAGCATGTGCTGGAGGAACATCAACACTTAGAATTTTTTTTAACATCCTCCCTTCATGAGGGTGCATTTCCCACATGCTACTTCCATTTTTCTTACTTAAAATTTTCTACCATGCCGCCACCTCAATCTTGCCACCTTGGACGCATTTCACACTATGTGCTTCCATTTCCCCAATACTTAGAAACTTTTCTATTCCTTGTTCAGCTCTTGGGCACATTTAGCATAGCCTACTTCCATTTTCATGCCTTAGCATTTTTTTGGCTTGATCTCCTCTAGGCTTGGGCGCATTTGGAAGGTCTAGCTTCAATTTTTAACACTTGGAAACTTTTTCATCATGTTCACTTTGGTCAAGATTTCCACCCTTGAGCTTCCATTTTTTTGTGACCTAGAATACTTTCAACCCTCCTTTCCTTCATGGGCGCATATAGAAGGGTGTGCTGCAATTTTCATAGCTTAGAATATTTTCATAACACCACTCTCTTCATCCTTGGCGCATTTCCCTAGTGGTGCCTTAACTTTGCATGACTTAGAAATTTTTTAAATCCCTTCCTCCTTGAGGGCGCATTCTAGAGGGTGAGCTCCCATTTCTCTTCACTTAGAATTATTTCAACATTTTACTTGCCTACACCTTGAGGGCGCATTTCCTTAGTGGTGGAGGAACTTTCAATACTTAGAAATTTTTTCATGCTCCCTCACCTTGAAGGCGCATTTGAGAGGTGGAGGAGGAACTTGCATCTGCCTTGGGTGCATTTTCCTTTCCCATGTGATGAAGGAATTCTTCCATGCCTTGGGCACATATAGAGGTGGGAGGAGGAATTTTTTATGCCTTGGGATTTTCTTCAAGCCACGCCTTAGCAACCTTGCAAGCTGGGCACATTTGGAGGTATGAGAAGGAATTCCTCATACTTAGCATTTTTATTGCCTTGACTTCACGTCTTCTTTGTGGGCACATTTCACCCATCCTCCTGCCAGTTTCAACTTGGGAATTTTCAATACCTCAGCTACCTCTTGCCACTCCATTTTTAGAAAATTTTGGAGAAGTGTGACTCCTCATGGCTTCCACCCATTCTGACTCTGAAGCTAGCATGATATGCCTCTTGTGGCCTTGCTACCCTGTTTATACCTGTTGCCCAAGCTCATCTACTATTTTTAGCCCGCCTACAATTTTTACCAAACCCTAAAATTGCTTGACTTCTGCAGCTCCGCTTGACTTGAAATTTGCTCCATATGATCTTGATGTTGTAAATGACCTATTCACACCTACCCTCGGCACATACATGCTATTTATAGCCATGAAGTGACTTACTAAGAATAGTAAGTATTCTGATTTCATTCAAATTTTGCCGGTAGGCATTTTGAAAGATGTTGATTATGATGGTGTACTTCATTTTGACAACTTTTGTGTTTCATCCCCCTATTTTAGGCATATAAGTGGAAACCCTAATTTTGACTTGCCTGTGCTTCAGACAACTTTTGTCTGACCTAGTTCCCATTGCATGTTCTTCCTGTGAAACTGAAGTGCGGGGAGTTGCTCAGATTGTACCTGCTAAAAATAGTAAGTGCTTGGAAAGTGGCCAACTGACTGCCGGATGAGTTTGCATGTTAAACTGCTTGAGGGATCTCAAAAAACCCAGAAAAACCCATAAAATTGGTCAACATGCGGGCACTAACTAAAAATAGTAAGTCCCTGAAACGTGATCCATTATGTTTGCATGTCACATCATTGTGAAGCTCTCGAAAAACCCATAAGGAATATTCTGACATGCACTGAGAAATCCTGCATGCAAACCCTAAAAATAGCCTCTGAAGGCTGAACTGCTAAAAGTTATCGTCTCGACTTGCATGTTGTATCATCGCGGAGGTTTTGAAAAACCCATAAATATTCCTTAGACATGCATTGAAGAATCATATGTGTAAACCCTAAAAATGACTCTTGAAGTCGGAATTGCTAAAAATAACAAGTTGTTAGAATCTGTTCAAATTTTACGTGTAGGCACCTTGAAGTTACCTAGATGTGTTGAAGCAGTAAGAATCCCAAAATCTTGAGGAAAAGACCTCCAAATCAGGCACTTACTAAAAAAAGTAAGTCATCATATTTTAGTGAAAATTCAGTGGGATCTTGCCTTAAGCCTCCTAACTGTACTGCTGCACTTAGATTTTACTTTGATAACCTTATTTGACCTCAAACAAGCCTGAAGGATGAAAAACCCTAATTTCACAAACTTAGCCAATGTTTCAACATAGGTCAAACAACGGGGACATCCCCAAAAGGATAGAACGATCAGACAGAGAGAGTAAGAGAGATGCAAAACTATCGCGAAACCAAAGCCAAAAGACCAAAAAGGAGCAAAAAATTAGGGGCTCCCCATTTGAATGGGGTGATGTATGAAAAGGTCACAACAATACTAAGTAAACAAAACACCATATTGACCTTCAAAATATATAGATAATAACTAGATTAAAACCCTTAATACATCCTTGTTACTATAAATCATTTTTTTCCTACAACCAATATTAAGCTCAAATTGCTATGTTAGTCATGAGAATGATACTTTTATTGTGATCATGTGCATGAGATTAGACAATTGGAATAGAGGTGGGGTTTTTAAGACAAAAATTTGCATGAGTTCATGTCTCTTGGAAAGCTCACTCAAAACTCAAGGTGAAATGCTTCAATAGATGTATGCAAGTTTGAAACAACATGTTTTTCATGCATGAAATCTAGGTAACAAGGGAACAACTTGTCCTAAATTTGTGTAGGAATCTATAGTAGCATTAGAAAGTATCGCAAAAAGGCATTTCTAAACAAAATAGACTAATGATAGGCAATTGACAGAGAAATTTGTATTTAACATCCCCTAAACAATGTGTGGGATCATTTAATATTTAAGAACATGAAGATCAAATTTGATTATAAACCTTAAGATCCATGTCCTGAATTAAATCGAGCTATCCATATGTCACTCTATTATTGATCTAGGTTCAATTGTATGCCAAGATGGTGCACATGAGCTACTAGAAAGGCCAAATGTTAATTGCTATAATTTAAAAAAAAACTACGAAGCTGTGATTTTTGTGATAAGTATGTGGTCCAAATTTATATTCCACTCTAAACCACAATAATGGTGGTCCGATTTGTTCTCAGCTCTGAAAAGTTCAACTACTCTATGCATGGACGTGAGTGACCAAGCAAGTTTTGGTTGATCAAGGACTTCAAATTACTGGTGGATTATATTTAAATATCCTCTCACGTCCATATTTGAAAAGTGTTAAAAGGCCTTGTGGACGTGAGTGTGCAAGCTCAATGGAGTTTACTGGGAGTTTGAATTTCGGAGCTAGACGCGGGGCCCTCAACTCTATAAAAATTAGACTGTAAGTTTCAAATGAAAGGTTATGCCCATTTAAAATCTACCCTCAATCTTAATAAGAAGAAATCATACGGTGCGTACTAAGTAAGCAAGATCCAATGGTTATAGTTGCCTATTAGTTACCTACCATTGTTTAAATACAAATATAATGTACGTTTCAAAACTTAAACACTATTTACATAACATGAATGGCTTTCTACATTATTAAAATTAATTTTTATATATTTTTTTAAGGGGAGCTTGATTATTGTAGAGAATTAATTTGGTTCAAATCAAGATTTCTGAATTAATTTTAAATGACTTTTATGTTATAATTTTAAAGGTTCTAGGATTAATGTATTAATCAACATAAGTTTATGGATATTCTCATTCACAAGTTTAATCGTGATATGAACTCAAAACACTTAGGAACTTGATAAGTAGGAGGTTTCTTCCACAACGTGTCAAATTATGATATTGCTATCAAGATTCAACCATGTAGTTTTCGAGTCAAACTCATTGACCCATGATTCATGAGTAGTGGTTCACAAGAACCCATCTCTCATGATAATGATGCAATGAGTGCTAAGTGGACCATTCATTATCATGAGAGATGGGTTCTTGTGAACCATGGGTCAATGAGTTTGACTCGAAAACTACACGATTGAATTCTGATAGCAATATCATAACTTAGGAACTTCTTCAAAAAAATACAACCTAATCATTATAAGTTTACAACATAGATTAAGTTTGTAAGCATACATGAAATCCTCCAATCGAGACATCATAAGTTCTAACGAGAATAGCTTTATAACCATATTGCAACACAATACCTAAGACCTTCTATAGATCAAACAAGATCAAAACCCCAAAGAATACTAAGTTTGATTTTATCACTACAATGAAAACTTTTCTAAATAAAAAGATATATCTAACCAAGTTTGATATGATGATTAAGGATATGATCAAAAAGACATCGAACAAAAAGGACTAGGTACCATCAATGTCACCTACAAGCAAGTAAATTCTAAAAAGCCAATGTTTAGCATGAAAAGGGAGGTTAAAACCACAAATAGATTTTAAACCACTACATCTCAAAGCCAATATACTTTAAACTAGAAATCGCACCTTGGTGTGCAATGGGCACGCCGAAGAGATGTGCAAGGTAAATTAGGAAAAAAATTGGTCTATTTTTCGCATACATTTGTGTGATGCATAAGTTCAATTGATAAGCCAATTAGCAAATGATGTTGTTTGTGCAATAAAGGTGTCACTAGAGCTAATAGCTTCAAAGCAACTATGCATCCACTTAGAAGGATCAAGAAATGATTGAATCAAAAATCAATGCATCTATGCGTCCACTTAGAAGGATCCAAACAATCATAGTATGCTTGCAATAGTGAAAGTGGGAGATAGAGGAAGAGATAGGGATAAAAAGCAAGATAGATAGAGATATAAGGAATAAATATATAGAGGGAGAGACAAAGAGAGAATGAGAGAGGGAGAAATAGAAAGATAAGGATAGAGATAGCAAGTTATATAGAGAGAGAGGGAGAAATGATAGAGAGAGATAGATATCAAGAGATAAATAATTAGATATTAAGGTCTAGGAAGAGGGAGAGGGGGAGAGATGGATGGATATATAGAAGGAGACATGTTTAGAGGTAGAGGGGGAGAGAGGAAGATAAGGCAACTAAAGATAGGGATATAGAGAGATAGAGAGATAGAGATGGAGGGGGGGAGGGGGAGATAAAGAGATATATAGATGGTGAGACAGAGTGATAGAGATATAATGAAATATATAGAGAGGGAGAGAGGGATAGAAAGATAAAGAGATATATAGAGAGACAAACAAAGAGAAGTAGAGATAAACAAATAGAAAAGGAGAGATAGAGAGAGGAAGAGAGAAATAAGGGAGATAGAGAGAGGAAGAGAAATATAGGGAGCGATAGAGAAATATAGGAAGAGTGAGATAAAGGTATATGGGAATGAAAAGGGAGAGAGGTAGAGATAGAGAGATAGATAGGGGAGTAGGGAGGTAGAGATAGAGAGGGGGGATAGAGAAGCGGGGAGAGAAAGGGAGAGATATAGGTAGAGGAGGGAGAGATAGAGAGAAGAGGGGGGAGAGAGGGAGAGGGATAGGTAGAAGAGGGAGAGAGAATAAGGGGGAGAGATAGGTAGAGAGGGAGAGAGAGAAGGGTAGAGAGGGAGAGACATAGAGGGTGATATAGAGAGATAGAGAGGGATATGGAAAGAGATAGAGAAATAGGGAGAAAGATAGAGAGATAGAGGTAGAGAAAGATATGGATATAAAGAGATATAAAGGAGTGAGAGAGAGTAGGAGAGTAGGCAATATGGAGTGAATAAGAAACAGTAGGAGAGTAGGAGAGATGGGGAGATGGAGAGATAGAAATTTAACGATATAGGAAGTGATATATAGAGAGTTAGAGAGAGGGGGCAAGAGAGAGATAAAGGAGGTGATAGAGATGAATAATAAAGAGAGAGGGAGGGTGCAGAGATAAAGATAGATATATGAATGTTCCTCCCTCTCTTATTCTCTCTTTTATGCTTTGTCTTCATATTTGTCGCTTTCTCTCTTCATCTACCCCTCACTCCCTTCAACTCTTATTTTTTACATTTACATATATTAGTATATGAAATATAAGATAATAAGAATAATTATAATATAATTTCATGTATCAAATAAATACATAATTAAATAATCTATAAATACTTATAGTATTTTAATAAAAAAGTAGTTTTATAATAAATAAAATGTTATTTAAAAGGTATTTAGATTATAAAAAATATAATAAGAAAATAAATTCATTACATATTATATTATATTTAGTAGTTCATATAAGATAATAAATATATTTTATATATAAAATAAATACATAAGTAAATAACATATATAAATATTAAATATATATATGGTATAATTAAAATATTATTTGGTACAAAAAATTAAATATTATGTAAAAAATATATTTATTAATTTACATTATATAAAGTTAATCAAAATATAAAATATAATAATAAAATAAATTCATTACATATTATATTATATTATATTTAATTTATAGTTTATTTATAGTTTATACAATATAAAATAATATTTTTTTGGTCATGTTGATTGGAATCATCAATCGAAACAAATAAAAAATTAAAGAATTTACATTTTATCTCATATTTGTACTAAATGCTTAAATTTTAATTTAATTTTGTTGTCCAAAAAAAACTTATTATCTATTGTTTTATTAAATTACAAGATCAATTAGAAAAAAAATGATTTTTTTTTGCACACATTTACAGCAGGTATTAAGCATGGTCCACCATCAATTCTGCCTCCTTCCCGCAACTCTTCAGGTACGTAAAACTGCCGGATTAAAACCCTTTTCGAAACTTCAGCGAACCGATAGCGATGGGGAAAGCAGAAAACATGGCGAAAACGGGGGGGAAAGCAAAAAAACACGGCGATAAATGATAGACGGCTGAAATTTATTTTAATGTCAACCATGCCTTCTTCTTCGTTTTGGACTGTTCACAGAGAAAATGAGCTTGAAAAGCTCATATAAGACACTCCTTCCACGTAACAAGTGACCACATGACGACATGATCACTTAAACACCAAGCTCATGTCAATCAATCAATCAAAAACCTAAGAAAATTCAAATTAAAAACACTCCAAAAAGAGGGTCCACATTTACACCAAGAAAAATAGAACATATTGTACGAACAACAAAAACGAGAAAAATTAAGATAACTATTACAATATTATAAATAATTTTAATCATGTGTACTAAAACAAGTTTTAACATTATGTTAAATCACTATGGTCGCAAAATAACAAATTAGTAAAATAGACATTGTCAAGCAACAGTTCACATAAGACAGGACTGCTATAAACAAATTCAAGCCGACATTGAAACATTAACAGTGAGTGAGTCATTTATTCATGAGAAAAGCAATTCCAAACTATTATAATTCAAAGATATTTCAAAAAGCAGTGCAAGCCAAAGAGAAGCTGCCACATAAATCTCATACTGTCAAACAACAGTAGACAACCCACATAAGACACACAACTAATAAAAAGAATTTGAAAGCCAGCATTACAACCTTAGCCATAAATGAAATCATTTTTTATGAAGAAAGTAATTCCAAGATTCCATTTGGATAAGCTTTGAATGATGATAAGGATAACAGTTTTGGCGACCAAAGAGTAGAGTGTTTTTCCAAATAGATTTGTTTCATATGCCTTCCAAATACATATATTGGCTGGATAAAACTTGATTGCTTTGAATTACTCTACAATCTTTCAAATCAAATGTTTCTTTCTCTACATGTTCAACTGTTTGAAAAAGCACTGATACTTTTGATGGCTTTGTGGGTCAAGTATTCAAAAGTAAAAACTGCTGTCATACACTTTGGAGTGTAGGAGTTTGTGAGATGAATAGTAACACAAAAGATATTCAAATATTGATTCACTGTAGTAGATATCATATGAGATAAAAAGATTGTATGTTATATTTTATTATATATAAGTGCAGAGGAGAAAAGTGTGGGTAATTTTATTATATGTTTGAATAAATTAAAAATTATTTATTTTAAAATATTTTATATTAGTTGGAATGAGTTTTTCACAACCTGTCAATTAGAATTGTGAAAGTTTTTAATTTAAATTGTATATGTTTATTAAGATATATTTTGTTATATTATTCGATTTTTTTTTATCTGATAGATGTTTGTAGTTGTAATTTTGTCTTTAACCATATTTTATTACTAATAATTTTAGATATGGTTATTATCTTTTAGTATCTTTTTTAACACTACAACAAAACAGACAATTAGCGCTTAAAATAGCGTCAGATTTTAGTGCATTTGAGTTCATGAATTGGACACTTCTGTCGGTGCAAAACTCGGTGCAAACTGGCATGTTCATTTCAATGTCGGATTTAGCGCCGGATTTAGAACTAGATTTAGCATCGGATTTTGTTGCTTCTAGTTTGGCTTTTGATTTTGCTTCTGGTTTTGCTTCTTGTGTTGCTTCCAAGTTTTCTTTCAGTTTTGCTTTTGGTTTTGCTTTGAGGTTTGCTTTCGGTTTTGCTTCCATTTATTAATTTAATATGTTTCATTTCAATTTAATTAGTTAAATATATCATGCCTCTTAAATAACTCATATGATTATAGAGTAAATAAATTAAATAATATGTTTTATTTCAATTTAATTAGTTAAATATATCACGCCTCTTAAATAACTCATATGATTATAGAGCAAGTAATTTCATTATTTAACTCATATGATTAAATAACAAGATAATTATTGCTACTTGATTTTTCTTCCAACTAAATCAGGTAGACTTATGATTGTGTTTGCATTTAAACAATAAAAGATACATATCATTTTCTATCAAGTTTCATCCATGTGCATAAAAGAGAGTATCAAAAAACTGCATTATTTGATTAAGGGAATTACATACAATAGAAAAGAGAGTCAACATTTATTGCAAAGGTAGTTTTTATTGATAACCATAATTGTATAGTGTCCCTCACAAGCCGAGAGACTGACTATTTTTATGCATATAAAGAAAAAACTATACATTTACAGATAAAAGGAAATACATATGTAAAGAAGGGGGACTCGTCATTCTGAATGATGAATCTCGATTGAGTTTCCTTGCATCAGCTTTAGTCATCCTGCCCATCTAACCTCCAGTTGTCACTTGCCCCTGCTACTTCGAGTTTCCCTGCATTTGTGAGAATTTGGTTAGAGCAATGAAGGATCACCAATCAGTACGTAGGAAAACATCTGTAAACATATAATTTGATCCTTATAAACATTAAAATAGCTAGCATATCATAGATGTCCAAGAAAACAAAAGAGTTATCAAACACATCTATCATATGCTTTATTTATCTAACATGTGTTCTCTTTGTGCAGATATAGAACAAAACTTTTTTATTGTTTTGTTTCTGTAAGCCCTCACCGTGGAACCCAGGAAATGTTATGACATTCACATAAATAACAAGATATTAAAAAAAAAAAGAAGCCAAATAACATGTGACAACAACATCCATAATCATTTTAGGGATCCACAACTACGCTACTATGAATAACAAAAATATACTACGATAGCCATATAAATAATTGACTCATGAGAAGTCATGTCCAGATAAATATAAACAATAAGAATTTCATAGAATAATTGAGATTATTTAACCAATCCCAGAATAATACAAGTATTGATACAAGGTATCTCATGTACATCATGAGTGTAATACAATGAAGAATGAGATAAGGAAAAGAAGACATCCATAATCGTTTCATCCAAAGAACTATGATCCGCAACCACTGTGCAATCTGGATCTAGCCAAGAAAACCTGTCACGAACAAAATACCTGTAGGGAACCCAATGGAGATGTGGCACATTCATCCCAACCATGTGGATCTCAAAAGCCCACCCCCCGTGCTAAGAGACAAAACAAGTCCTCAAATCAAACTGACCTCACAAAGAATCAAATACAATTACAAGGTTGACTCACATGAAAACTCAAGAACCAGTCAAAGACAAACTATAAACTGCAAACCATAAACTGCATACTGAAAAGTCCCAGAGGTGACTCACAAACAAAGAGATCACAAAGTGTACTAGGATAAGAGTGTCATCACATATACGGGATAGGTTACCCTGGGTAGCCTTCCTAGGTTACTGGCCCTCTACTAGAGTTACCCTGGAAATCTCTTATGAATCCCGACCGGTATATGTACTATGTGGCCTCAAATCACTTCTCAAGAAGACGAAGTGTTCAATATGTCATTCCAGGCCTTCTCAACTTGCTTTAACCTAAACGAGCGTTAAAGATCAAGATGAGGTAAAAATTATCTTGTAAGGTTTATTAAACTACCCAAACTCCTACAACATGTTTTAATTATCAGTTTTTAACATACTTCTGATAGGTTACCCCTGCAACCTCTTCTGGGTCCGACCCCTAACGGAAGCCACTCTTCCTAAGGTACAACTCCACAAATAGATTACAATACGAAGGAAATTAAGCATGAACATGAAATTCATTTATAAGGGCCCAGTCAACTGATCCAATAAATGACCATGATGACATAACATTGCGAAACCTCAGCAAGTATGTACTCAATAAACATGAAATACAATTTTCCCAACAAGTAATATATAGGCATACGTGCGAGTTCCATGTTTCCACACAAGATCAAAACAAGGCCTCCATACTAAAAACATAGCATATTTCAAAAACAACCAATCAACTCCTTTGGGAAAACAAAATACTAGAACACTTAACCTCAATTATAAGAAGTAATAAAAATCACTTTGTTTAAAACATTTACACCAATTTTTCCATAATAAATAATGATGTCTCGTTAACTAAACATTCAATTAAAAATAATACATATAACCAAAATAATCCTTCCTTCACTATAGATATTTTAAATACCAACTCCTAGTTAGTATAAAGATACAACCATTATTCGAACTTAATATAATTGATCATTAAAAGAACAAATCGAAAATCAAAGAATCATCTCTAAAAATTTATTAAAATAATTCAACATATCAATTATCGTTTACCATTTTATCTTTTAAAATGAATGCATTCATCATATTCACTAACTATATGACTTAACATATAACTAATAAGTAAATCCCAATGAACAAGGATACTAGAAGGAGAATTATATTAAACTCTAAGTGAAAAGATATATATTTATATTAACATACTCATTAAATTTTAATCGAATTCTCTTAAGATATGCATTGACATTCACATTAAAATTTCTCTATACAAAACTAGATAAAGTATTTATTATAATTCTAATTTATGCAACTACCTCATTTCTATATTTATACACAAGTTAAATTTAATAATAGTTTACTTTAAACTAACCATTGCTTATAATGATTAATCTTCTTAACAACAATATATATTTATACAAAGGAAGGTCTTTATTTAAAACCTAACATAAATACCATGTGTCAATTTATAAGAAAGAAACCTACATTGACATCTATCTAAAGTTTGACCTAGAACCAGATGACTCTAAATCAACCGATCCGACAAGGTGACTAAACCTTAACTTAATGCCAATGGTTGCAAAAGACATGCAACCATTTCCACAGAGTGGAGAAAAGAACTCGATGTTAGCACAGTGATCATCATCGACAACTCCACATGCAGGGTTAGCAAATAGCAAACAAAGATATCACAGGGTGAATCACGGCTTCACTAGAGGTACGCAGCCGACCCCAAAGCGACCAAGCGGTCAAGTTTTTGAATGGTAAAGTCTGTGAATCAACATCTCAGGTAGGATAGCGGCCTTGCTAAACAAAGGTAAAGGAAAAGAAAGGACCGATGACAACACAAGAAGAGAACATAGATCACCGTCAGAGAGATTAATATTAACATAAAGATAACAGTCAGAGGAGAGTTTCAAAGCGTGCACTAAGGAGGTGATAATCCCATTCCAACTATCCCATACACAACCAACACATGGATCAAGAGACACATAATCCATTTTCTCCCATAAACACATGATACAACAGAGGATCAAAATAAGATATGAAGACAAGGTGAAACTGACGCTAAAGTTCAAGGAAGTGAATAAGAAACTTGCACACCCGCACCTAGTGAAACACTCAGAACCATAAAAATCACCTCTTGCAGCCCACACGGTACACCAAAACATAAAACGTGCAACAACCAACATAGGGTAAAAATAATTGCAACGATGGAGTACCAGGATAAACCGAATGCAAACCAAAAACAAAGTAAATAAAAAAAGATAAAAACTGAGACTTGTAATAAGAAAGAATTCGGTCTATTGACCCATGTGGCTGAGAGAAAAACATGGTAACAGTCTCAAATAGAATCAAATGGAATAAAGCATGAAGAATACCATGGCGCGTGAAAGAACAGATAGATCCATTTGTCAGATTCCAATAAGTCTTGATAACATGACAAAGATAATAGAAAAGAAATATGATACACGTCCAAAGAAGAGTAGTATTGGAATTGTTTCAGAGGAAAACTTCTTGAAAGAATGAAGCCATCAACAAACAAAAGAAATGGATTCAACAATTCAATGAATCAGATACCACTAACAAATCTAACCTTTCGTAAAAGTATTAAAACAATGTTTTCTTCTTTATTATTTTTGTAAACACAATGAATTTATAATATTATTTTCGTTTGCTAATCAATCGTGATATAATTGCAATCATTCAGATACTAACATGTTTCAATTTTTTTTTCTATGGTGAATACAGGGTTTGAAGATGAAATCTTTAGAGCAGAATTTAAAATGTTCATAAAAAAATATACTTTGGAATTTAACAAGAAAAGAACCTGAAAGCATTTCCTTGAAAATGGAGAATGAACACAACAAAACCTTGCAGATTCAAACCTTCAACTTTCACGATCAAAATGTTGACTTCACATCAATTTGCAGCTTCTATAATCAACCCCAAAACCAAAATTCCAAAAATATCTTTTGTGAGAAACAATCTTTTTGCTTCCTACTGTTCGAATATCCAAAACCGTCTATGCAAGAATGATCTTTTTCCAAATTATATCATTTTCTCATTATTCCTAAGTCTCAACTTTAATTTTCAGTTTCAGCATGCAACACATGCATTAAACTCAATAGACACAACAAATTAACAAGATATTTCAACTTTAGATCACAACTAAGAGTTCCATTTTCAAAACATCAAATTGAATAATGAAATCAATTTACAATTAAATGCTCTTTTCAAAAACAAGATATTTTAATTTTTTAATTTAATCACTTAATAAACTAAAAATAGATTTTCCAATTTAATTATTTCATTAAATCAATAAAGCAACATTAATACATTAATTAAAACATTAAATTGATCTAAATTAACATAATATAAGCTCATTATAGACTAAATCAATAACAAACGACTACAATCATATGACGAACAAGTGAAACGACAAGGGGGTAACAATAGATACTTGTTCTTTTCAAAATGATGGCTAAGGATAGAGGAAAAGTCTATCTCCCATCGATAATTCCATTGGGTCATGGCACACTCAAACTTGTCAAACAGGTGGAGTTGATGCTTGTACTTGAAAGTTGCGTAACATTGTACGATTAATCCAACATGTATAAATATGAAAACACATCGTGAAGAAGAGTCATGATATAGCAGGGCACTCACTGATGAGTACTGCTAAATCGTCTCCTTCACCGACTGACGTAAACATATAACTAACATAGCATCATCATGTGTAAAACATAACAACATAGATAATCATCATAAAATGTCATCTCATGAAAGTAAACGTCACATCATAAAATATAGTGTATCATCAAATGAGTTTCACAACCAGTCATGTAAATCATGACATAAAACATTGAAACCACATAATATCAAAGGTCTAACTGCTAACAGTGTCATAAAAAATCTAAAATAAAAGTGACATCAGGAGGGTCACTACAGTTTCAGCTGATTACAACATGTGGAGTAAAATGTGGCTCCCACGAGGGTTGAGCCCAGCAAATTGCCCTCATGTTTTAGGAGGGATATTAAATTGAGAAACTTGATCAAATCAATGATAAGCCTATTATTGATGCATTAAATCAATATGGAATCATACCAGTTGATCAAATTTCATTATCAGATTCAAAAGATGCAACAAAATGGTGTGAATTATCAAGAAAGTTACTCTGCATCTTTCAGAATGAATCAAACAATAGACTGCTTGGAAATATTACTCTTCTGGATATGTCTTTCAATCTTCTTAAGTTGGATCCAAAGTCCATTTTAATAATGATATGAGTCGTATTTCATTGTCAACATTTTCAAGGAGACAGTAAAGAAGGGATCAAGAATAAGGACAACAATCATTCAAAAATGAAACAGTTTGTCTCGTCCCAAGAAACAAATGATTTATGTGATAATATGAACATTGAAGCACAGATGCATCATGTTCAATTATGGATAATCATTATGGTCGATTTACTCAATGAGGTCTTATAGGTTATCAAGAGCTATCAAGATCTATCATGAGTTACATGGAGCAACACAAGGTGAACAATTGAATGCAAGGCCAAAGCCATCATGTCAGTATGTTGTCCTGAAGAGTAATGCATGAGAAGGAAGTCACATTGATGCAGATGAGTAACTAACATGCATTGGTAATCATCTTACTATTGATACAATGAGTATTCAAAAACAAATACAGTGCATAGTCTGATAAAAAATCAATGCATGATGGTTTGAGGAGATACCAATGATTCTACAAATGAATGTAGGATAGTCATGAAGGGTAGCCTTTGAAAAGGATTTCTTGGTAATCATGTCAAGCACAGATTTGGTAAAGCAACTCATCATGCTAGTAACAGTGTGAAAAGATACATGTGAAGTATTGCAAAGTGATTGAACTACATGCAGCATAAAGTGATGCAAAAGTTGACAGTAATGATGCTGGCAAGAGATTATGGACATGGCAATAACTCTGTTGATTAAAAGACAAGCTATCATCAATATAAGGTAATGCAGTGCCATTTCCACTTTTAAAGGCTACATAAGATTAAAGTATGCAACAAGTGTATGTAGCTCAAAAGGTTCATGAAAGCCTATATCAATCATGCATAATGATGTTATGATTTAAATCAACATATGACAAAGAAGATGAAGATTTAAGTATTCATTTTCTCCAAGAAAGGAAATATAGAGCCTCGGCCTATGTGAAACAAACCCTCAAAAATAGAAAAATACCTAGAAATGAAGGAGCATTGTCATATTTCCTTTTAAGAAAATTCTTATGGAAATGAAAACTGAATGCAAGCATGGACACATCCATGATAAAAGGCATTTCTTCCATTGTTGTACATAAAATACTATCTTCTGAAGAAAATACAAGTTCCATAAAGGGTTTTTCATTTTTCTTACAGAAAGACCAGAGACCGAGCATTCAAGAATAAAGCATGAAAGCATATAAAAATAGAGCATTTTCACCATTGTATTTAATGGACAGAACTCGAAATGAGCTTTGATTCATAGAAAACAAAAGAGAAAATCAAGGTATACATCGGCATAGAGCTTACCTGAGCTCAATTTTGTTTATTTTCATTTAATATGCAAGTTATTTTTCACGATGGGAAGCTTTAAAAAACTCTATCATGGTGACCAAGAGAAATAAAATATTCCATAGAAGAAATTAAGAGAAGAATGCATCAAAAAAATTAGAAAGGCCACGGCCAAGAAGCCTCGAAACCCTTCGAAAATGGAGTGAAAATGCTACAAAATACTCTAGAAGCAACTTACCATCTAGTTGTAGGAGGATTTCGACCCCAAACATGGAGGAATCAATTGAAAAATGCATGGATAATGCTCAAACCCTAGTTCATCATGGAAGCCAAATACATAACTCTTTTCTTCCAAAGTTGCCAAGTAAAATGATTCACGGGTTTTTGAAAAACCCCAGATCAAAGACAAATCCATAATTCCATTGAATAGAGCCCACAACCATAATCATGGATCCATGAAGGAGGCTAAAAAATATAATAAAGAAAAGTTTACACTCTATTCTTTTTGGAAATATAAAAAATATTCTAGAGAGGCTACGATCAAGCTATCACCAATAAAGAGAAAAAAATGCAGAAATAAAAGAAAAAATCATTGTTTGATCAAACCAAATATGGAGAGTATGATTTTTTTCGTTTATTTTTCTAGTGAGCTAAGTCCAAAGAAGCCGAGCCAAGATAGAAGGGTCTCAAAATAAGAATGCATGGTTGAAAAAAAACATCCATTCATTCATAGCTATTGAGTCCAAATTGAGCTTGTTTTGATAGAAAATAGAGGTAAGATACAGAGAAATGGCACATAGAAACTTACTCAACTTCTTGTTGCTTGAAGAAATGTGAGCTCTAGAAGTGCTTTGATGTCAGCCTAAAGACAAGAAAGGCATCAACAGAGTAAAGAAAGAGAAAAATGCATGAGAATCCAAGAAGGAATGTCTTTGAAAACACATTCAGATAAGTGGAAACAAATGATGAACCATAAAATTTTTACTTGATTCAACCTCAATAGAAAATTTTGTGAAGAAAACTCTCAAAAGCGGTGAGAAAATTGAGAGAAACTCCTTCAAAAAGCTCGAGGTTTTGAACTCTAATGATGGCGACATGGGCAGGGCAAGGGAGCTCGAAAAAACCAAGTGAAAATGAGAGTTGAAAATTAGGGATTGGGTATTTTGTTCTAACTCATCATGGCGGCAAAAATATTGATGTGAAAAAACTCAAATATGTTTAATCAAATATTCAAACAAATTTAGAAAACAAAATACATATATTTTATAGTAAAAAATTACTTTTATCTACTAAATTTATTATTTTGTATGTTCAATTAATAATTAAAAACTATTGATGTTATTTAATATAGAATAAAAATATGAAAAATATCTTTAACAATTATTAATTTTAATTTTAAAATATATATAAAAAAATATTTATTTAAATAAAACTAAAATGAATATGAATTAAATATATAATTTATTCATTAAATTATGATTTTAATTATTATAATTTAAAAAAATTGTGTGATTGTGATTGTGATATTACATTATATTCCTTGCACCCTAAGATTTTTTTTAATTAAAATATATCTGCCTCTTGCATTTCTTCCAAACCATTCATATATTATTGTGAAAAATAAATTCTAAATAATAATTAATATTCAACATATAAATAAATAATGTGTTAAGTTCATGATTTTACCTCTATACCGCTCGGTGATTGTGAGAGAGGTGTGGTAGCACGGTATACTACCATACCACGAGAGATTTCTTACTGCCTAGCGGTAGTGTGGTGTATACCACCATACTGCGAGAGGCTTCTGACTGTCTGGCAGTAGCGCGATATACCACCACCCCATGAAAGCCTTCTAGTAGTCAAGCAATAATGCGGTTACCGCCATACTGTGGGAATCTTTAACCTATCGAGCGGTAGTGTGAGGTATACATGGATTGGTTGATAGTTGAGGTGTACACCGAATAGTGGAGGATGTGTCCGACTTGGCTCTAAACCTGGTGCTAAATTTGGCACTAAAATAGGTGCTAAACCTGGCGCTTAACCTGATGCTAAATCCATACCTCCATATCGCGGGAGATTTCTTACTACCTGGTAGTAGTGTGGTGCATATTGCCATACTATGAGAGGCTTTTGACTGTTTGGCAGTAGCGCGGTATACCGCCACCTCGCATAAGCCTTCTAGTAGCTGAGTGGTAGTGCACTTACTGCCATACCGTGGGATTCTTCAACTTGTCAAGTGGTAGTGTGGGGTATACATGGACTTGGTTGACAACTGAGGTGTACATTGAATAGTGGAGGACGTTGCTGACTTGGCTCTAAACTTGACACTAAATCTGGCACTAAAGTAAGTGCTAAATCCGACGCTAAATCCAACACTAAATCTAGTGTTAATTAGTGCCTAATTTAGCACCTACTTGTCCTGATCAACTCAAAAATGCCAAAAATGGCATCAACCCGATAAATAGCTCCGAATTTTTCAAAAAATTGGAGAAAAATACATTAAAAAAAAGGGAGCTAATCATAGGGATTTGTTGAAGCGTAACAAAAATGAATTTAGTGTTTAGGACATGCATTTAAAGAAATGATCACTAGGTCATTTTATATCATAGTACATCATATTGAGAGGACAATACATTCTCACATCTATTTCTTCAAGGCGACATAATAACAACACAAATGACAAAAAATGATCTATAAATCATACACAAGAATTAAATATTCAAGAGCCTTGAATTTCCTTGATGTAAGAGGAAACAAGGGATCTATTATGTGGAAGCTCAAATTGTGGTTAAACATTATTATATATTCAACTATATCCTAACTATATTACTTATTACATGCATGAATACAAAAATGTCAAATAAGTCAATAATCCCAATGAGCACTATTACTATTATTAGCCCATAATGACCACTAGGAAGAACATAAAGTAGATCTCAAAGTGTTTGGAACCTTTTGTAAGAAAGAGGCTTTGTGAAAATACATATTATATATGATCCTCTATACTATTGTACACAATCTTGATTAATCCTTGTTGAACCAATTCCCTAATGTAGTGATGTTGAATTTCAAAATGCTTAGTCTTGCTATGAAATACTAGATTCTTCATCATTTGTATAGAATTCTTGATGTCACTACACAACAAAGTAGGCCCTATTTTCTATCTAGTGTAGATTCTCCAATAGTCATCTTCAATTTGTAAGAATAGTGTTCATTAGAAGGCATTTTAAAACCTCTAGGTTGTGACACATACCTCATCATCAATATATCTATTCAAAAACACTCTCTTTTCTTACAATTGATAAACTATCCAATTTTGTTGAGTTTCCAAATCAAATACCAATATAATCTAGTACAACCATCTATGCTACAATTGTTAATGTTTAGGTGTAATCAATACCTTCTTGTTAAGTGTACCCTTTGACTACCAATTCAACCTTATGATTATCAATTCTTCCATTAGATTTATATTTAGCTTTGTACACCCCCATGTACCAACAACTTACTTTCTTGGAGGTAACTCAACAAAACCTTATGTAGTATTCCATTTAATTATTTATATCTCACTATCAATAGCTCCAAACCACACTTATTTTTATTTATCTTGTTTTAAGATTTGTGGCTCATTCTTTTCTATGATTTGAGTCATCAATGCATAGTTTACTTTTTCTTGTGACCTTTTGTTCATTTTCTCATAAATTGAGTCTAACACAATAGTTTATGGATGATTCATTTCTATCCTCTAATATTTTTGATACATTCTTTGTAATGCCCTAGGTTTTTATACTAGCACATTAATAGAAAAACATAAACTAACAAATTTTTTGAGATAGTAAAATGACATTAAACAAGACACATAATAATACTATGTGTCCAAGGTTTCATTATATGTGATGACACACTTGACATGCACACTAATGCACAATACATAATAACGTAAGTGGAAGACTTAGAATAATAAGAGATGAAACACAAATTTGGCACATAAAACAAATTTTGAAAGGAATGATTCCCAAAACCATTAGAACACCCTCTAAACATCTATATTAAACTACTCTCCAAATTTCATTTGTTTACAACAAACAAAAAGCCAAAAAAATCAGAATTCAAACTTTACAAGAAACCTGAACCCACACGTAGGTTGGATTTCAAACATGGGTTGCAACTTGAAACTCAATGTAAAGCTTAGAATTAGATTTTAGGAGCAGAAGCAACTTGCAAATTGGCTCAAGTTTTAACTTCAACATTGAGATGCAACTTACAACCTGCAAAGTGAAAAATTTCATCAAACCCTAAGCTAAGAATACAATATGCAAAAAGTAAATGAAAGTTTCAAAAGTCCAAAACAAGAGAACAACAATTACTCAAGGCGACAACTTGTAAAGTTCCAATCAAATTTGAACCCCAACCCCTATACAACATGGACTTTGGAGGTCAATTTTAATGTGTTGCGTGTAGCATGCAATTGAACTATGAATTCTAGACCTCTTACACTCCATCCATTGGAATCTAAATACAATATGAAAAACATTGTGCAATGAGATCCTAACTTTGAACCTCTCGCACTTCAAAATTTTAGATTTGATTGTAACTTGTAACTTTGAACTAGAAAAATTGACTAGCACTCTAGATTGTGTGCTTGAATTTACAACACAAAAATGATAAATAAATGGCAAGGAAAAAACAAGGATAATTTTGTCACTAGATGAGGCACAACTTCCTTGATTTATGAGTGTTGGAGAACTCGTATGAGAACTTTTCAAATCTAAAATCTAAAACTAGTAGTGCCTCAGTGACTTTCATTTCTTCAAATCACTCCAAAAGCACTAACAACTATGCCATAAAGTGGAAACATGCACAATCGTTCTCCCCCATTGATCCTTCTGAGAAAAGCACATTCAAACTAAAGCTAGATTCAACACCATGAACACATAGATTTATGTGGGGAAAACCCTTTTAGGCAAAAAACCCCACAATCTAAAAGATAGAGCCATTGTATTTTTCAGGAACTAAATGACTACAATATAATATTAGGCTCATAGCCATTATAGGAGTTATATATTTTTCATCTAGAGAAAAACAAGCAACAACATAGATCTGCAACCTTGCACTATTACAATGTATTCACAAGACATACATTGAATATTCCCTTCAACTCTTTAGCCCAATTGCACAACCAACCTTTTAGCTAGAATAGCCTCATGGCCACCTCAGGTTCACATCTTCTCAAGTTCAGAGTGTCTCAATATTTGCAATTACAATGCTCTACGCATACTGCTCAAACACACACTCTTTGATATCTGACCAAGCTCACCGATCATGGATTTGCCGATCCACCAATCATTTGACCTTTCAATCTGACCTCTATCGGCTTGCTCTAATTTTAGCTTCAGCCTCTTAACTTTCGATTAGAAACCCATACTCACCAAATGACCATCAGGGTTTCATAATACCCCAATGATAAGCTTCATCATCTCGGGTTACATGCATCACCCTAGTAGCTAACATCGAGCCACCTTGCAATCAATTCTACACTCTGATCAAACCTCTCGAGACAACAGCCCAAGCTTTCAACCACTAGCCATTGATTTACAAGAACGATGCAAAATCAACCAATGAGATTTAACCAAGTGTCGCACTTCCATTTATTTGCCGCTTGTAGATCAATCACCCTAAGCTCCATCACTAACCATCAGTCAAATCTTCGAGGCCAGACAGTCAACATCTCTATTGCTAGCCAAGGGAAAAGCCCTCACATATGGCGGTTAGCCAAATAACCACTAACAACTAGCTAACCTTGTGCAACTGCCAGCTAGCAATATTGTGATCAGGAGGCATCCGCCTTTGCAAACACAACCATCATTGTAGCCGGGCGCACTGAGATGCATTTCCACCACTCATGGACTTCTGAGGCATTGAGGAGGGAATCTCCAATATTCCCTCGAGCCCGCCCAGAACAAGCTTTCGTTGCTGACAAGTGTCCATCACCCTCGCATTCTACTTAGAACACACTTGGGTCCCACTGAGTCACGTGTAAGCCGCTGGAACACCTTCAGGGCATCTCAAAAGGCATCCACAATATTCTGTGGTCTTTCTCTGAAATGCCAACAAGTGTCACATGTAGACACCATAGTGCAAAAAGCAATTTGGGACCCACCATCCTTCCGTAGTGAATATCGCTTAACTCACTACCACACGTCGAATGCACAAGAAATTGTGCTCGGGAAAAAGGTCTTCAATGGTACTTCCCTCAAAAGGGCGTGGAACAGAACAAGCTTTTTTCAGATCAGCTCCACCGCAATCGTCAATCAGGTTCTTCACCGCTTGGTCCAACTTCAACCCCTCAACACATATCGTCATATCGGTGGGACATGAAATGTCACCCATCGATATGTGAATTCTTTGCCGCATCAGCCCATCGATGAAATAGTACAAAGCCTCCCATTGATAGCAAACACCAACTGATAAAGAATGCCGCTAAGCCAGACCTATCGCGTCATCAATGGAATGCCACCAGGAGTCTCGCCGACCAGACAAAGTCTCGACAACAAGGAATAAGTTGAACACATGAAGTCCCTTAGAACAAAGCAGTACAAGCCAACAAGATTGAGGCACATTTTCCAACAATCCCCCACTTGGCAAAGACTTGTTGGATTCCTCCAAAACCTGAACACAAGAATCTCTCCATAATGCTTCTTCACTCCAAACAAGACACTTGCAATGAAATCTAAGATGTCCACCAACATAGGCAATAGTTCCAACCATCCTTCATAGGAAAAAAGAACAAGCCAAGGCAAAATTGCACCAATCTCTAGAAGAAAAGCATTAGATCTTTTGAATGACAAAGGGATCAAACTTGCACCAATCCATAGTGCTCACCAGCCATATAGAAGCAACACTACAACAACTTCAAATCTCTCTTATCATGAATAAAAATGTGAAGTCATTCTCTAGAAGAAGATAACCCACCAGCTAGAACAACAACTAGAAAACTGACTTCCCCCATCCAAATGATCAAAACCCACATGACTAAAAATAGTACACACAACTCATGTTAATCCATCCAATCACCCATACCTCCAAGGTATGGACATTATTAAACTCATGCCATCACATATCCATCAACTAAAGACCAAGTAACATGTGCCAACCAGTCCAAGACCAAACACATCCAGGTACTGCCAATGCAAGGGTAATGTCCAGATGAATGAAAAGAACCAAAATGAGAACATTCAACACATCTCTTTGTTAGAATCCCAAAAAACAAGGCACCATCACATGTGATCCATGCATACCAAGTCCACCAATCATAGCACATAGAAGAGAATATCCATGTAGTACCGAGGAACATCCACATTGATATGAAAACCTGCAAACCAAACATGCCCTTCTACACACACTTCTATATGCTAGTTGTGTCCAATATGATCTCCTTCACATCCCAAAGGGGAGCCACTCAAGGGAGATCAAACCAGCCCATATTCTTATCTCCTACCAGTTCTCAAAAATAGTAGAAGATAAACTATGCTATCCACCTTTCACTATGGATCCTCTAGAAACTTAAATAGAAAAACAAGATCCATATCATGAAAGAAAGCATAAAAAACCTCTAAAAGATATAATGGGCAAATAACTTTCAAAATACTTCAATGCCAAGAAGTCCAAAGGGAAAAAGATGCTCCTCTAGGATATAACAGTCACCATGACTTATCCAAGAGAAATCTCCTTATCGGTCTCTATTGAACTCATCTTCAACTAAGGTGAAAGCTACTCAGAATTTCGACTATAAACAATAACAACAACCTCACCTTCTTCTCCATGTATCCATGAGCACCAACAACCGATCATCTCATGCTAGACTCCAATCTGCATTACTATAGCGAACATGAAGTTCTTAAGCACATGCTAATGTACTCGAAACATAAAGAAACATTAGACCACTATGAAAATATCCAAACCTAGGAATCGGGAACTTATCATGACACCATGATCTTACCATCCCCCTTAGGAGATACCATGCTTTAGGTGAGTCCACCATGATCTCAAGAGTAAAGCCTCATGCTAAAACTCTAAATCGCTACCACCTATCAAGCACCACCAACATCTCAACCAAAGACTCAAAAGAGTCCTCCATGGCTCCAGGATGTTGCACATCCTCAAATAGTGCCCATGCAAATGTGAAAGAGCTCTTCTACATCAACAGGGTCTAAGAGCTCCACCTGAAACATCTAAAACACTAAAGAAGATTATTCACAACCAAGTGATGAATCCATAGTCACCACTAAAGCTCCCACTGAACCATGACACCGAGCTTTCCAAGCACCATGACTGACCATCTGCTGATCCGAAACACCTCTAGGTACAACCGACAAGATGTTCATGGGGCAACAACGCCGAACAACACCAAGATCTCCAAATCATGCAAACTGCACTATCATTGTCAAAAGCTTACACTATAATGTGTACCAAGCTCTCCATGACATTGTGATACACACACTACAAGTACCTATAACCAAATATTTAGGTACTTATTTCCATCCATCCTCTCATCTCAAAGAAGCTACACCATCGCACAAGTGACCACAAACAAGGTTAGCTAACAGATATGCACCACCACTGAAGCAACCTCGTGGATATTGACAGTCAACTTATGAGTTGAATCACAACAAACATGTAGGTAAAGATAGCCCACAACATTGCACAAATCATAGATGAAACCAGTGAAAAACCTTGCAAATATATCATCACATTGGAAACAAAAAAAATGAGATCTCGAAGAGAAAACCCATGTAGACAAAATGACTCAAGCACTAGATCAAGTCTAGATCTGATTTACCAGTCATGTCCACAACTTGAGCACCATAGTCTAGGAAACTAGCAAGAAAAACCACAAGAATGTTGAGTGAAAAACACATACCAACACTCCCATGCAGAGAAGACATCACACCTCCTCAAAACATGTCGAACTGCAACTATCTCATCCAGTCACACCCCAAAATCCAGAGTCTAGCAAATAGCTTAACAACAACTCCACATAACCACAAGTTTTTCTTGACTGTGTAAAACTTGCAAAACCACCATGTTTCCAAAAAACAAATGCACATCCATATCCACTACACATCTGGATGACTCAAGATTCTACACACAACCATCACGGTTAACCGAAATAATGGACACACATGAATATGCATCATAGACTTTGTAGGAAAATCTACAGAAAACCCTTCAAAACCAAAGACATGAATCTAAAACATGTGAGTATAAGGTACAGGTAAACATGAACTCTAGGCCTACTCCAGACCAATTCCAAAAACTACAACCATGCACATGCATGTAAGAGAGCTAGGATATTCCAGACCACCTAGATCAACTTCATAGCTTTCATGCAATCAGGGCAACATAGAAACCACCTTTAGTGCTAAGTCAAAACACCCAATACAAGCACAATACTCCATGGCTGAACAAAATTCCAAGAAACTCCATACCGTCAAGGAGCCTCTCACACAAACACCTAGTATGAATTACGCTCTGCTACAACTCAACCATAAGCATAACTCACACCCCTTGCATCAGGATCATTTGCTACCAAAAAAGAGCCTCACACCACATCACCATAATATGATCAACTCCATACCTCCTATGTCTTTCATGTTGCGTGTTGAACCAAAAAGAGTAGGTACTCTTACTCATCAGAAAGATCAAGCATCAGCCGATTCCTCTAGATTTCCTCAAGCTTGCCATGATAAGAAATATTTGCAGGAGAAATACCTAGACCCAGTAACCAAGAGAAGGTTCTGATACCACTTGTTGGTATCATGAACAAGCCTTGATCTCCTTTAACCATGTTTGATACCACTTGTTTGGGTTACTGTACGAGAACATTTCAGATCTAAAATCTAAAACCAGTAATACCTCAGTGACTTTCATTTCTTTAAATCACTCCAAAAGCACTAACAAATATGCCATAAAGAGGAAATAGGCGCAATGGTTCTCCCCCATTCATCCTTCTAAGAAAATCACATGCAAACTAAAGTTAGATTCAACACCATGAACAGACAAATAAATGAGCACATAGATTTACATGGGGAAAACCCTTTCGGGTAAAAAACCCCACACTCCAAAAGATAGAGCCATTGTATTATTCAACAACTAAATGGTTTCAATACAATATCAGGCTCATAGCCATTACATGAGTTACATCTTGTTCATCTAGAGAAAAATAGGAAACAACATAGATCTGCAACCTTGCACTATTACAATGTCTTCACAAGACATACAGTCAAGATTCCCTTCATCTCTTTAGCCTAATTGCAAAACCAACCTTTCAGCCGGCATAGCCTCATGGCCACCTTAGGCTCAAAGTGTCTCAGGTTTCACGGTTACAATGCTCTATGCATACTGCTCAAACACACACACTCTCCAATCTTTGACTAAGCTCACCAATCATGGATCTATTGATCTGTCGATCATTCAATCTTTCAATATGATCTCTATCGACTTGCTTTGCTTTCAACTTCAGCTTCTCACCTTTCGGTCAAAAACCCATACTCACCAAATGGCCATCAGGGTTTCATAATACCCCAATGACAAGCTTCATTTTCTCGAGTTGCGTACACCACACTAGCATCTAACATCGAGCTACCTTGCAATCAATTATTCACTCTGATGAAACCCCTCAAGACAAGCACCCAAGCTTTCAGCCACTAGCCGTTGATTTCTAACAACAATGCAAAATCAACTAATGCGATTTTTCCACGTGTCACACAACCATTCATTCGTTGCTTGCAGATCAATCAACCTGAGCTCCATTGCTAACCATCGGTCAAACCTCTGAGGCTAGGTGGTCAACAACTCTAATGCTAGCCAATGGAAAAGCCCTCATGGTATGATGGTTAGCCAAACAACCGCCAACAACTAGCTAACACTACGCAACCGCCAACCAACAAAACCATGATCAAGAGAGATCCACCTTTGCAAACACAACCACCGTTGTAGTCGAGCCCACCGAGACACGTGTCCACCGCTCATGGAATTCTAGGGCATCGAGGAGGCAATCTCCAATATTCCCTCGAGCCCACCTAGAACAAGCTTTCATTGCTGACAAGTGTCCATCAACCTCGTGCTCCGCTTAGAACACACTCGAGTCCCACCGAGCCATGTGTAAGCCACTGGAACACCTTTGATGCATCTGAAAAGGCATCCTCAATATTTTGCGGCCTTTCTCTGAAATTATGACAAGTGTCACATGCCGACAACATAGTGCAAAAAGCAACTTGGGACCCACCATCCTTCCGCAACGAACACCAATTAACTCATTGCCATGTGTCGAACGCACAAGCAATTGCGCTCGACAAAAAGGTCCTCAACGTACTTCCCTCAAAAGGGCAAGAAATAGAACGAGCATCATTGAATCAACTCCAGCGTAGTCATCGACCAGGTTCTTTGCCGCTTGGTCCAACTTCAACTGCTCAACACATATCGACATATCGGTGGGACATGAAATTTCACCCCCCGATATGCAAATGCTTCGCCACATCGACCCATCGGTGGAACAACAAAAAGCCTCCCATTGATAGCGAATGCCAATTGATAAAGAATTCCACCAAACCAGACCTATCAGGCCATCCCTAGAACACCACCAAGAGTCTCGTCGACCGAACAGAGTCTCGGTGGCAAGGAATAAGTTGAACACACGAAGTCCCCTAGACCAAAGCGGTACAAGCTAGCAAGATTGAGGCACATTTTCCAACAATGAGTTGTTATGAAATAATTTGAGAAAAAATACTCAAGGGATCATGGGAACAACGTTGACCACACAAGAGTCTCCTAAAGGACATGGTTCCCAAGGAATAAGGATGTACAATCAACACTAGCTCCTTAACACAAGGAAAAGGACTACAAATACAACATGATGAAAGTGCCACAAAATGTTATGCGCATTCAATACCAACATCATGAAATTCCAAAAGAAAATATGGGTCAAACATTCATTTTGATAATACAATACAATCCAACACATAAGAATCCATAAACATAATTGTAACATTAAATAATTTAATCCAAACTTACACAATTATCATTATGTTAACCTTACAAAGATGCCAACATCACAAGATGAGGTGTAAAAAATACCAAATGAAATAAAATAAATCATTTCCTTAAAATGTTTTCATCCTAAATATATATGCGTCATAACCCACTTCACAAATTATATTAAAGTACAACAATGCAGAAAATACAAAGGTCCCACAAATATCATTTATAAAGATTGCAATTAACAATTAAAGAGATCATAACAAAATTATAGATAGAGGATACTTTCCAACATGGAAGGATCACACTCCACTACATAAATGATACAATGAATATTATTAAATTAATAAGAGTCACCTTCAAGGTTCTCTAATAAGGATTTAAAGCATAAATGAAATGTCTCAAACTAGGAACTCTTCCATATTTTGAGAGATCTTCAAAATGGACAAATGATAGCATGCCACTCACCACCCTACCATATTACCATCGCCAAGTGAAATATATGTCTATGCCACTATAGGCAACCCTTGAGCTATAGAGAAAAATATCATGGATACAATGCTATCAAGGTCAAGGCTCATGTACATACAAAGCAGACATGGCATATATCTAGCCAATCAAGAACACATCACATTTGGAAACCCACACAAAAAATGTAAGGAAACAAATGACACACAAGCCAATCAATTCTCCTAAGATAATATGTGACACACATGCTAATCAAAGAATATAATGAATTATCACAAGTCATGTTGACTATCAAAATCCAACAAGGAAAGGATGAGCATCCTAGGCATAAGACAAGAAAGGTCATCATGATACCCATCAACACCAAAGTAACTACAATATTCATTAACTCCCAAAGTTGGAACATGCCCTTTGTAGCTAGATCAAGTCTCAAATAGTTTCCAAGTCCTAACACAAATTATTTTAATTAAATATTATTATTTACCCAATGTGTCATTAATTATCACCTGATTAAACT
This sequence comes from Sequoiadendron giganteum, assembly GCA_007115665.2. Lineage (NCBI taxonomy): Eukaryota > Viridiplantae > Streptophyta > Pinopsida > Cupressales > Cupressaceae > Sequoiadendron > Sequoiadendron giganteum. The sequence continues at coordinate 114,854,546 of CM021109.1, forward strand.
TTACACTCAAACATCACAAAGATCCCTTTCTATCTTGACAAACAGGGAAAGCCACTCCTTTCCTATCTTAGACCTCCTCAATCATATCTTTATAAATTGGATGTGAAATGCAAATAAATGTAAGAAAATAATATTTTACAAATTTTTGACAACATACCCAAAAGATGTAAAATCTTAAAATAGTAAGGAGAGTAATATACCCACAAAATATTTCATTCAATTAAGGAAATAAATTTAAATTTTTCTTTCTAATTTTTCATACTAAAACAATAACTAGCAATCACACATTGGTGTGCAATGTGTATGTCGAAGAGGTGTGTGGAAGGTCAATTAGGAGAAAACATGTTTTTTTTTTGCATATATTTGTGTAATACATGAGGTCAATTGGTAGGTCATTTTAAAAATATTACTTCTATTAAATTTATTTTATTTTTTGTAGAACATATAGTTTTTTATAAATTAATTTTTATTTGATTAATATACAAATATATTAATATAATAATTTCATATTTATATTTAATATTTTGTATTATAGAATATAATATATAGTAGTAATATAATCTATATATACTATTATATATAATAATAAATATATTTATATTATATATAATTTAATATGTATTATATAAAATATATAATATATTAATTATATTTTTTATAAAATAAGAATATAATAATTGTTAATTAGTAATTATAAAACATTTATTTATATATTTAATTGTTTTGTTAAAAAATATAATATAATAATAATAATAAGTATTATAATTATTTTTTTACTATAGAAAATTTTAAATTTACATTATATTAATTATGCTAATATATAATTTACTACGTACGGTAAAGGATGTCATAACTTTAAAACCTAAATGTCCTCATTATTAGGATCTTGGTCGTAATTTTCATTTTAATAAAAAATCTAAAACCCTCATCGAAACCATATTTTTAGGCTACAGCTAGCCAAATTGGACACGCCTTCGACATAAAAATCATATTTCCTCCATTGATGAATTCTTGAAAATTTTATTTTTAAAAAGATGAAAATTTTCAAAAATGAAAGATACCCTTTTGATCCATACATGCATAAGAATAGTATTTTCAAATAAAATTTGTAAAATAGATATTCTTTAAAAAATTGCCATAATCATGACTATATTCTAGACATTCTAAAATGAATTAAATGAATAAAATTAAACTATAAATTGAAGCTAATTTATTCTTCTAATAATGAGGCCATATCCCTCCATCTAATGTGGGCATGGAAATTGAAATATATTTTTTATTATATGCCATTAAAATTAAAACTTACCTTTGTTCAAGCTTCCAACCATAGAGGAAAACTCCTCTTGAGAAAGAAAAAACACACAAGTCAATCCTCCATACACTTTCAATCAATCCCATGTCATTCTAAGCACAATCAATTAAGATCCAATTTCAAGCGAATGAATTAATTATTTCTCATAGTATCATTTTTTTCTTCAAGAAGAAGGAAGAGGGTTTTTTAAGCAATAAATAAATAAATATATATATATATATATAATAAAAAGAATAATTCCCCTTTTTCTTTTACTTCATTTTCTAATTTCTATTTATATTTTCTCCTTTTTCTTTTCTTTATTTCAAATGCTCTCTTTTATAAATAATATTTTCAATAATAATTAAATTAGTGAAATTGATTTAATGAAACGATGTATAGACTAAATGCTAAATTAATTCTAATTGATACTTTTCCACTAGCTAGGAAATTCAATTAACTTATATTTTTACTAGCAATCTAGCTAAGGTAAGGAGGTTGTTGTTGATATGGATAAGGTTAGATCCTTGCATGAGGATGATGAAGAGGGTAAAGATGGTTTTAATATTGGTAAAAAAAATATTGTTGATATTTTGGGAGCCGCCAAAGAGGGTTACATTGTTTTTTATAAGCTTTTTAAATGGATTTTCCATGAACTAAATATGACTAATGTGAAAGTGAGGGGTGTTTTGAGAAAAGCGGAGGACTACTTTGTTCAGGATTAGATTGATGATCTAATGAATTCCTTGAAGATTGTGGCGGATGAAACACTTATGTTGAAGCAAAATCTTGAAGGAAGAATCCTCACCTTGGAAAATCACGTTGAAAGGATTTATGCTAATTTGGATAAAGGAATGGAGGGGAACAAAATTGGGTTCAATGCTGAATCTGCCAGTATTAATTCCCCTATGGATAGTGTTAAAAATGGTAAGGGTGTTGATGATGATGATGTTGATGGAAAGCTGGCAGAAGGGGAGAAGCTTGCTGATAAGGGTGTTGATAAGGGTTGTGTTTTGATTGGTGAGGTGAAATCGGGTGGGCTTGGGGTTAGAAATCATAACAAGACCAAAACTCAAGTAGGTGCTCTTGTTCATGATCTATCTATTGTTTGGGATGAAGGCGTAAAGAATGCGACCTGTGAGGTAGAGGTTGTAGATATTCTGAAAAATATGTAATGTTGTTGGGTGGGGTCCTACTTTTTTGCTGAATTTTTGCTATGGTCTTGCTATGGTTGGGTTGTTATGTTTTAGTTGACTTTATCTTTCATTTCAACTAACTTTTGTGTAAAAGGTTTTGGGCCCCTTCAGAACTCATTTTTTTACCTTTAATCAAAACTAGCAATTGTTTTACTAAACCAAAAAATCTTATTTTAAAAGAATAATTAAATACATTTCAATTTTCTTCTAATAAAAATAAAATAATGTAATAGACGTTTATCAAGCATTACATCTTCCGTAAACATGGTACATGCACTTAAAAGTAAATTTAAATGCAATAAAAATGACAAGTTAAATGAACATAGAGTACTCAACCACTCTTTATTGATTTAACAACATACAAATTCCAAAAATACCATTAATTCAGAACTCTAGGTTAAAATAGGGATTCACAAAAGCTAAGAAGGGAGAGATGGATAAACATAATCCATGTCAACTTCTCCACATACCAACCATTGGTTTAACACCTATAAATCTCCTACACACCCAATTCAAACATCAGACATAGTTATTCCACATAATAATAGCCAAATAAACATAATCTAACTAATGTGATATAAATCATAACATGATATCAGATTATCAAATCTACTATAAATCATCTTCAACTAGCATGATCCAAGAACAAGATGTATAATAAATAACAAAACATAGTATTTAAATACTAAAATGATCTAACATACATGATCACAACATATGTAGATTCCACGGTACATAATAAAAAATATAATGCCAACACATAACCTCATTTGAAATGCCTCAATGGTCATACAAGAATCACCATAAAATATTATAGAGTACACCATTAAAACACCTTGATGGCACGAAAAACCTTGTTGACAAGTTTAGTGACATGGATTAGAACACATGAATCAAATTAATACACTAATGAAACAATCAAAATATATATCATATGAATGAAAAATATAAAGAAAACAAAAAAGTGGGTATATTACATCCTTCCTCACTAAGATTAAGTTTACTCTTGGAAGCCTACAAAAATATAAGGAAACATACCTATGTTATATAATTTTTCATAAACACAACAAATATCAAATTTTGAATCCTCTAGACCATAACCATGTGTAAGTATCAAACCAACAAAATAAGTCAACTAAGGGCGCACAAAATAGGTGAAACCAACCACTATGCCTACCAACCTTAAGAGATTGAAACATTCTATCCTCCAGATGTCACTACAAGTAAGGGCAAGACCAAACCAAAGGGCCCAATCGACCATAAATAACACAAAATCCCAAAAATCTTGACTACTACTATTCTATAGGGAATCCTAAAGCTCTCTAGTAAGCCAAGTAAAATATCAGGGTAAGTGTACCAAGTTGTGACACAAAAATGGCTTTTAAGATGTCACTTTTTAAAAAAAACCGGCAAAGTTTGATGTTCATGGGAAAATGAAGATAGTTACACTCAAAATTTGAAGATGAAACAAGAACAAGAGTTGTAGTGGTTTGAATCTACTTTATAAGTAACTTTTTAAAAAAAAATAATGAAGATTAAAGGTTTCAAAAAAGGGGTCACCAAAAGTGGTTTTGTTTTTCTCAAAAAAACAACACAGTGTTTGTTGTGATCCCCCTTTTTCATTAACTTTTTTTTAAGAATTTCAAAATTCCAAATGGTGAGAAATTAGCTAACACCATATAGTTTATCCCATTTCTTTCAGCTAATTTTTTAATAATTTTTGAAGTGGATGCATCCTGAAAAGATGAAATTTGAGCACGCTATCCTCTAACATTTTTGAAAACTACTTGAAAATAGTTTTTCTTCATTACACGTAGAATGGAGTCTAGTTTATAAAAATGTAATTTGTTTTAAAATTTGATGAACGAGTAAAATCCTATATTAAAACTAGCACATGTTGGTTTTTGACAAAAAAATGTAGGCACTAATAAGAGAAGTTACAGATGAAAACCTTAACATAATCAAAATGTTAAAAAAATTGTATATGGTTATATAGGTAAGAGAGAGCCTAACATCATCACAAATTTTTTATAAACTTGCATTGAAAGTGTGCAAACCTAATAGCTAGCACAACCAAAAATGTGTGAAATTTTGTTACCCTTTCAAAAACTCACATCCTTGGCATGAAATGGTTGTCCAACCCTTTGGGTTGGATTCTTAAGGAAAAATACAACTCTTTGGGTTGGTATTTCCCAATGCCACCCATTTGGCAAGCACCAAATTTGATGCACACCAAATGAAGTGCATCATTTGGCTAGCACCAAATGTGAAGCATGACTTTTGCAATGCATTTTTGTGTTTATTTTTCTCTTTATCTACCAGGGAAAGTATAAGTTGAAATTTACATATGGACATTTACTTTCTTATACTTTTAGTTAAATTTCATGTATATAGTTTTAGGATGCCTGAGAATGGTTACAGATCTCTTGGAGTTATAATGCAAATTCTAATTTTTAGAAGATCTTATAATTTTTTAGAATTAGTCAAATTTCAGTAATTAGAAATTTGTATCAACTTTCTCTCTCTTTCTCACTCATTTTCATCTCTTATGTTCTAGACACCTCTCTCTCACTATCTCCATCCCTTTATCTGAATCTCTCCCTTGATCTCAAGAACTACCTCTCTCTCTCTGTATCCCTCCCTCCCTCCTCTCTTTCTCTATCTCACCTCCTTCTCCCTCCCTCCCTATCTCTCCTTCCCTGCATCCTTCCCTCTCTACTCTCTATCTCCCCCTCCCTCTCTCTACCTACCTCTCTCCATTGCTCTCTCTCACCTCTCTCTCCATATCTATCTCTCCCTCTATCCCTACCTCTCCCTCCATCTCTCCTTCCCTCTCTCTACCTACCTCTCTCTTTGTTGATATTTCTCACCTCACTCTCTCTCCATCCCTACCTCTCCCTCCATCTCTCTTTCCCTCTCCACTTATCTATCCCTCTCTCAATCTCTCCACCTTTCTCCTTCTCTCTCTCTCACTTCTCCCTCCCTTCCTCTCTCTCCTTCCCTCTCAACTCTCTCTCTATATCGCTATCCCCTCCTCTCTCCCTCCTCCCTCTTTCTCTCTCTCTTGTCTCCCTCTCTCTCCCCTCTCCCTCTCTACCTACCCCCTCTCTCTCTTCTCCCTCTCTCTAATCTCTTTATCTCAACTCTCTCCCTACATCTATATTCATCCCTCTCTCTCCCTCCCCCCTATTTCTATCTCTCATCTCCCTCTCTCTCCTCTCCCTCTCTACCTACCTCTCTCTCTTCCCCCTCTTTTTATCTCTCTTCACCCTCTCTCTATCTATCTCTACAATCTATCTCAAATATCCCTCTTTACCTCTCCCTCTCTCCCCCCTCTCTCTCTCTCTCTTTTTCTATCTCTACCTTACCTCTCACTCCCTCCCTCTCTCCTTCCTCTCTACCTATATCTCCCCTCTCCATCTATCTATCTCTCTCTGATGTGCACCAAGATGTGATAAAAAATGGGAGGAAGGAAGGGAGATTGAGAGAGAAGGGGAAGGAGGGAGGGAGAGGTAGAGAAGGAGAGAGTGAGACAGAAAGATGAGAGGGAGGGAGAGAAAGAGATATGTGAGATGGAGAGAGTAGTGAGTGAATGAGAGAGAGAGAGAGAGAGAGAAAGAGGGGAGAGGGAGGGAGAAGTGAGAGAGAGGTGATAGATAGAGAATTAGAGATAGAAGGAGAAAGGTGGAGATATTTAGAGAGGAAGGGAGGGAGGGAGGGAGGCAGAGAGAAATAGGTATAAAGGGATACATAGGTAGAGAGAAGTAGATAGGGAGGGAGAGGTAGGGATGGAGAGAGAGGTGAGAGAGAGAGGGCAACAGAGAGATAGATGTAGGTAGAGACAGAGGGGGATATATAGATAAGTAAAGAAGGAAGGAGAGAGGGAGGGAGAGTTAGGAAGGGAGAGAGGTAAGATATAGAGAGGGGGATGGAGGGAAGGAGGGAGAAGTGAGAGAGATAGAGGTGATAGAGAGAAGTGGAGGGGAGAGAGAGAGGTGAGAGAGAGAGAGAAATAAAGAGATAGAGGTAGGTAGAGATGGAGGGGGAGATAGAGATAAGTAAAGAAGGAAGGAGAGAGAGGAGGAGCTAGGAAGGGAGAGAGAGGGAGGAGGGAGGGAAGGAGGGAGAAGTGAGGGAGATAGAGGTGATAGAGAGAAGTGGAGAGGAGAAAAAAAGGGAGAGTGGGAGAGAAAGAGTGGGAGCAAGAGAGAGAGAGAGTGAGATGGGAGGGATGAAGGGAGAGGTAGGGATAGATATGTAGAGAGAGAGAGAGGCAAGATAAAGATAATTAGAGAGGAAAGGAGAGAGAAATATGGGATAGAGAGAGAGGGACAGAGAGAGGAGGGGGAGGGAGGGAGGGAAGGAGATTTAGGGAGAGAGAGAGAGAATAGGGAGGGAGGGAAGGAGGGGGTGAGCGATAGATACAAAGATAAAGAGAGATAGAGAGAGGGGGGAGATAGAGAAAATCGAAGAGGGAAAGAGGGATGGAGGGGGAGAGAGAGGTGAGATAGAGAGAAGTAGAGAGAGAGAGGGGGGAGGGAGAGAGGGAGGGGGAAGGGAGAGAGATAGATAAAGGAAAAGGGAGGCAGAGGGAGGGGGGGAGGGATGGATGGTGAAGGAGAGAGATGTGATAGAGAGATAAGTAGGGAGGGAAGGAGGAAGGTGGAGATATTGACAGAGGTAAGGGGAGAGGGAGGGAGAGAGAAAGAGGTATAGAGAGATAGATTATATAGAGATAAGTGGTGATGGAAGGTGGGTAGGAGGAAGGAAGAGAGATAAATACAAAGAGACAAAGAGATAGAGAGAGGGGGAGATAGAGAAAAATAAAGAGGGAGGGAGAGAGAGAGAGGCGAGATGGAGAGTAGAGAGAGAAGTAGAGAGGGAAGGAGAGAGAAAGAGGGGGAGAGAGAGCGGGAAGGAGAGAGTAAAAGAGAAAGAGGAGAGAGGGGAGGGAGGGAGGGAGGGATGGAGAGGTAAGGAGAGAATAGAGATGGAAGGAGAGAGTGGGAGGGACAAGTGAGAGAGATATATAAGTAGAGAGGGGAGAAAGGTGGAGAGATTAAGAGAGGGAAGAAGGGAGGGAGGGAGAAAGAAAGAAGTATAGAGGGATAGGTTGGATAGAGAGAATTAGAGAGGTAATTTGGGTGGAAGGAAGGAAGAGAGAGATAAATGAGATATAGATTAGAGAGGGGAGATAGAGATATGTAGAGAGGGTAGGAGGGAGGGAGGGATATAGAGATTAGAGAGGTGAGGGAGAGAGAGGGAAGGAGGGAAAATCAAGAGAGAAAAAAGTGATAAAGAGAAGTGGAAAGGGGGAGAGGGAGATAGAGATAGAGAATGGTGAGATAAAGAAAAGTCCAAAGGGAAGGAGAGAGGGAAGGAGAGAGTGAGAGAAATAGGGGGGAGAGATGAAGAGAGTGAGAGAGAAAGAGGGGGAGGGAGAGAGAGGTGATAGAGAGATGTGATAGAGACAAGTAGAGAGGGAAGGAGGGATGGAGAGAGAAAGAGGTATAAAGGGATAGGTTAGATAGAAAGTAGAGAGGAAAGGTGGGTGGGAGGAAGGAAGATAGAGACAAATAGAGAGAGGGGGGCGATAGAGAAAACTAGAGAGGTAAGAGAGGTGAGATAGAGAGAAGTAGAGAGGGAGAGGAGAGAGAGAGAGAGAGAGTATAGAGGGAAGGAGAGAGTGTGAGAGAAAGATGAGGAGGGAGAGAGAGAGAGAGAGAGTATAGAGGGAAGGATAGAGTGAGAGAGAAAGATGAGGAGGGAGAGAGATGGAGAGAGAATGTCAAGATGGAGAGAAGTAGAGATGGAATGAGAGAGAGAGAGATAGAAAGAGGGAGAGAGCTCAAGAGAGAGTGAGAGAGAAAGGGGGAGGGAGAGATATAAATATAGACAGGAAAAGAGGTAGTTCTTGAGCTCAAGGGATAGAAAGAGGGGGGAAGAGAGGGAGATAGAGAGAGAGGGAGGTGATATAGAGAGGAGAGATTGAGAGAGAAAGAGGGGGAAGAGATGGAGATAAAGAGTGAGATAGAGGTAGGTAGAGGGAGGGAGAGGAGAGATACAAAGTAGAGAGGAAAAGAGGTAGTGAGGGAGACTGAAAGATCCATTACCAATTCTACCCTGAATTTTTCAGTTTTTCCCTCTTGCCATAATGTCAAATAGTTGTCTTGCATGGTCTGATTTGGTTTTTCTGATTGTTTGTTTGAGTTTCATTGCTTGTTTTTCATTGCAAAATCATAGAGGAAAACATAGAAATGAAAGAGAACTATTGCATAAGTGAAAGACAACAATTGCAACTCAATAGAATCCCTTTTATTCAACTATATCAGATTTGATTACAAGTTTCAAGGGTTTGATATACATTATATCAGTCTGTAACAACAGTCTAAAACCCTTATATAATGCAATATTTGACTACCCAAAATGATAAACACATACCCGAACGTATAGCTCTAATTGTAGCTTGATTACTGAAGTCAAATCATGAATCACTTCATTGTTACAACTTCAAACGATATAGCTGAGTATGATGACGAAATAAGTGTTGTAGAGGATCACCAATATGTTGGAAATAATGCTAAAAATCAGGAACATCAACCTTTTACCAAACCCTAGGTGCCTCCCAAAATACCCAACAAGCAGCCTTGATCAAAACTCCATGAATAAGGTACCAAATCGAAGATAAATTGTTGTCGTGGAAGAATATGCAATAAAATCAAATACCCATGTGCCTTAGCTGTCATAAACTATCAAAATATGCAAAATATATATATGAAACTCATCCAAATAAGCCCAAATGAAGACCCAAGGTAAGCCCTCCCCAAAGGTGAACTGGGTTCTCATCCAATCCATGATAGCATTTGAGAGTTTTCGTTCTCAAAAGGTTGAAGCAATGTTGAAACCCTTCTCCAGAGATCAAACCTACAAAGTATTTTGTAAAAATGAAAGTAGAATGCTAAAAAAGAAGCCCAACACATTACTTTATAACCTCTCATGGAATTTTTTAATAAAAGTCAATAAAATAATTTTCTTGAGGGTCTTTCCTCATCCAAATAAAAGGGCCACTTTTTAAAAACAACTTGAGTTGCTAGGATGGGGGCACTTTTCACTATTCACCTTATAATTTTAAGTTACTATTTACCTTTTACTATTCCATTAAAGCAAACCTTAAAATTTTCACTTTAAACCTGGATTCATCAACTAAACTCCAAACTGAAAGGCTCATAAGGTTCCCAGCTAAACTCCACAGCCCTCGGTTGGGTCCCCTAACCATTTTGTTGACCTACAGGAACCCTAATAGTAGGCCAACCTCCGCTATAGGTTGAGCTGTCTAAGGAAGGGACATTACAGTCCCCCCTTCCTGGGATTGTTTGCCCTCAAACAATCGGCACCTGCATGCCGAAGCCAAATACTGGGATCCCATATCCATCTCAAGAATGGTACTCCGCCAATCTATTGTGCTACTCTAATACCAACATCACTATGCCTGGAATTTTGAAACAACTCATTATGATCCATAGGAAACAGTGCACCAATCATGTGAATGACAGAATCCCAAATCATCCTTTGTGCATAATCAATCAAATCAATCTGTCGTGTGCTGCTATTATAAATGAGAACATCATCTATCCAACTGAGAACCTCACTCCAACATAAACCACAGGTACCTCTAATGTCAAAGGATGATGAAAGCTCATCATTATGCCAACCTCTAACAAAGAAAGAATGATCCCAATCTTTCCAAATTCCCCAACCAACTGCTATCCTAAAGGACCAAACTACAGTCTTTACGATCAATAGAATGAAACAACCGTCTATCACCATTGTGAGAACTCTAACCCAATGAACTATGGCTGAAAATTCTATGCTCAAAAATGTAGAGCATCCCTCGATCCTTGTGTTGTAACTCAAAACCCAAAGGTTCGAATATGAAGTATTATTGTCCTCTACATGCTCCATGGTGTCTTCTTCATTTACCAAATATACTCTCCAAGTGTGATCAAGGAATGATATTGTTATGAAACAAAGGCACAATGTTAAACCTTGCATAAAATGTGGTTCTTCAATTCTTATCACATATTATTGCATAACAATAAGATGAATGAAACCATGTAAAGGTTGGAGATGTCTGATCACCAACATGAGACCCACCTTAAATTTGTACCTTCTACGTTTGTCTTCATAGATGCTATCATAGCCTGCTATCCCAAGGTGTGTGACATACTGAAAACTCCTCCCATGATCTGTCAAACTTCCCACCTCAAGGCTGCTATTATAAATCAGACCAACAACTAAAGTGAAGTCAATGATGTTTGTATACCCATGCATAAAAAAGAGACCCATCTCATACACCTTACCTATCCAGTGATCATGTCTCCACACACTCCAATCCAACCCAAAAACTGATGTAGACCCAGATAAATCTGAATATACAATGCATAACCACGTAGGACAGCCATGTGTCAACCATGAATCCATGAAAATTATGTCACAACCCAACCAATAAATAGATGCATAAGCATATGAAATAGGGGGAAAATCCATTGTTGTATTGTAGTTGTCTCCATTAATACCAAAAGTCAAACCAAGAATGGCTGATCCAATGAACATATCACCCATAAAATCACGATACACCTTAATGAAATTGTCAACATCAACTAAAAAATCAGAATTTTGGATGTTAGATAGCTCTTGCTTCTCATCATCTGTGGAGTCATGTGAATCAAAATCCTGTTGAAGATGAAGTTTGGCTTGATGAGCCATCAACTTGGCTTGCCTTGCCCTCTCTAGCCAATCATCATTCAACATTTGGGACTGAGTCATATACGCTGCTCCGAAGTGTCTAAACCCAGTCCTAACATGAGATATATCATGTGACTTATCATGAACAAAGCATGCATCATGTGTACCCACCATAATAGAATTATCATGACTCATTTCCCTATGATTAGAAGCACCAAAATCATGAAAAAGGGAGGATGAATCATTACTGTTATAAATTAGAGACTTAGGACTGAATTGTTTCCTTGTATCCATACCTTTGGAGTCATCAAAGTTAGAGCAAACTAACATTCTCTTCACTGCCTCATTTTTAGTCTCATATTCAAGTTCCTTAAACACATTGTGTTTACTCATATGAGTAAACTCTAACACCATCTTGTTGAAGTCTTGGACAAACCTTCCAAGAGAATTCAACCATTGCACACCAAGTACCACATCCGACTCTCCACCAATACCTACAACAAGGTAGTCATCTATGAAAGAATAATTATCCAATAAAATGGATAATCGTGGTATCCTCCTTGTGCAACTCATTTTGGAACCACCCGCTAGCATGACTTGGAATCCTTCAAACTCTCTAGCTTCTAGTCCCATATTGGCTACAAAGCCCTCATTAACAAGACTATGAGTAGTACCACTGTCTACCATGCATAACACCCGTCGTTCCTTGACAATTCCTTCCCACACGAAAGAGTGATATCTAGGAACACTGAAAATAGTAGCAATAGTGCCATGTGCAACATCAACTGTATCAAATTGCATAAGCTCAGTCTTCAAACAAGGGACATCATCAAAACTGTCATGTATCAAACTTGCCTCTTGTAGTCCATCAATAGTAGGAATGCTATCATTACTTTCTTCATAACTATTAGTGGCAATGTTATTAGAAAAGTGGAGTATATCACTGTTGTTCCCAAATTGAAGATTAAGACTGATTTTAGTCTTTGTTTCATTTCCTATGAGATATTCATTTGCTTGTTCAACCTGTATGCATTCCTTCCTTGGAAGAAACATGGATCTAAAGTAATTTTCCCTCTACTATCCTATTTGTTCCCTATATTTACAGCGATCTTTGATTTCTTGCAATTGTTGTTGTGCTTGGGCAACAAGTGCCTTAGCCTTTGATGCTCTTTGACTCCACTTTTTGCACATGTCTAGTGTCTTTCCCACATCACCCATGTTATGGTACAAAGAATCAGATCTTAGGTGGCTTATTTCCTCATCAATAGGAGTCATTAGGCTACTTTTACCATTATGATTGACGGAAGACTCCAACCTATGTGTCAAAATTTCTATAGGCCCACCATTTGAAAGAGCTTTAAGCACAATTTTCTTACCATCAGCCATAAACTCCAACTCCATTTTGCTAAAGTCTTGGACAAACCAAACATTATCAAAATGCAAGATCTTTTTAGTAAGCAACCTCTTAGTCTCTTTATTCAACTTTTTAAAACAAAATGCTTCATAAGATCTTAACAATTGTCCTTTCATTATAGAAGATGCATGAATATCCCAAATGAATTCAAATATATTCCATTGCACATACATGAACATATCACTTGTGGCTGGCCCAACAAATGTGTATGTACTATCATCATTGTTTTGAGCCTTCAATGGGCTCTCTAAAAGAGGGAAGTCATAAACTTTGTAATGCAAATTGGACCAAACTGAAACTCCTGCATCATACCTCCTTTCTTCATCACACAACTCAACATGCTTTTCTTGTGAGCTTACCTCAAGAAGCTCTTCGCTTGTATGCCCATCATCCACACATTCTTCCCTTGGAAGAAATAAGGACCTTATGTATGATTCTCTTTGTCTTCTTGCATTATCAAGCTGATTGCATCTTTCCTTGACCTCATGCAAGTGTTGTCTTGCTTGGGTAGCAAGCATTTTGGCCTTCTTAGCTCTTAATGACCACCCATCACACAACCCTTCTATCCTTATAACATCTTCCATAGTGTGGTGAATAAGATCAATACTTTTGTGGTATGAATCCATAATATATACCTCATGTGTAGCATTGTCAACTTGAGTATCATCATAGGAGGACTCAACAAAATCATTACCATCATGTGAAATGCATGCTACTACATGACTAGAACTGTTGCAAAAATCAGAATAGGTGTCAAACCTTGGTGTCATGTTTTCAACACCTCTAATGGGATGACCCGTGATTGCAAGATCTTCCACTTTGTGATCAACATGATGAATCAATGGGGTGCTATGTATCTCCCTTTGATCCAAAGTTATTTCTTTTTTAGGACTCCCACATGATGACTGATTTTCGCATTCATTGTGATCACTTGTAGCCTGCAAACTACAAACAAGTGTTTCTTCCTTTCCTTGGTCTTGCACATTAAACTCTTCACATTTTCCAGTGGCTTCTTTACCATCTTTTGATATTTCTTTCTTCTTTTCCTATTGATATGGACTTGAAAACTTTGAATCATCCTCATCCTCATCCGGTATACCCAAAAATTGTGTGAAAGAAAGTATGTCTTGCATCTTTTGAGGAAGAGAGCGATACTTGTCATAGTTGGCCATAATTTCTTTATTTGTTGGTGAAGCATGAGAACTCTTAGCTGCTCTTGTAGATGGATATGAACCAATAGCATGTCTAATTTTCCTCGAAAGGGAATCCTCAACATGCTGCAATTTACAAATGATCTTGTGTTGTGTTTCTTCAAATTCTTTCCATGCTTGTTTATTGCTAAACAACCCTACCGTGATGACCTATCTCGCTGTCCAAATTGGAAACCAATCCACTGTAGTGTACACAACTTGAATTCACCCAACAGGCTGGCAGAATCCAGGCTCTGATACCACTGAAAGATCCCTTACCAATTCTACCCTGAATTTTTCAGTTTTTCCCTCTTGCCATAATGTCAAACAGTTGTCTTGCATGGTTTGATTTGGTTTTTCTGATTGTTTTCTTTGAGTTTCATTGCTTATTTTTCATTGCAAAATCATAGAGGAAAGCATAGAAATGAAAGAGAACTATTCCATAAGTGAAAGACAACAATTGCAACTCAATAGAATCCCTTTTATTCAACTATATCAGATCTGATTACAAGTTTCAAGGGTTTGATATACATTATATCAGTCTGTAACAACAGTCTAAAACCCTTATATAATGCAATATTTGACTACCCAAAATGATAAACACATACCCGGATGTATAGCTCTAATTGTAGCTTTATTATTGAAGTCAAATCATGAATCACTTCGTTGTTACAACTTCAAACGATATAGCTGAGTATGATGACGAAATAAGTGTTGTAGAGGATCACCAATATGTTGGAAATGATGCTAAAAATTAGGAACATCAACCTTTTACCAAACCCTAGGTGCCTCCCAAAATACCCAACAAGCAGCCTTGATCAAAACTCCATGAATAAGGTACCAAATCGAAGATAAATTGTTGTCGTGGAAGAATATGCAATAAAATCAAATACCCATGTGCCTTAGCTATCATAAACTATCAAAATCTGCAAAATATATATCTGAAAACTCATCCAAATAAGCCCAAATGAAGACCCAAGGTAGGCCCTCCCCAAAGGTGAATTGGGTTCTTGTCCAATCCACGATAGCCTTTGAGAGTTTTCGTTCCCAAAAGGCTGAAGCAATGTTGAAACCCTTCTCTAGATCTCAAACCTGCAAAGTGTTTTGTAAAAATGAAAGTAGAATGCTCAAAAAGGAGCCCAACACATTACTTTATGACCTCTCATGGACTTTTTTAATAAAAGTCAATAAAATAATTTTCTTGAGGGCCTTTCCTCATCCAAATAAAAGCTCCACTTTTTAAAAACAACTTGAGTTGCTAGGATGGGGGCACTTTTCACTATTCACCTTATAATTTTTAGTTACTATTCACCTTTTACTATTCCATTAAAGCAAACCTTAAAATTTTCACTTTAACCCTGGATTCATCAACTAAACTCCAAACTGAAAGGCTCATAAGGTTCCCAGCTAAACTCCACAGCCCTCGGTTGGGTCCCCTAACCATTTTGTTGACCTACAGGAACCCTAATAGTAGGCCAACCTTCGCTATAGGCTGAGTTGTCTAAGGAAGGGACATTACAGAGACATAGTTGAGATAGAGAGAGTGATGGAGGGAGAGGTAGGGAGAGTTAGGGAGAGGGGAAACAGAGATAAGTAGAGAGGAAAAGAGATGTAGAGAGAGAGGAGAGATAGAGAGAATTAGATAGGGGGAGGGAGGGAGAGTTATGGAGGAGATAGAGGTGAGTGTGTGAGTGTATGGGAGAGAGAGAAGGAGAGAGTGATAGAGAAAAAGAGGGGAGAGAGGAAGGGGGAGAGAGAGAGAGAAAGAGAGTATAGAGGGAAGGGGGAGAAAGAGAGTAGAGAGGGAAGGATAGAGTAAGAGAGAAAGAGGGGGGAGGAAGAGAGATAAAGAGAGGTAGAGAGATATTATTAGGGAGTGGAGGGAGAGGTAGGTAGAGAGAGGGAATGAGGGTGGGATGGATAGGAGGGAGAAAGGGAAGTAGGGAGAGTGATATGGAGAGAGAATAGAGAGGGGATGGAAGGAGGAAGGGGTAGGGAGAGACATAGAGGTGTGTGTGTGTGAGAGAGAGAGAGAGAGAATGGTGAGATAGAGAAAATGAGAGATTGAGAGAGAAAGAGGGGGGAGGGATGGAGTGACCAAAGGGAGAGAGACTAAGAAGATAAAAAGAAGAAGGGGAGGATGGTGACGTAGAGAGAGGGAGGAAGAGGAGAGATAGAGAGAAGTAGGGAGGGAAGGAGGGAGGGAGGGAGAGTTAGAGAGGGAGATAGAGGGGTGTGTGTGTGATAGAGAGAGTGGTGAGATAGAGAGGAGAGATTGAAAGAGAGGGAGAGAGAGAATTATGAGATGGAGAGGAGAGAGTGAGAGAGAAATAGGGTGAAAATAGTTAGAGAGAGAGTAGAGAGGGAAAGAGGTAGGGAGGGAGACACAGGTGAGATAAAAAGTGATGGAGGGAGAGGTAGGTAAAGAGAGGGAGAGGGAAGATGAAGATAAGTAGAGAGGGAAGGAGACGTAGAGAGAGAGGAGAGATAGAGAGAAGTAGAGAGGGGAGGGATGGAGGGAGAGGTATGGAGGAGATAGAGGTGAGTGTGTGTGTGAGGGAGAGAGAGAGGGAAGGGGGAGAGATATAGAGAGTATAGAGGGAAGGGGTGAGAGAGATAGATATTAGAGAGGGAAGGAGAGAGTAGGAGAGAAAGAGAGGGTATGCAGAGAGAGAGAGATAGGTAGAGAAAGAGTGGTAGGGAGTGGAGGGAGAGGTAGGTAGAGAGAGGGAAGGAGAGAGGTATGTATAGGAGGGAGAGAGGGAGAGGGAGATGGAAAGAGAGAGTGGTGTGAGAGAGAGAGAATGAGAATGGTGAGACAAAGAGGAGAGATTGATATGGAGGGAGAGATATAATGGTGAGATAGAGAGAAGGAGAGAGTGGGAGAGAAATATGGTGGGAGAAGGAGAGAAAGAGGTAGGTAGAGGGAGGGAGAGGAGAGATAGAGAGTAGAGAGGGAAAGAGGTAGGGAGGGAGACATAGGTAAGATAGATAGGGATGGAGAGGTAGGTATAGAGAGGCAGAGGAGAGATAAAGATAAGTAGAGAGGGAAGGAGAGAGAGAGGAGAGATAGAGATCTGATAAGGGAGGAAGGGAGATAAAGGTGTGTGTGTGTGTGAGAGAGAGAGAGAGGGAGAGAGATAGAATGGTGAGATAGAGAAAAGGAGATACTGAGAGAGAAAGAGGGGGAAAAGAGGGAGACTAGGAGGAGAGAAAAAGAAGGGGAGGGAGGGTGTAGTAGAGAAAGGGAGGGAGAGGAGAGATAAAGAGTAGAGATGGAAGGATTAAGGGAGGGAGAGTTAGGGATGGAGATAGAGGTGTGAGAGAGAGAGAGAGAGGAGAGAGTGAGAGGGAGGGAGAGAATTGTGAGATAGAGAGGATAGAGTGAGAGAGAAAGAGGGGGAAGAGAGGGAGAGAGGTAGGTAGAGGGAGGGAGAGGAGAGATATAGAGTAGATAGGGAAAGAGGTAGGGAGGGAAACATAGGTGAGATATAGAGTTATGGATGGAGAGGTAGGTAAAGAGAGGAAGAGGGGAGATAAAGATAGGTTGAGAGGGAAGGAGATGTAGAGAGAGATGAGAAATAGAGAGAAGTATAGAGGGAGAGGTAGGGATGGAGAGGTAGAGAGGAGATAGAGGGGTGTGTGAGAGAGGGAGAGGGGAGAGAGGAAGGGAGAGAAGAGATAGAGAGGGGAGAGGGAAGGGGAGAGTGAGAGAGAAAGATGATACAACTTGTTGACTACTAAAATTTGACCTCCTAATTACTGAAATTTGACATATTAATTACTAAAATTTGACTGTCTGAAAAATAATAAGATCTTCCAAAAATTAGAATTTTCATTATAACTCCAAAAGATCTTAAACCACTCTGAAACATCTTGAAACTATATACATAAAATATAAATTAAAGTATAAGAAAGTAAATGTTTATTTCATGTATATAGTCTCCTTGGTAGAGAAAGAGAAAAATAAAGAGTTCATAAAATTGCATTGAAAAAATTCATGCCTCACATTTGGTGAGTGAAAAATATTGTGCTAGAAAAATGGAGCACTTCATTTGGCTAGTGCAAAATTTTGCGCTCTCCAAATGATGAACTTCATTTGGCTAGTGCCAAATTTTGTGCTCACCAAATGATGAACTTTATCTGGCTAGCACTAAATTTGGCACTCAACAAATGATGAACTTCAGTTGGCTAGCAAAAAATTTGAAACTCACCAAATGATGCACTTCATTTGGTGAGCACCAAATTTGGCACTTGCCAAAATATTTTCTATTTTGAAATTTTGAGCCTTAGGCTTAGTCATCTGAGCCATTTGGTGAGTTGGTGCTTGTCAAATGGTCATTTCAAGTAAAAAAATAAAAGTGGAACCTTTTTTGTGTCACAACTTGGTGCACTTACCCATCACAACACTTTAAAAGTCCACTCTCAAAGATACTTTCCAATGAAAGGTTACACTCCCTATAGTCCTTCTTGAGGTTGAGGATTTTACCCATACTATTAAAAATCAAAGGTTGGGACAAACCAACACTTAAAGGTGTATAGGAATGACTAGCTTAACTTAATGCTTACCAAAATAATTCCCCATTTCCAATTGTGATTTCACTCGATGGGGTATTTCCACATGATTCACCCTCGAAAATCATTTATTTCAGTAAAAATATAGGTTTACAACATAAATCTAGGAAAAACTTATGGGTTCTCAAAGGAAAGGATCTATGAAAAATCATCCTAAAAGCATAAGCACTCACCACCTATAAATCTTAGAAACTCAAATCTCAAAATAAATACATCCAAGGAGACAACTAATCATGGAGCTATACTATTGATGATGTTAGTATAGGTTAATTATTCCCCTTATGTTAGGGCTTTTATTTTTTTCCTACATATATTATTTAAGCTTGCTTAGGTTTATTAGGTGTGGTTAATATGAGGACATGTGGAAAAATACATTAGCTACATTTTGACTCTCTCCCACACATGGGTAGTTGAGTTACACACCCTCTTTTGTCTTGTTGTAACACCTCTCATAACCACTATTTAGTCCTTACTTGAGTAGGTTATGCAATTAGATTTCTCACCCTCTTTTGGCTTTATGTGCCACCTCTCACAATCTATCTTTTGTCTTCACTTGAGGAGGTTATGCCACATGTTTTGTAATTTACCAAGTAGGAAAAGCCTCCCACATTTTAGGGGTAGTAGGATTTAATGCACCTTTTGGATGTATATGCTGTTTTTTTTTCTATATATACAACACTCCATTCTCACCTTCACTAGTTCAGTGATAGCTCAATGAGAGTGTTGAGAGTATTCTTAAGTTTCTCTTACTTTGTCTCTAATTTATCTCTTTTATATTTCTTTATCCATTCTAATATTTTTATATCAATCATTTGTTGATTGGAGTGCATATGATCTACAACCAACTTAAGATCCTACCTTGATTGTTGCTTCTCGGAGAATCTAACATGGTTTCAAAGTAGATTTGTCTAGTATAGCTCATTGTATTTTTTTTATTTTTTAAGAATTGAAAATAATAAATAGTTAATGTTTTTCTCAAACACTCATTATTCTCTTCTTGTGCATCCTCAGATGATCTGGAGAATTAGAAAAATTGAGGGAAAAATAAGCATCTATATGCTCTACTTTGTATATTTTTGTTCTTGTGAGATCTAGGTGGTTGCAACATTTTGGTAAAATTTGAAGCATCTTTAGCCTTCACAGAGCATCCAAAATGTCCGAGAAAGTCAATATTGGAATTTTATATCACCAAAATCAGAGAATGGAGGACATAGTAACAAATCAGAGTTTTAAATTTCAAATTCTTTTTTATTGGAGACATTTTCATTTTTGCATCAATTTTTTATCTTCTACTCATAAAACAAAAAAATCCTTTTTGGGTTTTGTTCATAACAACAAAATACATTATAGGTATATGTTATTGTTTTTAGATGGTGAGAAAATCCTGTAAATATTTTTGTTAGAATACCAAAGGTTGACTATTTTCTTGTAGGTTAAAGGTTGAATTTACATCAAAAACTCATCTTCCACTTGTTGGAAAGAAAAAAAATTTCTAAGTTTTATTTACAAGGTTGAAAAACTATCTATGCATATTTTACTTTGTACATATTCACAATAAATTTTGCAAAAATTAAGTTAGAAGTAAGACATTTTTGTGAGAAGATCTATTCATGTAAGGAAAATTCAACATTTCTTCAAAAGTGCATAACTTTTGCCTTGTGTGTCAGATTTTTTCAAATGAATACTTGAAGGAAATACAAAAATGAGCACTTTCCATCCATAAAGGTCTTGATAAAAAAATTATTCCTTTTTTAATTAGATATTGTAGGTTGAATTTGGTACATTTTTTTTCTTCAACATGCTGTAACTTTTGCCTAGAGATTTATTTTTTAAAATGAATAGGAATTGGAGAGGTATTGAAGAGTAATAATCAACTAAAAGGTTTTTTTCTATATTTTGTATCTAAAATTGTATTTTTTTCCATTATAGGCTTGGAAATAATTTACAACAGAGCATAGAAGACAATCAGGGCAAAGGATTAGTCTTATAGGAACATGGTATCTTGGAATGTAGATTATCAACAATCTTGGGCAGTAAGGTATTGGTTATTTAAGAGTCGAAGAATCCAAATATGTCAGCAATACCTCCATAATACTAGGGGAAACTTTATCTAGTGAAAAAATCAACATGGGGAGCATGAAGAGTCCTTATGATAAAATCGCTACCAACACTACAACTAGCTATATCATAAATCTTCATCCTCACATCTTTCCACTCACCAATTGGGACCAATACAAAGAGAAAAGTCTATATCAAAGAAAAAAGAAAAGTGTCAAAGAAAAAGAATCGAAAAATCAAAACGGACAACTAAAGTTCAAATGGATGCCAAAGCAAAAGAAAGAAAATCATCCCTATCAAACTTCGTTAGTCAAAGAAACTATGGAGCAAAATGAAAAGGGAATGCCATCCACCAAAGATGTCCACCAATGCAAAAAAAAGATTCAAGGGTGAAATATAAAGTATACAAAATAATTTGGTTCTAAATCCACTCAGAATTTCATACCCACCCTTCATTTTTCATCATCCCAACTTTGGATCTAATCAAAAATTCCAAACTGTCAACCAATCCATCTAAATCTCATATTCCTCATTGCATTCCACCATCCACTTCAACATCCATGATATAAAAATCTCACATTGACCGAGTTTTGGAAAAAACTCTTTATCATAAGAACTTTAAGGGAACTCTATCACTATGCACACATCTAGATGAGTTTAAATTTGGTATCAACAAAGAGACAAGAACATCCAGGGTTTACATTCAAGTACTCGTATCTTGGCAAAGGAAGGCGTCGAGACATTCATGCCTCTTCCATGTTGACCCAAAAGGTTTTTCTTCGTTTTCGCTCTCTTTGTGTCATTCTTCCATTTCTATGTGTATTTGGGGGATGATGATAGTTTCGAGCTCCCTATAAACATTGTAGCAAGAAAATACTGACCCTAAATCCATAGATCCCTTATTTGTTTGGTGTTTTCATTTTGGGGGCAACCCCTATCTTTTCCTTTTCTCTTACATGATGTAGCTTTAATTAGAAACATATCACTTGGCATAGGGCTTTCTAAGTTATCTCTCATTTCTTCTTGTTTGCACTTATCATCTACTACTTTAAAGTAATTTCTCACAGTACATTGTTTAGCAATTTCTTCAAAGTGGGGAAATACATTGAAATTATTCTTTTGCATGGTTCATGGTGCAGTTTTCTTATTTCATACAATGTGTTTCTCACCTTGTGGATTACATTTTGTGCTCGATTTCCTTCAAGAGCATGATATCTCTAAGTATATTGTATTCCTATTCATGGCCTGATGTGACACACTGCATCCCCTAAGTTGTGAATCTTCTATTCTTTGATTGGTCCTCTCTTGGAGACATTATGCACAATGATCCCTAAGTTAAGACCTCACATGAGCTAAGCAAGACTCCTTTTAACATTTTCTATTTTCTATTTTGCATTTGTAATTATATGGCCACCTTGCATAGCATAGCTTGCATGCTTGTAGAGCCATTTTAATTGTTCATGAGCTCCAAGCATACAAAATTTTAATTGTCTCATGGAGTTCAAAAATCATTTCTTTTGTGTGGCACCTTATAAAAGTTATTAGGAGGTATAAATTTGGTATGGTTTGAGTGGGAAGCTTGACCGAGGCATGAATTTCCCCATAGCCACTTGTGTGTGTGTGTGTGAGTGCATACCAGCCTTGAGTATATGTTTCTCACATTTTTGGACTTCTCACCTAGTGGACAACTAGGAATTTTGTTGCCACAGAGAGAGTATGCAATTTTTCTTGGACAAACAACCTAGATCTGATCCACATTGGGATGGAAAAATGGTTGAAGCTTGATTTTATTCTCTTTTACCTTTTCTTTTTTGTCTTTGAAAACACATGCTTGTACTTTGTTGTTGCTCTTTATCATTCTTGTGTGTTCTTTTGTGCTTAGGTTGGTTTTCCATGCGATCTTGATCTTGGGGGTTTAACCACCCCTCTTTATCATTGTCATCTCATCTTATGTCATTGGTGCATTTGAACCCCTCTTGATGCATATTTTTCTACTTTAGTGTGATTTTGAAGCAAGTTCATCCTCTCACTAAAGTGGGGGCTAAATGCAGTGTAGAAAAATGTATCCCTTTACATTTCCACACTTGTTTGGGCCCTCCTTGTGGATTTTGGCTTAATGTTGCCTTGATTTAGTGTTGTAATGTGGATGACACATTTGCATTAGATCTTGGGCCCTTGTGAACTAATGGATTTTAATGGTACCTTGCTAAAGTGTTGTAACTCACTTTCACACTTTTCTAGGGTTTTATCAAATAACTCAGCATAATAAACTTATTTTTAATCAAAATAAACCTTAATATTGCCATGTTTAGAGTTTTGTAAAGTGTTGTAACACACTTTCACACTTCTCTAGGCTTGTCATTAATAATTTGGCTTTATTATACTTTAATTGGCCCTATTTTTCATCCACATGCCTCATTTATTGCATATTTTCAAGGATAATCCTAACACCAAACATTAACCAATCATAATTCATGTGTTTCTAGCTTGTGTGGCCTAGATTTAGGGATCTAGGACTCATTCAACACCTTGGGCGAATGGTTCCTACTTGGATCTTTTGGCCCTGAACCAGTTTTCACACATTTCTAAGAACTTTTGGCTTTTGGTCCCATACATTATGTCTGATGGGACTCATTCACCACCTTAGGTGAATGAGTCCCATGTGGCGCAAAACCAAATTTAATTCAAATTATTAGTAGGATTTTACTCTCCTAGATCTGATGTTGGCTTGTAGTCTTGTAATTTTGGGAATTCTTGCATAATTGAGTATAAATACAAGGTTCTTTCTCTCATTTTCATACCTATCATTCAAGAGAATTCACAAGAGCATTTGAGAATTCACACGAGAATTCAAGGGAAATTTATCAAGCATTTTAGAGAAACATTCAAGTGTCAATCATCATGTCAAGGATTCCATATATCATGTTTGTTATTGTGCTAAAAATTGTGATGTAGAGTTTATGATTCAAGCAAGTGTTTCAAACAAGATCAACATCATTCAAGCAAGATTCAAGATCCATATCCATTGCGACCATTTCAAGAATATTTTTAGCACCTCATTGCTAGGGTTTGGTGAATTACAACATTTCTTTTTTTTCATTCATCATTCTCCATTCATATTTGCTTGCATTTCAAGGTTTAATTACCAACAAGGGGTTTTACCAAGGCATACCCCTATTCACTAACCCCAAAAAAATTTTCCCTCTCTTTTGTGTGTGATTTGTAGGTCTAGGTTGCAGATTTCCTTAGGAGAAAGATTGGAGAGAAGTTGAAAATCATTCAAAGTTGTCATCAAGGCTTGAAGAACATTGGAGATTACCTAAATATTGCAAATCAGAGATTCAAATCCAGAAACCAATCAAGAAGGAAAAAGAAAACAAGGAAGAGTAGAACCAACTTTTATAGTTGTAGAAATTCCCAACTAGATGGATTCACCACTTTTGGAAAATGAGTCCCAGTTCTAATACATTTTTCAGGATTTTGCATATCTGGATACCCTTTTGGTAGATTTCTATTCTTGCACAGACTCCTAGAAACATGACTAATTCGCCCAACTTGGTGAGTGAGTCCCAATTGGCTTTGACAGTATATTTTTTAGTGATTTAGATCTCCATTCAACTAGTTTTCAATTTTCCATGTGCACACTTTCTTTTTTATAATTTTTCTTTTGCATTTAATTCATCTTTATAGGTCATTTAGAGTTAAATTGATTCAACTAGGGTTTTGTCTTACATTTTACATTTCATTGTCTTTTCCATGTCTAAACTTGGTGGTGAATGCCTCATTAGATCATATTCAATCCTCTAGATAGTCCCTTAGTAGATCTTTTTCTCTTTCGTGATCTCAAGGGTTCGTTCTTGAGTGAAAGTTGGTGAAAGTTGCCCCTTTTGGTCCTAAACCCCATATGTGAAAAGGGTGCCAATTTTCCACCTTTCACAATATTTATAGCAAAGACACTCTATAGGATTTCATACTTAGTTCTTGAGCATTCTAGAGCATCTCTTGTGAATCAACGCTCGTCAAGCATCTTCAATCAAGCTTTTACACAATGGATAATGCATAGAACTAATCAATCCACAATGGGATTGAGAGGTTTGCATACTAGTTTAGGTTCAATTTATTTGAGTTATGTTTAATTCTTTGAATTGAGTCTTTCTACTAGTGTGGAATTGAATTTCATTGAGATTATGCCTTTGATTGATCATTATTTTGTAGGTTCTTTGATTTGATGTTTTAAGATCCTAATTTCTTTTATTTTGATTTTATTTGATTAATTGAGCTAACATGCTCAAAAAATGGGAAATAGGATGGGGCCTACTATCCTTAAGGCGATAGGGTTACTATTTCACACTCAAGTTTCAGTCAAGGAAACCCTAGAGATCTCAATCTTAAGTATGCAAAGGAGAAGGAGATCTTGCAATAGGGTTGTTTTAGGGTTTGATTATAAACTAAAGAGGGGTTCACCACCAAGCTAGGGCTTGGAAAGACTAATTTAATGCAATCCTTCAAAAAATGACCTAGAAAAGCATGTAAATCATAATAGAAAACTAAGAGATGAAAGGCGTGCACCTAGAAACCTGAAGAGGACTCGATGAAGAATTAAAATTTTGAAAATATTGAAATTAATGTCTTCTAGGACTCATTCGCCAGTCTGGGCGATTTAGTCCCAAATTAGGGTTTCTAGGCAGGAATAGAAATCTAGTAGAGATACGACTAAAACTCTTGAAATCAAAAAAATTGCCTATATTGGGTCTCATACGTCAAGAGTGGAGTATCAGTCTAGTTAAGTTTTTCTGGAAATTTAAGGTTTGGTTCTACTCTTCAATGTCTACTCGGTCCTTTCCACTTGAGTTTTGAATCTAAATCTCTAATTTGCAACCTATAGATGTATTTCAATGATCTCCAATGCCAGATGACAACTTTTGAACACTTTGACAACTTTCTCCAAACATGCTCTTCAATATGTCTTCAATCTAGATCTGCAAATCACACACTAAAGAGAGGGAATTTTTTTTGTTTTGTTAGTAGAAATGGGTTTGCCTTGGTCAAACCCCATTTTGGTAATCAAACCTTGAAATGAAATAGGAAAGGAGAATGATGAATGAACAAAATGTAATATTTTCGCTCACCAAATCCTAGCAATAAACTCCTTCTTGAATGTGATAGATCTTGAATTGAATGCTAGCTTGAATCATAAAACCCTACATCACAATTGTTAGCTCAAAAACAAACATGATGCATGATGACTTTGACATAATGCTTGATACTTAAATAATGCTTTAAAACTCTTGATAATCAACCCTTGAAGAATCTTGAATGCTCTTTTAGACTCTTGAATTCTCTTGTGAACTCAAATTTTCTATAAGCATGCTCATTAAAATTTCTAGGTGTAAAATGAATGAAATAACCTTGTATTTATACTTGTTTGTGCTAAATTTCCTAAAATTACAACACTACATGCCAACATTAGAACTAGGAGGATAAAATCCTTCCAAGAATTTGAATTAAATCTAATTTTGGGCCACTCAGGACTCATACACCTGAAGTGGTGTACATGAGTCCCATTAGGCATTAATTATGGGACACATTTTTAAAATTACTTGGAATGATGCAAAATCCAAATCAGGGTTCTAGAACCTAGGTGGGACCCATATGCCCAAGGTGGTGTATGAGTTCCATATCACTAAATCTGGGCCACACAACCTAGAACCACTTGAATTATGATTGAATGTTCATTTATGTCCAGATTATCCTCATAAAGATGCATTAATTAAGGCTTGTAGATGAAAAATAAGGCCAAATAAGGCATAAAGAAGCCCAATTAATAATGAAAACCCTAGAAAAGTTTGAAAGCGTGGAAAAAAACTTTACAACACCTTAAATTAGGCACCAATAAGCTCATTTAGTTCACAAGGGCCCAAGACCTAATGTGAATGTGTCAAACACATTACAACACTAAATCAAGTAAAAATAATGCTTAATTTAACAAGGAGGGCCCAAACAAGCAAGGAAAAGGAAAGGGATACTTTTTTTTTTGCCATATTAGCCCCCACTTTATTGAGAGGATGAAATTTCTTCAAACTCACACTAAAGTAGACAAACTCGCTTCAAGAGGGGTCCAAGTGCACCAATGTTGATAAGATAGGATGACAATAATCAAGAGGGTTGATGAAGCCCCAAAGATCAAGATACTATGGAAAACCAACATGGACATAAAAGAACACACATGAAAATTATAGAAGGAGAAACAAAAAGGCACAAGCATACACTCCCAAAGACAAGGAGAAAAGAAGAACAAAGGCAAAATAGGGGTGGATCAAGCTTCAACCGTTTGACCAAAATGATATGGATAAGATCTAGGTTGTTTGTCTAAAAAGTGCACACTCACTTTAAGGCAACGAAACTCAGGGCTATCCACTAGGTGAGTATCCAAAGAGGTGAGACACATACATAGATAACCGGTATACACTCACACATACACGCGAGTGGCTATGAGAAAGTCATGCCTCAAATCGGCTTTCTGTCTAGCCATACCAAAGTTATACCTCCTGATAACTTGGATAAGGCACGACATGCAAAAATGAACTGTGAGCTTCATAAGGAAAGAAAATATTTGTATGCTTGAAACTCATGAACAAACAAGATGGCTCCACAGGTATGCAAAGTGTGTTATGCAAGGTGGCCATATAACTGAAAATGCAAATGCAACAATAGTGTAAGGAATGTTTGAAGGAGTATTGCTTAGTTTATGTAAGGTTTTAACTTAAGGAACACTTTGCCTAATCTATCCAAGAGAGGATTAATCAATGAATAGAAGATTCAAAAATAATGGGATGCAATGTGTCACATCAAGCCACTAAGAGGAATTTAATATGCTAAGAGAGATCACTCTCTTGAAGGACATCACACCAGATTTCACCACAAAGCGAGAGACACATCACATGTAGCAAGAAGACTACACCATGAAACATGATAAATGAAAAATAATAATGCCAATGTATGCCCCCACTTTAAAGAAATTGCTAAACACCATGTTGTGAGAAATTAGTTTAAAGTAGAAAAGGATAAATGCTAACAATAAAGAAGACATGAGAACTAACTTGGAAAGCCCTATGCCAAGTCATATGTTTCGAAGTGAAGCTACGTCGTGAAAAGAACAAGGGGTTGCCCCAAAAATGAAACTCCAACACATGAGGGTTCCATGGATTTGAGGTCAGTATGTTTTTGCTACAATACTTTTAGAAAGATCATAACTATCATCATTCCCAAAATACTCATAGAACTAGAAGAATGACATAAAAAGAGAGAAAACAAAGAAAAATCCTTTTGGGTCAACATGGAAGAGACATGAATGTCTTGACACCCTGTGTCATCCCCAAAAGGAAAACACAAGACAAAACAAAGTATAAAGAAAATTATTTTGGGTCAACATGGAAGAGACATGAATGTCTCGACGTCTTGCATTATCCCCAAAATGAAAAAAACATGACAAAACAAAGTATAAAGAAAAATATTTTGGGTCAACATGGAAGAGACATGAATTTTTTTACGCCTTGCATCATCCCCAAAAGTAAAATACAAGACAAATGAAAAGATAAAGGAAAAGCTGTTGAAAGATTTACGACATAGAGAAGAATGTAGGTACAAAAGAGGAATGTCACAAAAAGAGAAAAAAAAAAATAGAATAGTATAGGGTATCACATTACACACATGAAATCACACAAAATAAGAAGAAATAATGTAACTAGCTAGTTAGGGATATGCGAGTCAACCTAAAGCAGGTCGTCTGCATCCCAATCATGTTTATCATATACAGAAGGAAAACAACTAGCCAAAGGGACAATGACAAATGCACTACTAGGACAAGGCTATCTAAATCTTGCCCCCACTTAGTGTAATACAAGAATGAGTTAAGATAGGTGATGAGAAGGATCATGTAATAGCGAGCATACAAAGATTCTACAACTATTTACATGATAGGAAGCAAAATTGCTCAAATACCTTAGGGGACGATTTCTATGATTGCAAATTGTTGAAGGATCCTTATTAAAGTATGACACTCATCAGTAAGATTCCCAAGAGTTCGATGGTATGCACAATATTTGGTTATATTTAAAAAAAATTCTTCTATTAGGGGGTGATAGTTTAAGATGACCTATGTCTATAAGGTGTTCCATTTTTCATTCAATTTATGTTTAAGTGTGTAAGGATGGTAATGGTTTGAGCTCGTAAGGTCTCTTTTTTTTAGTAAATTCACTAAATTCTTGAGTTGAATGTTGAGGAGGAGGACCTAATATGATCCTGTCATCCCTATCATTGTTAGAAATCATTGGTTGTTTTTTAGGAAGGAGGACACTCATATCGAGAGGAGGATCTTGATATCCTAATCCTTTAGTATTTTCAATTGTTATTTGCACTAGGAGTTGATGAATTTTGTATTCAATTGTTGTATCACATCCGTGTTTACTCAAGATCATGAATCATTTTCCATATGTCTCTTCTAGGTTGATGGGAATGTTTTTCACCTTGTTAACATAGAATGGTAAAGTGTTTTCTTGATTAGGGGAACTAGGTTCACCTACTATAGGGAACTTAGGTTGAACTTATGTCTCAGTTTTAGGATGTAAGTAACCAAACATCTCAAGTGGTGGTATTATAGGAGGTGTTGGTTGTTGCATTGATGGATAAAAGGATGCATTGTTTTCAAGGTTGTTAAGGCAATCATTTAGGAATTTATTCATGTTGTCATCATCTTCTGCAATGATGTCAACATCACGAGGAGGACATGCATTAGGACATGGGTGAGCATGAGTAATTCCAATGCCATTAGGGCCATTTGCAAAAGCACAAATTGAAACATCCACTAGGGACTTCAATGGCATCAAATCTTGCCAAAGCACACATCCATGATGGAATGCAATGCGAGTTTCAAATTCTAACAAGGTAATTACACTATGCAACAATCTGAAATGAAATGTTCTAAATTCAATTTTGAATGTAAGTAGTACATAAGATGAACCAATTTAATTTAGATGTAATGAATTGACTGAAACATAAAGCTTGTAAACTGAAACAAAAAGTTATCAACAACAAACCGAAGCTAAAAAATAGAGTTTTCAATTCTAGAAGATGGAGTTTAAAATCTACAATGGGACTAAATTTCCTAGAGGGGCATATGAGTCCTAGTAAGGGTTTTTTCACAATTTTTAGAAAATTCTAATTGGTTTTTATGCTTTATGGTTTGTATTATCTATAGAATAAATGAAAATACAAATTTTAGATGAAATTGAATGATGTAAGATGAAAAAATGCAACCTATATGCACTTTCACTAATGCAAGAATTATAAACCCTAGAATGTCAATTAACTAATGCAAAATCCAATGCAATGATAACGCAAGCAAAATTTAGGATGATAATGCACTCCAAATCAGAATTAAGATGTTCTAAATGTAGGTTCCCTAAAATGAAACAATTAGAAATAGAATGGGGCCTACCATCCTTGAGGAGATAGGGTTCTTATTTCACACTCAAGTTTCACTCAAGGAAACCATAGAGATCTCAATCTAAAGTATGCAAAGGGGAAGGAGATCTTGCAATAGGGTTGTACTAGGGTTTGATTATAAAACTAAAGAGGGGTTCAAAACCAAGGTATGGATTGGAAAGACTAATGAAATGCAATACCTAATGCTTAAACCTAATGTAATGCAATCCTTCCCAAAATGACCTAGAAAAGCATGTAAATAAGAACAAAAAGCTAAGAGATGCCAAGGTATGCACCTGGA
The DNA here is from genome assembly GCA_007115665.2 of Sequoiadendron giganteum. Lineage (NCBI taxonomy): Eukaryota > Viridiplantae > Streptophyta > Pinopsida > Cupressales > Cupressaceae > Sequoiadendron > Sequoiadendron giganteum. The sequence continues at coordinate 114,884,799 of CM021109.1, forward strand.
AACTTGAAGAGGATTGGATAAAGACTTGAAATATTGAAAAACCTGAAATCAATCCGTGTTGGGACTCATACGCCAGTCTAGGTGATTTAGTCCCAAATTAGGGTTTCTGGGTAGGAACACAAATCTAGCAAAGATATGACTGAAACTCTTGAAATTTGCAAATTTCCCTATACTAGGACTCATACGCCAGGAGTGGCATATCAATCCAATTAAGGTTTTTTGTAAATTCAAGGTTTGTTCTGCTCTTCAATGTCTTCTCTATCATTTCCACTTGATTTTCAAATCTAAATATCTGATTTGTAGTCTATAGATGTCTTTCAATGATCTCCAATGCAAGATGGAAATTTTTGAACACTTTGAAAAATTTCTCCAAACTTTCTCTTCAATATGTCTTCAATCTAGATCTACAAATCACACACTAAAGAGAGGGATTTTTTTTATATTTTTAGTAGAAAGGGGTTTGCATTGGTCAAACCCCGTTTTGGTAATCAAACCTTGAAATAAAATGAAATAGGAAAGGAGAATGATGAATGAAAAAAAATTAATGTTGCAACTCACCAAATCCTAGCAATAAAGCGTTGAAAACATGCATGAAGTGGCTCTAGTAGATGTAGATCTTGACTCTTGTATGAATGTGATAGATCTTGAATTGAATGCTAGCTTGAATCATAAAAACCTACATCACAATTGTTAGCTCAAAAACAAACATGATGTATGATGACTTTGACATGATGCTTGATACTTGAATAATGCTTTAAAACACTTGATAATCAACCCTTGAAGACTCTTGAATTCTCTTGTAAACTCTTGAATGATCTTGTGAACTTAAATTTTCTATATTGATGCTCATTCAACTTGCTAGGTGTAAAATGAATGAAATAACTTTGTATTTATACTTTCTTATGCCAAATTTCCTGAAATTATAACACTACAAGTTGACATTAGATCTAGGAGGATAAAATCCTGCCAAGAATTTGAATTAAATATAATTTTGGGCCATGTGAGACTCATATGATAGAAGTGGTGTATGAGTCCCATTAGGCATTAATTATGGGACACATTTTCAAAATTGCTTAGAATGATGCAAAATCTAGATAAGGTCCCTAGAACCTAGGTGCAACCCATATGCCCAAGGTGGCGTATGAGTCCCAAATCACTAAATCTAGGCCACACAACCTAGAAGCACTTGAATTATGATTGAATGTTGATTTATGTCGAGATTATGCTCAGAAAGATGCATTAATTAAGGCTTGTGGATGCAAAATAAGGCCAAATAAGGCATAAAGAAGCCCAGTTAATAACGGTAACCCTAGAAAATTTTAGAAGTGTGGAACAACACTTTACAACACCTTAAATAAGGCACCAATAAGGTCATCTATTTCACAAGGACCCAAGACCTAATGTGAATGTTTCAAACATATTACAACACTAAATCAAGGCAACATTATGCTTAATTTAACAAGGAGGTGCCAAATGAGAAAGGAAAAGTAAAGGGATACTTTTTCCATTGCCACACATACTTACAAAACCATACACTTTCAACTCTTAACCCTATGCCTTATACCCTCAACCCATACCCTAAACCATATACCCAATATCATAAACCCTAATCCCTATACCCTATACACTTAACCTTTGACAGTCAACCCTAAACATTATCCCTCAAGCATAAACCCTCAAACCTCAACCCTATACCTTATACCTTATACCCTCAACCCTATACTTAATCCCTAATCCCTAAACCCTAAAACCTATACCTTAAACCCTAAATCCTACACCCTCATCCCTATACCCTATACCTTCAACCTTATACCTTAAACCCTAAACATTATCCCTCAACCCTATACCCTCAAACCTATACTTAAACCCTAAACCCTACACTCTCAACCCTTAACCCTATGCCTTATACCCTAAACCCTATACCACATATCCTAAACCCTAATACCTATACCCTACACACTTAATCTTATACACTCAACAAGCTGAACATTATCCTTCAAATGTAAGCCCTCAACCCTAGACCCTATACCCTATACCCTCAACCCTATACTTAAACACTAATCCCTCAACCCTCAACCCTATACCTTAAACCCTAAACCCTACACCCTCAACCCTCATCCCTATACCTTATACCCTCAAAATTATACCCTAGAATTTGAACATTGTCCCTCAACCCTATACTTAAAACCTAAACCATACACTCACAATAATTAACCCTATACCTTATACCCTTAACCCATACCCTATACACTTAACCTTAGACACTCAACCTTGAAAATTATCCCTCAATTGTAAACCATCAACTCTATACCCTATACCATTAACCCTATACTTGAGCCTTAATCCCTCAACCCTCAACCCTATACCTTATTTACCCTAAACCCTACACCCTCAACCCTCATCCCTATACCTTGTACCCTCAACCTTATACCATAAACCATTAACATTATCCCTCAACCTTATATGAGCTCAACCCTATAATTAAACCCTACACTCTCAACCCTTAACCCTATGCCTTATACCCTCAACCCATACCCTAAATCCTATACCAAATATCCTAAACCCTAATCCCTATACCCTATACATGCTCAACCTTGAACATTATCCCTCAATTATGAACCCTTAACCCTATACTTAAACCCTAATCCCTCAACCCTCATCCCTATACCCGATAACCTCAACCTTATACCCTAAACCCTAAACATTATCCCTCAACCCTATACTTAAAATCTAAACCATACAATCTCAACCCTTAACCCTATGCCTTATAACCTAAACCCATACCCTAAACTCTATACCCAATATCCTAAACCCTAATCCCTATACTCTATACAATTAACCTTATACAATCAACCTTGAACATTATCCTTCAACTATAAAACCTTAACCATTTACTTAAATACTAAATCCTAAACCCTCAACCCTGTACTTTAAACCCTACACCCCCAAACCTCACCCCTATACCATATACCCTTAACCATATACTCTAAACCTTGAACATTGTCCCTCAACCCTATACTTAAAACCTAAACCTTAACCCTATGCCTTATGAAAGGGAAAGTAGAGGTGTGGAATACGCTTTCCTAACACTAATGCCTTATAGGAGAAGTGAAAAAACCAACATTCATGAATTTCTTACACTTAAGATGCACACATACAAAATTAACAAGAGTTATAGAAAAATAAACATACAAATAGAGAAGACACCAAATTTATGTGGGAAAACCCTTTCAAAAGAAATTCCACCACACCAAGAGAAACCACTTTGTATTACAGTAAAACATTTACATACAAATTTAATAGACCTCCCTCAGACTTCCCTCTATTTCAATGCTCTTACAACATACAATGAAATCAAACTCACCATCACCCTTTAGTGACTACTACAGTGGATGTGATTGTTACAAGTCTTACATTCATCATTCAATCAACCAACCAATTAGATGTATTTAATTACACATTTTTCATACAAGAAAATCTAATCCTTGATGGACCACCCTGCAATCATGCATCGGGCTGCCCAACACTTATTTTTTCCATAATCGGATTTTGTCAACCGACGACTCGAGCCTTGCAGTTAATGCTTTCACCTCTTCAAGAAATCAACCAATCGGTTGTTGATTTACAACAACAATGTGAAATCAAAAGTATTATCGCACCATGTGTTGTAACGCTACTTTTCGATCACTCTGACCGTCGATTCATACCTGCCAACCAAGCATTGAGCTCCTTTTACCATGCCACTGCACGTAATTCGATCGATCCTCATGGTAGTGTGGTGTACCGCGCTACTACCTATCTCAAACATAGCTTTCATGGTCTGGTGGTACACGCACTGCACCACCGTGAATGAGAAATGGGACCACCACAGTATGGCAATAGGTTCTTAGCCACCAGGCCACTACCCTCACCGTACCACTATTGAGCCTTGCACAACCCTCCGCAGTATGGAGGTAACTATCTACGTCGACAACCAAAAATTACCGTGCCACCACGCCATCGCCAAAAGGCCATCATTGTATGGTGGTAAACCATCTATGTTGACCGTCAAGCCTTCACCGTGCAACTATCAAACAATGAGGATTCTGCCACGGTATGGTGGTAATACCACCCAATTGTGGACCGAAAAAAGAGGCTTGTGGTAAGGAAATAACCCGTGCAACCACGTCTCCAAGAGATGCTCCCAACGGTAGAGTGGTAAAGGCCAGAAAAAGTAGGAAATCCACCAAGTCTTAAATAGAGGTTCCAAGCCAGAAGTTGAGTCGCCTATTTCCAACAAGATCCCAGTTGACGGAGACTTCCTGGCTTCCTCTAGACTTCAAATTTATTGACGATCATAGGCCCTAAGGCCCATCAAACTTGCACACCATCTAAAATTTTATGTGCTCACTGGATTTGTCAATGCATCAACAATATTCTTCAAAGTATCCACCTTCTCTAAAGAGACCTTTCCATCCTCCACCATATCCCTCACGAAGTGATACTGCACATCGATATGCTTCGTCTTGGCATGGAAAGTCAGTTTTTTTGCCAAGAAAATGGCACTCTGAATGTCACAATAAATACTAATCTTCCCAGCATTAAAACTAGTATCAGAACACAAATGACTCAACCAAACAACTTCTTTACAGGCGTGTTTTGTTGCCATGTACTCTACCTCAATAGTGGACAAAGAGACTACAGGCTATCACTTTCTCATCCAATTGATTGCACCACCATTTAACATGAAAATGTATCCACTGGTGGACCTTCTATTGTCAATGTCCCCTGCCCAATCAGAATCTACATATCCATGAATGTTGAGAGTCCTCTGTGATCTAACCAAATTTCCATGGTAACACAAAGCATATGCTGAAGTACCTCTCAAATATCTAAACACTCTCTTCACAACATCCCAACATGTTCTTCCTTGATTTTCCATAAAACGGATAAGTTATCCCAATGCTTGGGCAATGTATAGCCTTGTACAGAACATTGCATACATAAAAATACTAATAACACTTGTATAGGGAACCCTGCTCATGTCCTCCATCTCAATAGGAGATTTTGGACAATCTTCAACAAATAGCTTCGTTCCCTGCAAAATTGAAACAACTAGCTACTTGCAATCATTCATATCAAATCTCTCCAGAATAGTGTTAACATACTTACTTTGGCTAACCCAAAGCTTTCTACTCATTATGTCCCTAGTTATTTCCATCCCCAGAATATACCTTGTTGTACCCAAATCTTTCATTTCGAACTTTGCAGACAACTGAGATTTAAGATCAGAAAGTAGACTTACTATTTCCTATGAACAACATATCATCCACGTACAGGGTAATAATAAGCACACAATCATTTTTCAGATTTATAATGCACACAGTAATCAGATTTTGATCTCACAAATCTCATAGACAACACAAAGGTGTCAAACTTTTGGTACCATATTCTAGGAGACTACTTCAAACCATACAAATATTTCTTTAATTTGTAGACCAAACCTTCTTTAGCTTTTTCAACGAAGTGCTCAGGATGGGACATGTACATTTCTTCTTCTAGCTCTCCATGGAGAAACGTTGTCTTCACATCCATCTGCTCAATATCTAAGTCATATGTTGCTGCCAATGACAACATAAATCTGATAGATGCCATCTTAGTTGCAGGGGAAAATGTTTCTCCATAATCAATTCCCTCTACCTGGGAATATCCCTTTGCAACCAACCTTTCTTTATAATTTTCAACACTGCCATCTACACCAGTCTTCTTCTTAAATACCCATTTAAAACCAACAAGCTTTCACCCTTTATGAAAAGGTACCAATTCCCAAGTTTCATTCTTCTTCAATGATTCCATTTCTTCATTCATGGCTTCCAACTAGGAATTTGAATCAGACATATTAATTGCCTCTTTCACAGTCCTAGGCTCATCAGTGCTAGTAATCAAAGCATAGGCACAATTTGAATCTAACATAGAGAAACCATACCTCTCAAGTTGTCGTCATTCATGTGTAGACCTTCTTACTGGTTGAGGTGGTGGTTCTTCATCTCTAAAACTCTCAAAGTTGCTTAAAATCTCCCCAGTTTTAGGTACACCATGTAGTTCCTCTTTTTTCAGGAGTCTGAGGAAATTCAACTACATCATCCTTCTTTTCTCTTTTATCTGTCTCTAACTATGGATCAACTACTGAAGGCTTCAACTCATGAAATATTACACTTCTATTGTATAGAACCTTCTTAGTATCAGGATTCCAAAGCTTGCATCCCTTCACACTGACACCATAGCCGATGAAGATACATTTAACAACCTTGTTCTCCAACTTACATCTCTTCCCATTTGGCACATATGCATATGCCTCACAGCTAAAGACACAAATATGTCTCAGGGAGGGTTTCTTACCAGACCAAGCTTCCAAAGGTTTTTTGTGTACAAGAGTAGAACAAGGTGGATGATTTACTAGGTAACATGTTCTAGCCATAGCCTCAATCCAGAACCTGTGCTCCAGACTAACACTTCTCAACATACTTCTCGCTCGCTCCATTAATGTTATGTTCAACCTTTCAGCAACTCCATTCTTTTGTGGAGTATAAAGCATAGTTTTATGCCTTTTAATCCCATGGTCTTTGCAGTATCTTTCAAAATATACAAAACAAAGCTCATCACCATTATCCATCCTCAAACATTTGATTTTCCTTCCAGTCTGATTCTTTACCAATTTTTTAAACTCTTTAAAATGATTGAACATTTATGATTTACTTTTAAGGAAGTATACAAATGTCCTTCTCGAATAATCATCAATAAAAGAAACATAATATCTAGACTTCAATAATGAAGGAACATTCATTGGACCAAATACATCATAGTGAACATAATCTAGTACACCAAAATATTTATGAGGACTCGAATAAAATGAAACATGATGTTGCTTTCCATAAATGTAGTGTTCGCAAAAATCAAACTCAAGGTTACAATCAACAAGCCCTTCAACAAGATTTTTATTTTTGAAGGTTTTAAAACCTTTCTCACCTATGTGACCGAGTATATGATCCCAAAACATGGTTTTCTCTACTGGGAGTTTCACCTCCAAGGAATTTGCATCCAAAGGAGTGTCATTCTTCTTCTCTTCATGAGTATCTTTGCCTGACTTTACAGAGACGTTGTTACATTGAACATGACATGCATCTAGCTTGTATAGAGTGCCAGTACGTACACCCTTATCTAGCACCATTGCGCCTCTAGCCATATTACACCCTTTACACAAGAAATAAAATTCCACACCAGCATCATTTAGCTTACTGATAGAAAGTAAGTTACAAGCCAAACCTAGTATGTGTAGTACACCACCAATCCCTTTGATTCTACCATCAAGGAATTGTATTTTGACCCTTCCACGACCAAAAATCTCTAGTGTTGAATCCCTTGCTAGGTACACCTTTCCACCATCATACTGTTCATACTTAGTGAACCACTCTTTGAGAGACGTCATGTGGAAAGATGCACCCGAGTCAACCAACCAGACATCATCTGATGCTTGAGTTGCCAAGGCTACAATGAAGGCATCTGCATCACTCTGAAAAGATTCATTGTCAGAAGAGATATTCTTCTTTTTCTTCTTCTCCTTACAATCCTTTTGGATATGGCCAAGTTGCCCACAACTCCAGCATTTCACCTTGGGCTTTTTGCTAGGAGACTTGGATCTCCCTTTAGATTTGGTTTTAAACTTCTTTTCCTTCTTTCCTTTCTCCTTTGATCTACCTCGAACAACAAGGGCCTCTTTGGCCATATCTCAAGACTTCCTCTGCATTTCTTTTGATAGAAGCAAAGCAACTGCGTCTTCCATCTTGAAATTAGTTGTTGTACTTCCAATAGCCATTACCAGATGGTCCCAAGTGTCAGGTAAGGAACATAACAAAAGCATGCAACGATCCTCCTCCTTTATCTTCACACCCACATATGCCAACTGAACAAAACTCATATTAAATGAGTTTAGATGGTCTGCAACAGATGCACCTTCGTCCATTTTTAAGGATTACAACTTCTTTCTATGGAATAACTTATTCACTAGAGACTTTCTCTGATAAATGTCACCAAGCTTCTTTCATAATGAAGTTGCAGACTTCTCCTCATGAACATTCATGAGTATAGAATCATCCAGACTAAGCCTTATCAAGCCTCTAGATTTTCTATCTGCAAGATCCCAATATTCTTGTTTCATACCTTGTGGCATAGTTCCAAACATAGCAACCCAGAGGTATCTATCCACAAGCAAGTCTTCTATTTTGAGTTTCTAGAACTCAAAGTTGCCGCCATTGAATTTTTCAATTTCTAGTCTACCTGATGTACTCGCCATCTCAAATAGAACTCGGTTCTAACTTTGCAAGACTCCCACTAGAACAATAATAGCACAAAATACCAGCCCTACTAACAAGGATAACACAACTAGCCAGGCTCTGATACCACTTGAAAGCGAAAGAAGAGGTGTTGAATACACTTTCCTAACACTAAAACCTCAGAGGAGAAGTGCAAAAACCAACATTCATGAATTTCTTACACTTAAGATGCACACATACAGGATTAACAAGAGTAACAAAAAAATAAACATATAGACAAAGAAGACACCAAATTTACGTGGGAAAACCCTTTCGGGAAAAAACCCACCATACCAAGAGCAGTCACTTTGTATTACGGAAAAATGTTTACATACAAAGTTAAGAACCCTCTCTCAGACTTCCCTCTGCTCCAATGCTCTTACAATATACGATGAAATTAGAATCACCGTCACCCTTGAGTGTCTACTACAATGCATTCGACTATAACAATTCTTACATTCATCATTCAATCAACCAACCAATTGGATGTATTGAATTACACATTTGTCAGACAAGAAAATCTGATCCCTAACCGATTGTCCTGCAATCACGCATTGGGCCACCCAAAATTTACTTTTGTTTTCCATAATCGGATTCCGTCAACCGCCGAATCGAGCCTTGCAGTTAATGCTTTCACCTCTTCAAGGGTGATCCCACAATACTGGTTTACAATTTTTGGCCAAACTCGACACTGAAATTATTATTTTTAACTAAATATTCAAATTCGGGCACCTATGGCGATTTAAACATGAGGAATTTCAAGATGATGCAAACTAGAGTTTCGTCAAATTTTGTCTGTAGATTCTAAAAATATTTTTTTCAAAATTTTTGGAATCAAATTGCACTTATTTTTCCATCTCCCACGAAAACCGGTTTTTTTCAGAAAAAAAGTGACACTCATCGTATACAACATAGCCTTTTTTGTATGAAGGATAAAATTATAATTTTTTTGAATTTAGATTTGTAACTACGATATCTAGCACTTTCATTTGGTCTCATAGTTTTTTATTGAATATTTTTTCCTTAATCAAGTTTCAAAGTCAAACCAATTGCAATTTAAACATAGGTGGACTATATACAACATAACTTTTTTTGTATGTATCGAACTTCAATTTTTTTTTTTAATGGATAAAGGAAATCAATACCCAGCACGAACATTTTTTTTATAATTTATTTTGATAATCTGCTATTTTTCCACATGTGCAAAACAAAGAGCTTGATTTTCGGTGAAAAACCTACGTTTAATAAAACTAAAAAAACACATACATAATAAAACCAAAACATATTAAAATTTTATTTGTTGGATAGCTCGTTCTGAGGACTACCATCTTCCAATTGGTTTTGTGAGGTCTCCTCCATTTTCATCCTCAACCCGAGCTTCGAAGGGTAGAAATTTGGTAAAATTTGGTGGAAGAGGGGGAGAAGGGCAAAAAAGGGGGGTTCGCTCCGAACGAACCCACCTTTTTTTGAATTGTCCATTGATTTCTATAAAGAAATGTGACATCATAGGGTTCAAGCGAATCCACCATGCAAAAGGGGGTTCACTCGAACTAGGGGTTCGACCGAATCCCTCTTTTGGGTTCATGCAAACTCCCTAGTTAGAATGAACCCTCAAAAACATGAAATTTCGAATGTGTGAGCATTTTTACAAATTTCCTTCCTCATCAAAATTGAACACCACTATTATGGGTTTACCCTCAAGCAATCGACCAATCAATTTTTGATTTACAACAAAAATGTAAAATCAACAAGTATTATCATGCCGCATGTCATAATGCTACTTTTCCATCGCTCTAACCGTCGAATCATACCTGCCAACCAAGCACTAAGCTCCTTTTACCATGCCACCACATGCAATTCGATCGATCCTCACGATAGTATGGTGTACCACACTACCACCCAACTTAGACATAGCCTTCATAGTCTAGCGGTACACACATCGTACCACCATGAATGAGAAACATGACCACCGTGGTATGGTGGTAGGCTCTCAACCAGAAGAATGCCACCCTCACCATGCCACCGCTGAGTCTCACGCAACCCTCCATGGTATGGAGGTAACTGTCTATGTCGATCTCCATGGCTTACCACTCCACCACACCATGGCCAAAAGGCCATCATGGTATGGTGGTAAACCGTCTATGCCGACCATCGAGCCTTCACCGTACAACCATCAAATAGTGAGGAGTCTATCGCAGTATGGAGGGAACACCACCCAACCGCAAATAGGAGGGGTCCCAAAGTAATCAAATAGTGGAGGTAATCACCATTAGGAGGGGTCCCAAAGTGGAGGTAATCACCATTAGGACACACTTTTTAAACCCACTTTGGGACCCCTTCTAATGGTGTTTACTCACTCTAGGGAAATAAATGTACAATAAATACTAAATCCGAGGAATTTGAATCTAGCATCTTCTCGCTTATTGATCCCATATATTTTATTAGGATTCCATTCTAGTAGGTTTCCAATCTACTTCCTCTATAATGTGAGAGGTTAAACCTAAAATAACACATACAAACATACATATATATGGGTAAGTGCACCAATCTGTGACACAATTTTGATGCCAAATTGCAAAAAAAACCCGTAATAGGCCATATTATGCTCGCCAAATTTGGCGCTCTCCAAATGGCTTTACCATTTGGCGAGTGCCAAATATCTTGAATTTTGCAATGAGTGAATGAGTGTGAGTTCTCTTTCTTTTTGCAATGAATTTTGGAATGCATTTTTCTAAACTCTTTTATTTTCTCTTTCTCTTCCAAGGAAACTATATACATGAAATAAACATTTAAGTTTAATTTTACATTTACATATGGACATTTACTTTCTTATACTTTAAGTTATATTACATGTATATAGGCAGGGTGTTTGAGAGTGGTTTCAGATCTCTAGGAATTATAATGCAAATTGTAGTTTTTGGAAGATCTTAAAAATTTTAGTAATTAGCAATTCAAATTTTAGTAATCAGGAGGTCAAATTTTAGTAGTCAACAAATTGTATCAACTTTATCTCTCCTTCTCTCTACTCTCTATCTCTCCACTCCCTCTCTCTCTCTCTCTCTCTCTCTCTCTCTCTCTCTCTCTCCCTTGCTCTCTCTCTCTCCCCTCTCTCTCTCACACCCCTCTATCTCCTCCCTACATCTGCCTCCCCCCTCCCCTCTCTCTCTCTCTTTACCTACCTCTCCCTCCATCACTTTGTATCTCACTTATGTCTCCCTCCCTACCTCTTTCCCTCTCTACTCTCTATCTCTCCTCTCCCTCCCTCTACCTACATCTCTCTCTCACTCTTTATCCCTCTCTTCCCCCACTTTCTCTCTAACTCTCTCCTCTCTATCTCATAATTCTCTCTCCCTCCCTCTCACTCTCCCCTCTCTATCTCACCACTCTCTCTATCTCTCTCTCTCTCTCACACAAACCTCTATCTCCCTCACTAACACTCCCTCCCTCCATCCTTCCCTCTCTACTTCTCTCTATCTCTCCTCTCCCTCCTCTCTTGACCTCACCCTCCCTCCACTTCTTTTTGTCTCTCCTCCCAATCTCTCTCACTATTGTCCCTCCCTCCCTCCCCCTCTTTCTCTCTCAATCGATCTTTTTATCTCTCTCACTCACACACACACCTCTATCTCCCTACCTATCCTTCCCCTTTGTACTCTTTATCTCTCCTCTCACTTTCCCTCTCTATACATACCTCTCCCTCCATCACTCTCTTTCTCCATCCCTCTCTATCTCACTTATGCCTACTTCCCTACATCTTTCCCTCTCTACTCTCTATCTCTCCTCTCCCTTCCTCTACCTACCTCTCTCTCTATATCTCCATCTCTCTCTTTCTCTCTCAATCTCTCCTCTCTATCTCACCATTATCTCTATCTCTACCTATCACCCCTCCTCTCTAAATCACCATTCCCTCTCTCCTAGTTACCCTCCTTCCCTCTCACTCCCTCCTCTCTAAATAACCATTCTATCTATCCCATTTTCCCTAATTCCCTCTCTATGTCTCACTTATCCCTTTCTACCTCTCCCTCCCTCCAACCTCCCTCTCTCTCTCTTTATCTCTATTTCTCATTCTCTCCTTACCTGTCTACTCTCTATCTCACCACTCTCTCCATCTCACTCTCCCTCCTTCCCTCTCTCCCTCCTATCCATCCCTCTCTCCTTCCTCTCTACCTACCTCTCACTCCACTACCTACCACTCTCTCCCTCACCCATCTTTCTCTCTTACTCTCTCCTTCCCTCTCTACTCTATATCTCTCCCCCCTTCCCTCTCTAATCTATTTCTCTCTCTCCCCCTTCCTCTATCCCCTCATTTTCTCTCCTCTCACTCTCTCTCCCTCTCACACACACTCACCTCTATCTCCTCCTTTCCTCTCCCACCATCCCTCCACTCTCCACTTCTCTCTATCTATCATCTCTCTCTACATCTCCTTCCCTCTATATTTATCTTTATCTCCCCTCTCCCTCTCTTTACCCACTTCTCCCTCCATCACTCTATATCTCAATCATGTCTCCTCTCTCTCTCTCTCACACACACACACACAAACACACACACCTTTATCTCCTCCCTAATTTTCCCTCCCTCCCCTCTCTAATTCTCTCTATCTCTCCTCTCTCTAAATCTCCTACCCTCTCTACCTATATTTATATCCCCTATCCCTTTTTTTACCTACCTCTCCCTTCATCACTCTGTATCTAACCTATGTTCCCCTACCTACCTAGGGTTGAGGTATTAAGGGTGAAGGGTTGATAATTGAGGGTTGAGGGTTTGATTTATAGGGTAGAAGGTAGAGGGTAGATGGTTTAAGGGTTGAGGGTTGAGGGTAGAGGATAGAGGATAGAGGGTAGAGGGTAGAGGGTAGAGGGTAGAGGGTAGAGGGTAGAGGGTAGAGGGTAGAGGGTTTAAGGGTCAAGGGATTAAGGGTTGAGGATTGAGGGATTAGTGTATAGAGTTTACTTGGGTTTAAGGGTTTAAGGGCTAAGGGTATAGGGTTGAGGGATTAGGCTAGAGAGGGAGGGAAGGATGGAGGGAGAGATGGAGGGAGAGAATAGGAGATAGGGATAGAGATATATGATTGTTGATGATCTAATGTATAGGATAGAGAGTTGAAAATTGAGGGTATAGGATTGATGGTTTAGGGTATTGGGTAGAGGGTAGAGGGTAGAGGGTAGAATGTTTAAGGGTTTAGGGTTGAGGGTAGAGGGTTTAGGGTAGAGAGTTGAGGGTTGAGGTTTTAGGGTTAAAGGTTCTAGGATTGAAGGTAGAGGGTTGAGGGATGAGGGTTTAAGAGTTAAGGGTTGAGGGATTAGGGTAGAGAGTTTAATTGGGTTTAAGGGTTGAGGGTAGAAGGTAGAGGGTTTAGAGGTTTAGGATTTAAGGGTTGAGGGTTTAGGGTTGAGGGATTAGGGTTTAGGGATTAGGAAAGAAGGTGGGATGGAGGGAGGGAGAGATGGAGGGAGAGTCTTGAGAGAGAGATAGATATTAGAGTTGAGCTAGAGGGTAGAGGTTTAGGGTTAAGGTTTACATTTAGGGAGGAGAGATGAGAGTGTGGAGTGAAGAGAGAAGAGAGAGAAGAGAGAGGAGAGAGAAGAAGTGAGAGAGAGAGGGAGAGAGGAGATAGAGGAGTGGTGAGTGAGAGAGAGAGAAGAGAGAGAGAGAAAGAAGAAGAGAGAGAGACACGGAGAGGGAGGGGGTAGAGGGAGAGTCTTGAGAGAGAGAGGGAGGGAGTGGGAGAAAGATAGAGGGTAGAGGGTTAAGGATTGAGGGTAGAGGGTTTAAGGGTTAAGGGTAGAGGGGAGAGACATAGAAGGAGTGGGTGAATGAGTGAGTGAGTGAGAGAGACTTGAGAGAGGGAGAGGGGGTAGCAAGGAGAGAATTGAGAGAGAGAGGGAGTGGGAGTGGGAGAGAGATAGAGGGTAGAGGGTAGAGGGTTTTAAGTGTTTAGGGTTTAGGGTTAAGGGTAGAGAGAGAGAGAGGTAGAGAGGGAAAGAAGGTAGAGATATTGAGAGAGAGGAGGCAAGGAGGGAGAGAGAAATAGGTATAGAGGGAAAAATATGTAGACCCTTAAACCCTAATCCCTCAACCCCCATACCCTTTTAATCCTTCAACCCTCAACCCGCAACCCTTAAACCCTAATCCCTCAACCCCCATACCCTCAACCCTTAAACCCCAATCCCTCAACCCCATACCCTCTTAATCCCTCAACCCTCAACCCTTCAACCATAATCCCTCAACCCCTATACCATCTTAATCCCTCATATTTTTCAGGTTGCCATAAGGAGTATTCAGATTTTTAGGTCCCAATGCAGTTGCAGGCACATTCAATGACATATGACAGTGAAAATGCCTATGAATGTTTTGTTGAATTTGGGTACACTTTGTATGTTGAAGATGACAAATATTTTTCATATGATAGCAAGAATAATGAGATGAATATGAATCAGATTGAATACAATGATTTCCTGAAGGTTTTCAATGACAATGCATATTGCAAGGTAGGTGGAATGGATAGTTTTAAAAGAAATTTGATGGGCTCTATTCAGAACAAATTTTATGACAGAGGAAAGTGCAGGTTTTTATTTTTGAGGTGGCCTAGGTCCATCCCTAATGGTTTAATTTTTTCAACCAAAGCAGGTACAGAGGATTAAGGATTGACAGTGCACGGACAATTCTTAGCAATGCCTCTCTAAAAAATTATCTTCCATGCATAGTAGTTTAGGGTTTACCACTTCTCCATTTGCGCCATTTTTATATTATTCATCTATTCATTCCCTCCATCTATCACTGCATTCATTTTTCATGGATTTTCTTAGTCTTCTCTACCAAAGATACTCTGGATTCTTGCAGAGGCTTGCAAAATCACTCATCCCCAACAGGAGCCACTGTTAGAACACAAAATTTCCAAAAACATTCCTATGGTTTTTCTATTATTTTCCATAAATTTCCATCAAAACCCTAAGGTATTTTATTTGTTCATGCCTTATATTTTCACTATCTTTCCCATAAAATTCATTAACCGCCCTCACATATTCCCCCCATTTAATTCCATTATATTTCATTAACTTTCAAAAAAAAAAAAATCACCATTTTTATAAAGCTAAAATACCTTACTCCGCTGCTTTAATATTTACTTTTTATGTCTTACCACTTTACCATGGCCTCCCATCATGGGGGCTCGTGATATGGCGGTAGTGGTTTGGGAGAAGGCATAAAGTACTTACCGCCACACCGCGCGCAGTCAAAACATAGACCGCGGTATCGCGGTGGGCGGTAAGTGACAATGAGGTAGCGGTCAAAAGAGCCACCACGGTACCATGGTCGTTAAAATAGTGACTATGGTAACAGTCAGGGAGTGACCAGGTAGTGGTCGATGGACAGTCACCATGCAACTGCAGATGGTCACTGAGGAGTCCGCGGTAGCGCGGTAGGAACAGATGCAATCGGTGATGGAGACTTGAATGGCGGAGACAGAGGCGATAAGTTAACGGTGAAGCGGTTACCGTGATACTATAGCTAGCTTGAGGGATGAACATGGTAGATCAGTAACAGTTGGGAGAAGACCTTGATGATTAAGACCGCCATACCAACGAGTAGAAAGATAACGACCCCGGTATAGCGGTAAACACAATAAAGGCCGCATGGAAATAAAATATAAGGAGCAGATAAAGTGAAATAAAGGCGGGAAAGGATATAAAATAGAGAAATCAAAAGCATGACTATAGTTAAAGTATTGTATTTGCTGAAAGGCAACTTAATCAAATATTTTAAATTATGTAAATGGAATGTAAATGTTTTTACCAAAATAGTGAAGGGTCGTAACTCTTTAGATATGATGTATAAATGGTTGGAAAAATTAGTTGTAGAGCGGGGCGGTAGTTAGACAATAGGAGTTAGATTTTTCTTGAGAAGGGACTGAAATGTAAATAATGACATACACATAGTTGCACCCACCTAGGTTTTGCAGAGCCTGAAGAGTAGAAGGTACAATTACATCAATTGGCCCTATACATTGGACAAAAGTGTTGTGAGAGCTTGGCAACCTCTTGTGGTTCAACCCTCCATTTTTTAGAACCAACACCCTCTTAATCCCTCAACCCTCAACCCTCAACCCCTCTACAATCTTAATCCCTCAACCCTTAACCCTCAACCCTCAACCCTTATACCCTCTTAATCCCTCAACCCTCAACCCTTAAACCCTAATACCTCAACCACAATACCCTCTTAATCCCTCAACCCTCAACCCTTAACCCTTAACCCCTAATCCCTCAACCCTCAACCCTCAACCCTTAAACCCTAATCCCTCAACCCCTCAACCCTCAACCCTTAAACCCTAATCAGTCAACCCCTCTGTAATATTAATCCCTCAACCATTAACTCTTAACCCTTACCCCTCAAACCTTCAACCCTAATCCCTCAAC
>CM021109.1:114901655-114938780 GCA_007115665.2 Sequoiadendron giganteum
GGAGGGATAGGTAGGTATAGAGAGTAGAGAGAGACATATAGAGATAAAAGGAGAGGGATGAGAGATAGAAAAATGTAGAGAGGGAAGGAGGGAGGGAGATAGATATTGGAGAGGGGAAGGAGAGAGAGATGGACGTGTAGAGACATAGATCTTGAGCTCAAGGAAGATATTGTTAGATAAAGGGATGGAGATAGTGAGAGAGAGAGGTCTAGAGAATAAGAGATGAAAATGGATGAGATATAGAGAGAAAGAAAGATGAAATTTTACCTCCTGAGTACTAAAATTTGACCTCTTGTATATTGAAATTTGACATGTTGATTACTAAAATTTGACTAGGTCTGAAATTTTTAAGATCTTCCAGAAACTAGAATTTGCATTATAACTCTTAGTGATCTGAAACCACTCTCAAACATCCTACCTATATATACATGAAATATAACTTAAAGTATAAGAAAGTTAATATCCATATGTAAATGTCAACTTATACTTAAATGTTCATTTCATGTATATAGTTTCCCTGACAGAGAAAGCAAAAATCTAGTTTTGTGCAAAGCAAGCCATTTGGCACTCGCCAAATGACTCATCACATTTGGCGCATGCCAAATGACTCATCACGTTTGGCGCATGTCGAATTTTGTGCATGCCAAATTTGATGAGTCATTTGGTGCTCGCCAAATGGCCTGCTTTGGACGTGTTAATTAACAAGATTTACCAAATTTTCTCATATTTTCGTCCGTGCTCCCCATCTCATTTGCACGTCTTTCAATGCAAGTTTATAAAAAAAATTGTGATAGCGTTAACCTCTGTCTCAGCTATCTAAATATATAATTCTTTTTTCATTTTGATTTAATTAAGGTTTTGATCCATGGCTTCAATTGTAAATGCCTTCATTTTTTATCAAATACCAACATGTGCTAGGTTTAGGATAGATTTTTACACGTTCATCGGAACGTGAAACAAATTACGTTTTTTGAAACTAGACTCCATTGTACACATGATGAAAAAATAAAATTTAATTTTTGATTAGTTTGCAAAAAATTTGGGGGGGAGCACGCTCAAATTTTAGCTTTTCAGGATGTGTCCACTTTGAAAATTCATAAAATATTATATATTCATTAAAAAAATTATCTGAAAGAAGGAGGATAAACCACATGGTGTTAGATAATTTCTCACCATTGGGATTTTTGAAATTCTAAAAAACAGTTAACCAAAAAGGGGGGAGCCCTTAGGTGCTATGTTATTTTTTTTTATAAAAATAGGACCTATTTTGCCACCCCCCCTTTTTGAGACCCTTAATCTAAATTAATTTCAAAAAACATTAGTAGCTTAGAAACTAGACTTGGAGCACTTCAACTTTTGTTTTTGCCACATCTTGAAATTTTGAGCGTAACTATCTTTCATTTTCTCGTGCAAATTAGATTTTCCTGATTTCAGAAAAAAAAAGTGGCATCTTAAGAGCCAAAATTGTGTCACAGATTGGTGCACTTACCCATACAAATATACATACATACATACATACAAACATAAATACATGCATACAAACAAACAAACATACATACATACATAAAAACATACACACAAACATATATACAAACATACATACATGCAAACATACATTCATACATACAAAAATACATACATTAAAATGTTAAAACAAGGCATAATGTGAGTGCGTTATAACATGCTTGTGTTTTTTCCTGTTTTGGGAATTTACAAGCCTTAGGCTTGGATTTTCCTTGGATTTCCAACCCAAAGGCTTGGACTAATTTTCCAACACCCAAAAATGTGTTTTTATGGATTCGAAAAAAAATCACATAATCTTGAGTGTGCTCTCCATCAGGTTTGCATGTGTTGATTCAAGTCAAGTTAAAAAAACACCTAGGTAATGTTAAGCTCTCTCTTAGCTATCTAACCATGTAATTTTTTTTAGATTTTGACTAAGTTAAGGCTTTCATCTTTAATTTCTTTTGTTGGTGTATCCATTTTTTGTCAAAAACCAGTGTTTGGTATTTTTAATTTATTTTTTAATTGTTCATTGAAATTTGAAATAAGTTACATGTTGAGAAAATGGACTCCATTCTACATATTAAAAAGAAAATATTTTCAATTAGTTTTCAAAAAAATTAGGGGGGAGCACACTCAATTTTTTGTTTTTAAGGATGTGTCCACTTTGAAAATTAATACAAAATCATCTTCATTAAAATTATCAAAAAATTCGAGATAAACTACATGGTGTTAGCTAATTTATCACTAAAGTGATTTTTAAAATACTAAAAAAAAATTAATATTTTAGGAGGGCCACAACAGGCGTCACATTATGTTTTTTTTTTAAAGTAGGACCAATTTGTGTGGCCCCCCTTTTTGAACCCCTTAATTTCTACCATTTAAAAAAAATTGTACAGTTTAGCAAGTAGATTCAAAGCATTACTACTCTTGTTTTTGTTGCATCTTAAAATTTTGAGTGTAATCTTCAATTTCTCATCCAAGGTCAGTATTTCCTGATTTAAAAAAAAGTGGCCACTTAAGACGCCTTTTTGGCCCCCCATCTTTGTGCACTTACCCAATGAAGATAACAAAATAGAGAAGAGTTACAAATGTAAATATAAGAGAAAATTATGTGTGGAAGTTGGAGTGTGTCGTAGTGCCTTCTTTTAGGATTGGTGGAGGTGAAAGAAGCAATGTGAGTTTATTTTAGAAGCCTATTTATGTGTTGATGGTACACTATGATTGGTTTACAAATCTAAGATTGGTTATATCACATGGCCTTATTTGCAAGCACTATGTTCATAAATCACTTGCTCGAGGTGTCTAATGAGAGAGTATCCTAGGCCCACAAGAAATTTTGCATTAGCCAAGATAAATCCTTTTATTTTTATTTATTTTATAGTTTACTAGATGTATTTTTCAAGTATTTTGTTAGGAGTTGGAGTTATCTAATATAATCAAATTTTAGTACTTGAATGGTAGTTGAATAGAATCATTTGTGCAACATCACAAATTATCATATCACATTTTGGTTTCATCCAAAACATTAAAGTAAGCATCACACACATGTCCACATCTTTGTTTGATATTCCTAATCATTTGATTGTGTATTGTACTAGATTACCCTAAAAGAGGTCTACATGTTATTCATATCCTAGTTGACCAAGAACCTTCCACACCAAAGATGTACTATAAAAGGATGTCAAATTCATTCACAAAAGATAACAAAGGGTAAGGAAATTTTTGAAGATTAGATGGTATCCAACAAAGCTTAGAGAAGATCAACCTAAAGAAGAAAATTGTTGTGGCCATAATCATGTGAAATGATTGAATTATACTGTAATCAAATATTAATGTCTAGAATATAGTAAACCTATTGTTTTATAAACTAATATTATAATTTTGATTATTTAGCATATAGATATTGAATACAATTAATTGTCACAAGATTGTGTTATTTTTTTAATTATTGTTATGCATATACTTTTGTATGTTTGTGTTGGAGATGCATGGTTGAATATACCTTCAATTGACTCTCCATATGTGACTACACAATTAACTATTTTTTCTAGAGAATGAAGATGCATGACTACAAATTAGTTAGTGTTCCTATTCATGTGAAAACATAACTTTCAATTGAATAGTGTCTTTTCAACACATAATGAGATTGAGAACATGAGGCATGTCCCTTGTGTGTATGCAATTAGTAGCTTGGCATATGTTATGGTCTACATCAGACCAAATCAATGTGGGCCTTAAGTGGGTATTTGTCCCATCTAAGAAAGGAACATTAAATTGTAGTGAAGATATTCTTTAAATATTTTCATAAAAATACAATATATTTTATTCCCTGTACTATGAAGGACCTTATTCAAAAAAGATAGTGGACATAAGAATTTATGGATTTTAATTAAGTAGAACATGTGGATAATAAAATATCTACCTATATGATTACCTTTTTAACCAGTTTTATAGTGCATTGAATTAGATAAACGACAAGAAACAAATTTGATTAGTCTTAAGAAAATAAATATAAATTCATAGCTATTCTCCAATCTATAATATACAAATAACTAAAGTGAAGTCTTATCTCAACAAATAAAAAATGAGGTATACAAATAGATGATAGATTCAACATTACATCAACTTAACATATCAAATAAAACAAACTAAATATAAAACAATATATTTATGAGAAGATTAAAATATATGTAAATCAAAAAAGAAAAAAGTGCAAGGTCTATCCCTTATAAATAATTTAAAAAGAATAAAGATACCAATGTTTTCTTTTGGTTGGAGAGTTTTATATCAAACTTATAGGGTTGTTTAGCTATATGATATAGGAGTATGAGTCTTAGGCTGAAAGTTCTTCGATTGAGAGCGGATGGAACACTATCCATTATGTCTAGGGTACCTCATCCCTTTTGGTGTAGAGGTCTTTTGCTCAACAAGACTTTATTCTTGGTGGACTCATTTATAGCCATACTTCTACAATGAACCAAAAATCCATTTATGGTGATGTTATTTCATAAAACCAAGATATTTTTTTTTTGTAATTTTCATTAACTTGGATGTTGATGCATGTATTTTGCAAATGAAGAAATATTAAATAATAGTAATTTAACTTAGAGCAAAGATCTAAGGAATATCCATTCTATCAAAGTTGCTCAAGGTACAATCCCAACCTCATCTTTTATGGTGTTGGCATTTTACTCAACAAGACTTTATTCCTCATGAACTCGTTAATAACCATTCAACTTCAACAATAAACACAAACTCATGAACACTGATGTTATTTTCAAATATATTTTTTTAATCCTTAACTTCATTACCTTGGATGTTGATGGAAGTATTTAGAAAACGAAAGAAATAATAAAGATAAAGCAAATTAAAAAGTGTTAAAGGATAAGTGGTGGATAATTTCATATCCATATCTGAAATCTACATATGTAGTGCAGATCCACAGCAAAGCTCTAGAATTTCTGGGGCGCAGCGAAGTTGAAGGTGAGTCCCACAATCATCTTATCCTTCCCCGCTTCAGCGAAGTTGAAGGTGAGTCCCACAATCATCTTATCCTTCCCCGCTTCTGGTGTTTACTTGAATGCCACGTACCAGACTAAATCAATGGACATTTCCACTAATCACTGTCTGTGGAAGGAGATTGCTCACAAATGTTTCCCTCCAGTTGCCATTGAAGAAGCCGTATATGATTAAAGACTTCCGGTTATACAAGGAAAAAAACAAGGAAACCTAAATGAAAGGAAGTTGATTGTCATGGAAGAAGGCGCTGGATGGACCCACGGGGATAGTGAGTTTCGATCCCACACGAAGACTGGCCATTTATGGCGGGTCCCGCAAAATGTTCTGTGGGACCTACTTGTTCAACCAGTATTCCAGAGACGTCCGGAGAAGGGAGAAAAGGGTTTAAAGACCTATTCTCCATACACGTCTCCTCCACGTATGGACGACCTTCCTGGCGGTGTGTCGTTTCTGGAGAGTAAAAATTCAGGTGTGTACTGACAAGTTTGTTACGATCTCTCGCTTTTAAATATTTGTTTTTTTCACGGGTGGGCAGGTAGGCTTATCCTATTGTACAGAGGTTCAGGGGCATTTAAATAGGCCTGGTATCTTATGGCCTCGTTTACCTCTAAGCCGAACCCCAGCCGCCTCTTCTTTCCTTCTCTTTTGCCTTTGCTTTTGCTCCTCTAATTCCACGGATTTTGAGATTTTCTGCAAATTTGAACTATGCCAATGGAAATCAATGAGTTGGTTGTGGTAGAGGAGTCGGATGATCAGTCTTCTCCTAAGTCGAGCGACAGCTCCGGGTCGAATAGGGTTAAGTTTCTGTATAGCTATGGAGGGCGGATTCTTCCTCGTCCTGCCGATGGGAAGCTCCGTTACGTGGGTGGGGAGACCAGAGTGTTTGCAGCCGATCGAAGCATCACTTTTCCAGGTTCGGGTTCTTGAAATTTGCAGGAAATTTGGATTGAAAGGGTTTCTGTGATTTTGTTTATTGATCTGTTTTGGTGGTGGTTATTGCAGAGCTTGATACGAAAATGGCAGAGATCCTGGGGTCGAGCGTCGTGCTGAAGTTCCAGCTGCCGACCGAGGATCTAGATGCTCTGGTTTCCATTAAATCCGACGAGGATTTGGAAAACTTGTTGGAGGAATATGAGAGGCTGGAGGTGAAAGTGCGGGCGTTTCTTTTCCCATTAAACCCTAATGCGGCCGTCCGTGGAACGGCCAGTCACATGGATCAGATTTCCGAGGAGAGGACCGGAACTAAGGCTATCCCCGCGCCTCATATGTCTCAGGAGGCGCCTGGATCAGGCCGATTTGATGTTATGACAAAAACTCACATTTCACAAGTTCGAGATCTTCAGTTCAAGTCCCATGGCCAAGGCCTCAAACGTACCGGCAGTCCACGTGGACTGTACCACAACCAGCAAGGCTTGCACGAAACCGTTATCATGGCCGGGCGACCTCCACGGCTGCGATACAACAGTCCAGTCAGGTATGCACTGCGCTCCCCAGCTCAAATATATGACATGACCGCGATTCCACCTCAGCACAACTCTGCTGCAACGGCCGCGCCAATGGCTTACGTGGACGACAAACAATTCTTACGTGTCGACCACTTGGTTTACAGTGGTGTTAATTACCATTACACTTCCCCTCCTCCTCCTCACTCGGCGCAGGTTCCAGTCTGGGGAAAGGCGACAATAGCTCCACCACAAAATAAGAAAACCCTAGCTTATAAGACCATTTTGAATAATCCTTACCAGGGAGGCGGCTTAGAGAGCTTCCGCGCGCAACATCAGTTGCTCGTACAGCATTAGCAGACTTTATTCTGTTTTCAGAGGCTTTTGCCAGTTACTATCATATAGGCGTCTATGTAAATATAAGTAAGAGAGTTGTAGATGTTTCAAGATATCAAAATTACTCTATTCAACTGTACACAAATTCAAAACAAACAGAAACTATAATTTATATCACTTCCAGATTCTTCTATTTTTCCTAAATCCAGGGCCCTGCGACCCTTTGCTACTGAAATTATGCCTTTTAATATTCCAATTCCACAGGGATTAACAAAAATTCTTGACGGATTTTCTGTATTTTAAAACGACTTTTGACGGATTTTCTGTATTTGTTTAACAACTCTCTCCGTTTCTGTTTGTTTTTCTTAAATTTCAGAAACAAATTGTCCTTGGTCTAACGATTTATCCTGCAAACATCTCCTTGGTCTAACGATTTATCCAAACAACTATCCATCATAAGTGTGTCATTTAATAAATAAAATGTTCATGTAATAAATAAAACACTCATTTAAACAAGTATTTATTGATGGTGAAAATGACACAAAACAATTTAAAACAAAATATTTATACTTTATTTCTCCCAAAAAAGAAATACAACATATACTAGTCTAACTTCCAAGGTTTTGATAGTTGGTTCTCAAAAATCTGATATCACTCAATTGGTCAATGCAATTGTAATAATCAAGGGGTTTTTGCTGGTGATAAGGAATACAAACTGTATTGGATTCATTAATCTATGTTTAATTGGGGGGAGGGGTTTAAATAAATAGAAAAAGTTAGATCAAAGCACAGATTAGTAAAACATGAACAAAATTCTTTAACATCCAGATATATATTCTTAACAACGAGTGTTTCTTAATAGATCAAAATCTTAACATGATGCAATTCACAGAACAACACACCATTGCATACATTCATAGTGTTCAGTTTAATCATAACAATCCTTCATCACAATACCTCAAGATTCAAACCAGACTCCTCATTCGTTGCCAATAATATAGATCAACGAACATATAACAATTCCATTCATAGACAATTTAATGAAATAATCTTTAAAATTTGTTTTCCCTTATTGATTCACATCAAATAAGAAACATTTATGTTCAGCAAACTCACTGGCATACAAACCAATTATGGTCCATTAACCTCATCCAGGAAGTTCAATTTTAACATAAAAAAAAGTGTATAAAAAGTGTATCTAAATTCAATATGAACTAAAAAAAGAAGTATCTTCACTCAAAGCTATAAAATCCTATCTGCTATCATCAGGTGGCCAATTCTACTTTGATTAGCCAACCTTTACAATATGGAGTTCAAAAGTACATATAGAGATGTTAAGCATCAATCCCTCTCAATCAAAATTGAGATCCACTAATCAAGGAACCAGAACCTCCTCATAAACTTAGACTGGTTGATCTTTAGTTCAAATATTGATTGCTCTGTGAAATAGGAGAGAAAAGGGGGAAGTCATGTGCCCAAAATAGATCATCCTGATGCCAACTCATTCCTGCGTAGTTTGCTCAAGAAGGTACTCATCATAACTAGAGAAGACTTGTTGAAGAAAATCCACATCAGGCCCATCGACCTAGTTGTCTTCAAATTTAATCCTCTTCAACTTTACTAAGGCAAATCCTTTCATATCTTTTATTGGTCAATTCCCTCCTAGTAGCCTTCACCTCTTCTTTAACATCCATTACTCTATCTAATAATAAGTCCTCTCCATCGTCCTCTTTCTGCATGACCCCCTGAAACCTATTGTCCCATTTCTCATTTAATTGATTCAAAGGCATGCCCTCCTTAACCAGTATGTCCACATTGACTAGAATGGCCACAATAGCTTCTAGTTCATCCAAAAGCTCATTCAAGTCCTTACTAGCAACTTGAATTTCATTTCTATGTTTATTTATGAAACCAGACCTAAACCGGATTATACTTGAGGCTCTTTCCAAGAAATTTGCATTATCTTCCTCAAGGATTGATTGCTCAAGAAGAGTTGACTTTGGCAATTTACTAATATCCTTTATTTTTTGAACATACCCCCTATATTCCTCTTCCTGCTTTCCTAAAGTTTCAATGTGATGACCCATTTCCTCTATCAACTCAAGCGCTTCCTTATGAATTTCAAAACTGCTTACCAACATCTCACCCACTTCTTGGTTAAGCTTATCTATCCATCTATCCATCATCCCAAACTTACTCCTCATTTGTACTAGATCATCAAATTCTATTTTGCTGAGTAAGACTGGCATTTCCAAGGCAACAACTTGTTGTGACCTGGGGGTGGAAACATCTCTTAAGAAAGTATGCAGCTGATCTAATTGAGCCTTAAGCTCATCCTTTGTTTGTTTGTCTTTGATCATTTTGGACTATGTGGATGAAGCTACAACATCAATCAGATTCATTTGTTGATTCCTTGTAAGCTTCCCTAAATTGACCATGCCCAATTGATAATCAGTGACTTCCATATCTCCTCTATCCTTGTCCACTACTGGAATTGCACATTTTGCAATGATTTCTCCTCCCTCAGTGAGCTTTGTGGAATGAAGAACTCTGGCCTTCTTCTTTGGTATTTCCTTTTCTATATCCTTCATCATTTGTTTCCAATTAAGAGGTTGAGGTGGAGCTATTTGCTTCTTCTCAAGATCCAACTTTAACCAGGTAGGAGCACTAGGAGTGGTAGCCATTATTGTAGAGGAAGAGACAACAGTTGTAGAAGAGAGTAGCTGCAATAGAGTAGCTTTAGGTTGAAAATCAACCTCCTGCACATTTTGTTGTTCCTTTTCTGTATTCTCTTGTGCAACCTTCTCAACCTCTTCCCTATCTTTTTGCTCCTGTAGCCTTTTATCTCCTCATTCCCTTTTCAACCGTTCTTCCTCTAACTTCTTCTCTTCAAGAATTTTATCTTTCTCTCCCTCCAAATCCTTGAGCTTGTCCCACGCTTCTTTTTCCTTTTATTGTTTCTTAGCAAGCTCTTTAGCATCCTTTTCTTTTCTTGGAGGTTTGACCCCCAGGCTCCTTGGTTCTCAGCACGACCCATTGGATACTTCTATCCAACACTAGTCTTGCTATTTTCTTAATGTCTATTGTCTCCTCCGTGCCCCAATCTACATGATCTAAACTCTTGGTGCTTACATTATGTGCCTCATATAAGGGATCCAAAATTACACCATCATCTGATAGTGTTTCAGGAATGTCCACTTTAACCCCATATTCCACCATGAGTGGGATAGACAACCTTTCATAATTCCTCTTCCTCAAGTCATATTCATCCTAAACATCACTCTAGATGTCCTCCAATAGATTGAAGTGTCTATCAAAGACGGAAGAAAGCAAGACATTCATCTTCTTCTTTGGATCGAAGTGCTTCCTAGTGGTATACAAGCCAAATTTCAGATGCATCAATTCATTGCAAACAACCTTAGCTCCCACAAGGTGTGGGCAACTACATTCACCCAACTGCATGGGGAACTTATGACAACCAGGCTTATGCTTTATACCAAATTTAACATTAACCCCCAAGACTTGGTAAACAAACTCCATTAAAATCATCCCGTTGATGCAGCATATAGGGAGTAACTGAGGATGACCATCAAACCCAGCCAACCTGAAATAAGTAAACTTTGGGTATTGGATAGACCAATATCCCCACTCTATAATGAACGCCATAGCCTCTTGACTCAATCTATACCCTACATATCCCATAAGCTGGTTAATAATGACATACATAAATGCATCATTAACCCTTAAAGATATCAAGTTTCCACAATCCATCATGCTGTTCAAATTTAGTTTCTAGTTTTGATTGTGTAAAAATTTTACACAATCAAAACCAAAAACTAAATTTGAACATCATTAACCCTTCTGTAATGCAGTTCAAAAATTTATAAGGATAGCTGATCATAATGGCTCCATACTTTATTTTGTCCATCGGCTTCTCCCAAAATCCCCACTCTGTTTAAACCTGGAAAAATGCCTCTCCTTGCTGCTGCATAAATGACATAAGAGGTCATAAACAAACTCTTGGTTTCCCTCACTCTAACCATTTCATTGTGTATTCTTTCAGACACAATCATGGGCCAATAAAACTGTTACATGCCATCTAAGATTGTCTGAATGAATGGAAACATCCATTCTTTAAAGTGAAAAGCATCCCTTTTTCCAAACACTCTAGATAACATCGTTATTATGTCCCCAACCTCTTTGTAGAATTATTCCCTTTTAGACTGATCTGGAAGTTTAATTAGAGACTTTTTCTCAGTCCTCATCCATTTCTTATTCAAATGAGATTTTTTGGCTTCCTTATGATTTACTATACATTTTCAAAACCTCCGCATCATTGAGCTGCTTAGGATTCCCTGGATTGGGGACATTGAACATAAACTGGAACATTTGGGGAGTTAAATCAATGATGACATTGCCTTGTGAATCCACGCATTGTCTAGTAGCCAGATTATAGGCTCCAACTGTTGTCATTATTAGTTCAGGACATTGGATTAATAGAGGAAAAACAGTGATATGAGCCAAGCCAGATTCAACTATTCTTTGGGTCCTTCCTATTACCTCTTCAACAAATGTTTTAGAGTACAAATCCTCATTATGGAATAGACCTAGATTTGTATCAGTTATATCTGCCCAATCAGACTCCACCTTGCTAGCAGTGATGACAGGACCTCGATGATTATACCTCAAGGTATAAGAGAGTTGTTCAAGCTTAACCTTTTTAGGCTTAGCTCCTAGTTTTGAAGTTTCTGTAAGTTGAATCCTCTGAGAAGCCTCCCTAGATGCTCCTGACATTCTTTAATTTATGCAACAAAACTCCAGATTAGATCTACAATAAGTATAACAAAAACCCGATCATAGATCTTACCCTTCATATACACCGGAGGCGAGACCAAGTAGAAGACATCCCTAAAAAATATTTTAAAGCACTATCGGGGTCAGGACTGGAATGGACATTGAGCTCTCAACAAACCATATGGTGGGTTCGGAGACGGAGTCAAAATAGTAATCGAAACTGGGATCATAATGGACATTGATTTGGTACAATGAAGAAATTTTAAACTTATATCCAGGTCCGCCTTCGGTTCCGACTGTGGCAAACAACATTTTGATAAAATATAACTCATTGGAAGTGGGCTTGAAGATAGAGTCGGGCGTTCATTACAAACCAAATTTTGAGAACGAAATCAATCTCGGATCTGACCTCGATTAAAAATGACTATGATGTCATTAGGGACTTCAACAATAAAACGAATGACATCATAACCAAAAAAGAGGTCACCTGGGAAACTTAGGAGGCTTAAAAAAAATGACAGTGCGAAACCATCCCCATATGACCGAGAGGAAAACATAGCAATTAGGGCAACATTTTCTAATTAAACTGAGACGTGCATAAAAACCCTAGTTTATAAAACCCTTCAACTCAAATAATTAGGGCACAACTTAACCCTACTCGAAACCATCAAGTCGATACACAAAAGAACCGGTAGATAAAGCAACAGATCAAAGAATGCCACAAAACCATGTAGCAGATGATCGACACCCCCAAAAAACTAGGGCACCATGGTACAGGCACAAAAAAAATGTGAAAATGACCGTGGCAAAAAAAAAAAAAAGACAATCAGTAAAAGAAAAGACGAAGCAAAGACAAGGAAAACAAAGCAGAAGAAAAGAGAAGAAAAGAAAAGCAAACAACAAGGATTCGAATGAAAACATGAAAAGCTACGAACCCACGCAAAGAACAACAGACCAAACAAAACACGATGAATAGAAAACGAAGAACAAAAACCCTACCTCCAAACACAATCCAATAGGTTGGCCCTTGATGCGAATCCACACGCAAAATTCCACACCTTCGATTGAATCGCACTCCCAAATGCTTCACCACAACTCTGGTTCAATTTTTCTCTTTAAACAATGATAATAACCAGCGAGTTAACCTTAGTTCAGGTTAAAATCCAATTTCATACGTGGGAGGTGCCTATAATTAATGTCATTAATGCGCTAGGTCGAACGCGAAATCGCAGAGGGAACAGGCACAAGACTATTGTGCGGCCGAAGTAAATTCAGACAATAACAAGAAAGGTGAGACCGAAAATAGAATGGAAAATGATTTGGAAACCTTGTCCAAGTTTCGAGTTTGGTTCCAATTCCGGTTCTAGTTTCACCAACAAAGAAGAAAAGGAAAAAAGGAACCAAAAGAAAAACACCGAGATCAAAACAAGAAAAACCACATCGATCTCAAGTCCAAACAAACAAAACAAAAGGCGGAGGTAGAGGCGGGATGGAAACAAGTTTGAGACTATATATAAATCTCGGACTTAATATCCATTCTGGCCCCGGCTCCGGTAGAAAGAAAACAAGACAAACCCTAATAGACTAACAAAAAGACAAGCGGGACCAAGATCAAAATGGAATCCTCAAAACAAGTTTCAAACTAGATTCATTCTAGTTCCAATTTTGACAAAACAAAAAGAAAAACAAAGTGCTTGTAGAAAGAAAAAAACTCCAAACTTTGTTGAAAAAAAAACAAGGACATAAAACAGAAAGGGGGACCCATTTTGACCAAGGCAAAAAGATGGGGTGGTTATGCAAGGCATAACAAATGGCCACTCGGCTGGGAAAATGGTTTACCCATTTTCAAGACACCGAAGAATTCAGTCACCCAAAAACTACTTGGCTTATGAAACATGTTAACTTGAATAAGATCAGATATATAGAATAAGGTTGAGCTAGAATCTCAGATGTATGTGCTCATGAACTTTTTCAAATCTAAGTGTGTGCGTATATTGTGCATCATTCTTTATAGATACCTTCTCCACTCTTGAACAACTATACCTAAGATCCAAGCTACATAGGTTGAGTCCTTTAACTATTGCGCAATGAAATCCTGGGCATTGCTCCGCTGCCAGACAAACATCCATAGCCTTGACGAAGATACCTCTAGTTCTCTCAAAGCATTTCTCTACTGCCAAACAGGCTTCCATAGCCCCGATAGAGATACTTCTTTCACCCATTTGATATTGAGTTTTCCTTTTCTCTCTTTCTTTCTATTCTTTTTTTTACTTAGGCTTCACTTGTGGGAACTTTTATGAGATTTTCTCAATACTCAAATGCAATTGATCTAAAATGTGGGTTGAGAACTACAATGAATTTCATGATAGTCTTGGAATCGGATTTTTCACTTGAATCAGAGATACAACCACCCTGAAATAAATAGGTATTTACTTAGGTAGACGTTTATCTATTTTGTGACAGACTTCAACCATAATTCATGAGATATTCACAATGTACCTTTTACCCTTGATAAATTTTCAAACCAACATTAGAATGGTCATAAGACATGAGTTTTAGAACAAAATCCTTCAACAGATGCTCCCTGAAAATACCTAAATCAATTTCTCTCCTAGTGCCTGTAGCATAATTTGAATAACAACCCCCTTTTCTTGAAATGGGTAGAAATGAAGATCCCCAACGAATGAGACAAAACAAAAACAAAGAAACAAAAGGATAGGGAAAGATAAAACAAAAACAAAAGAAAATAGCTAATTACATATAATACAATATGGTACAGCTATTCAGAACATCAGACGTCTATGAACCAAAGTAATGCTTGAGAAACTGAACATTAACTGGTAATGGAACAGGTTCTCCTGTTAAGGTACTCAAACGAAAAGCATTCTCGCCTAGTATCTCAGCCACTTGATATGGACCTAACCAGAGTCTTTCAAATTTTTGGTGATCTCCCTTCTTCTCTTTGGCTTTGTCCCATAGTAACACAAGATCTGATATCCTAAAGGCTTTTACCTTGGCCCTCTTGTCAAACTAGCGTTTGATGACAGCTTGATGTTTAGAGAATTGCTGCAAAGAAGCATCTCTTTGTTCTTCCATGTTGAGCAAGTTGGTTAGTCTGACCTCAATCCTATCATCCTTTGTATAAAATTTTTGCATAAACTTGAGGATAGGTATTTGCAAATGGATCGGGAAGACTGGGTCTTGGCCATAGACCAATTTAAATGGTGAATTTACTAGGGAAGATTTGATTCGAGTTCGATCTGCCCATAGGGAAAATCTTAACTGATTGTGCCAGTCCCTAGGATTGTTTTCTAAGAATTTTCTTATTACTTCCAACAGATTTTTATTAGTGGACTCAACCACTCCATTTCCCTGAGGGTAGTAATTGGAGGAATATTTCAAAATAATTTTATGTTCATAAGCCCATTGAATAAATTCAGCTGAAGAAAAATCAGGGCCATTATCACATACCAGAGTGAATGGTACTCCAAACCTAGTGGTGATGTTCTCAGTTAGAAACTTGATAACCACCTATGTGGTGTTGTCACGTTTGGATTTCTTTGACCTATTTAATGCAAGTATTAATCATTATGTCGAAATTTAGATGGAAATTAAATTATTATTTAATGATAGTTAAATTGAAATTCAAATTGAAATGAAGTTGAAATTGAATTGAAATTGAAATCTAAATGAAATTGAAATTGAAATGAAATTATTATGATTGGAATTGTATTTATGTTTAATTCGGGGTTTGTCATTACTGATGATAAATCGAGTGCAAGTGAACGCAAGAACAGATGAACATGATGGAAGGCGAGAACAACGATCAGGTAGAGTTGTTTAGCCGATTGACATTTACGAATAGATGGGATCTCACACACTCACATAGATGAATATTTTAGATATATTTTCGTTTATCATGCTTGTAAATTGAAAATCTAGTTTTAATGAAATTTAGAAATTTAAATGCAATAGATTGAATTTTGAAATTTGATTAAAATATAATTTTTTATTTATTTTTTGAAATTAAATGCTTTTTTAATTTTGAAATTATGGTATGAATGTATTTTTAAATTAAGATATTGAATTAAAAAGTTTAAACATAGCTAATTGAGAAATTTAAATCAAAACTCACGTACACTTTGTTATTGCATTCAAAATTTAATCTTCAGTTAAACATAAGAAAGAAAATATCTAAATTCTTCAAAAGGCATTCAAAAATTGAAACATAGAGTTTTGAATTCATTAACTGAAGATCAATGAGCAAATTGTGGATCTCATTCCTTGTGGAGATCAATGCATGAAAATGGAAAAAGAAATAAATACCAGATGAAAAATCCGAAATTGGGACACTTAGGAAATTGGAAATGTGCAGAGAATTGGAGAGACACAAAAAAAAAGGAAACACACAAAAAATTCAAAATTAAAGCAGGCAGAAATATTTGTTTCATTAATTTTGAGCTGGAGCAACTTAGATTTAAAGAGAGGAGAGTTTACCAGCAACCAAGGTGGCATCAGGAAAAGGGATGCAAAAATTGGAGGCTTCCAGTCTCCCACACTCCAGGCTCCCTACACCCCTCACACCATCAACACACCTCACGCGGCCTATGATAGGCACAGGAAAGCTCAGAGGAAGGTGCGGCCTATTTGGAAGGTATGCACAACCTTTCACACCCCATGCACAACTTCCCCTTACACTCCTCTCACTCGCGTATCAACAAAGGGACAGATTCCCTTCACCCTCACACTGGTACTTACGCAAGAGGTGAAAGTGTAGAGTGCGTAGCCAGTAAGTTAACTCCCTATCCAACCAACCAAGAAGATTGGAGATAGGAAGAGGCGCCAGGGGAAAGAACGGAGGAATTCAAAAAAATACATTTCTAGAAAATGAATTTACCAGGTAAGAATTCATAAATTGAATATTTCCATTGATCTTTCAATTATGTTCTTAGTTTCTGGAAATCAGTATCAAATTATAAAAAAACAAAATCTTGTTTGTTAAAATTAGGAAAGAGAGATTTAAACAATTCTTGCAAAACTATTCATTAACTTGTATTCAAACAGTAAACCAAGCAAATTGTATTTAATTTCCAGAATGTTAGACAAGATTGAAAACAGAGAAATCTAGGAAATTCTTGTTAGAAATCATGAATTAAACATTAGAATGAATCTAGGAAAAATCTTCGATTAAAATCATGAAATAATATTATTGATCAAATTTAGGGACAAACTCAAAATAGAAAACAAATTTTAGATTTAGATTTAAAAACAGATTAAACAGAAAATGAATTATTTTTGCTAAGAATTTAGAATTTTTGGTAGAAATCATAAAATAAACACTGAGATAAATTTAGGAAAATCTATTAAAATCTGAAAACGATCTTTATTAATTTAGAAATTAAAATGATTTTGACCAAAAGATGAATTAATTTTGCTGATAGAAAATAATACTATGTTGACAGAAAATAAATGACCGAATTAAACTTCAAATTGTTAACACTATTTTGAAAGAAGGTTATTTAAACTTGCAATTTTCACCTTTCAACGAAATTGTCGAAACTGAAACACATAGATTGGTTATTTTAAATTTGATAAATGATTACTATTTATTTTCTAAAAATAGGATAAACTGAAAATAAAATGTTTAAACTTGAGATTTGATTTATTCTGAAAACATCCTGAACGATTTTTGAAACAACATTAATTAACGAGAGTATAAACGAATGAAATGTGTACTCTTTTAATTTCTGTTTTTATATGTTTTAATCAGCATACTGGAGTTACACCTTCATTAAAAAAAAAATCGATTATTTTAATTACTCAATTTAAAATAATAACTTTATGTATTTCATGAATTTGAATGATGGGAAGAAGCTCTTTTTACACTGTTTTTTCGTTTTGAACAATGTTTCCAGTTTGATGTTTTAAGAGATTGTAAAAGACTGTATTTGACTGTTAGACCATGCATGGAAGATATATAATTTTGCATGTTATGTTTTTTGGGAAAGTTACCTTTCGGGACGGGTGCCGAATATGGATAAATAGAGAGTGTAGTTTTGCTTTTCTAAAACTGCTTTTATTGTCGTGCATGACATTTTAATTGGCCAAGTAATTTAAGGACCATCGAAACAGATGGATTATTGAACTCTCTACCATATCCTAGTATCCAACTTGCTTCTTTCTTAAATGAATTAGAAAAATGAAAATGCTTGTGGTTTACTAGTAGTACTAGGCATGCACCAAATTCCATCTTGCTCATAGATTGCTTTTTGCTAAGCAATTCGTGCAGGGTCGGGTATTTCTTGATTGACTAAGAAATTCTGGGGAAGCGTAAGCTTCGAGGTTGGGTGGAAAAAGCGCTTGATCCTTGTTCTTGTCTTCTTGATGAAGATTTTATTTTGGATGGAAGATCGACGGACTGCAACTTCTTTTATGCTTTATTATTCTTGATATATGTAATGACGAGCTTATGGCGACTGAATGCCTAAGTCTCGAATTGTAACTGATATATTAGCATCTATTGTATTTATAAATGGAATTGTGTAATTTGACACTTGTATGTTCTTAGACTGAATTGTTATGAATTATCTTATCAACTTTTATGTTGTTGTTTTGTAATCGACTAGTTCTTAGATGTCTAAATGAATGGAATGACGACTTTATTTTGAATATAATGGATCTTGTTTGAAGTATATATCGATGTTGTTTTAAAGAGTTTTTCGCTCTTTATAGGTGTTGTTTTTGCAGGGCTGAGCGTCAGTCTAGCATGTGCAGTAGTCAGTTGCAGTCAAGATGAACTTGTGACCTACAAAAGTGTTTGGATTAATGAAACCTACAAAGTCTAGTGCCCATTGAGCGAACAATATTACCTCATACATAGGTTGCAAAGGCATTGCTAGATTTTTTTCCCTGGGTGCAAAATTCTGGCATACATGACACATTCTGACATGTTGGTGTGCATATTGAAACAAATGAGGCCAATAATAGCCTAATCTAAGAATTTGATGGGCCAGAGCATCTGCAGATCCATGTCTTGTACCATGTCTTCCATGAAACTCAGCAATGGCGTGCTTAGCTTCTTGATGATCCAAACAATGCAAGTAAATTCCTTGGAAATTTATTGTGTATATAGATCCCCCCTTGAGCATATAATGATAACTCTTCATCCTCAGTGCTCTCCTCTGAGTAGCATTCATCCCTTCTGGGCATGTTTTGTTTAGGAGGAAGAAGATCAAATCTGTACTGCTGGCATAACTACACAGTGTACTGCTGACATGTGATATTCTTGTTCACATCTTCCATTGCCTTCGATAAACCCTGCCCTTGGACGAGTTTCATTGGATGAATTTCTAAGTCAAACTCTTGCAAAATGGCCTTCCATTTTCCTCTTCTTTCGCCCAATTCTCTTTACATTAGGAGGGATTTTATAGCTGGATTAGGAACTATGGCAATTACCTGACTTCGAAGAATGTAATGCCTAAATTTCTTTACTGCTCAAACTAATGCAAAGGCTTGCTTCTCAAGGGGTGGGTACCTAAATTTTGCATTCTTAAATGGAGAGCTCATGAAGGCGATAGGTCTTTCCTCTCCCTCACCTCTTCATTGTGTTAGAACAACTGCACATGAATGGTCAGACGCGAAATAATAGATATAGAAGGGCTTTAGATAATCTGGGCTGGTCAAGACAGGGGCCTCAGATATTGATTGTTTAATCTATGTGAAAGAAGATTTGGCCTCATTGCTCCATTCTATTTTTGCATCTTTTTTCATCATCTCATTAAGGGGTTTGATGATTTTTGCAAACCTTATTATAAATTTTTTGACAAAATTAATCCTTCCAAAGAAGGATCTCATTTCTTTCTTACTTCTTAGCCTTGTCAGTGTTAAAATGGCCTTGAATCTATCAGAGTATATAGATATCCCCTCTTCTGATATGATGTGGCCTAAGAGTTTCCCTTCAGACTCTCTAAACACACATTTTTTTGGATTAAGGGACACACCATAGCTTATTCACCTTTTGAGAACTTTTTCCAAATCTGCAACATGGTCTTCTCAGTTCTTCGAGAAGATAGTTAAGTAATCCACATAAATAATGACACACTTACCTATTAGATCCTTGAATTCTACATCCATTGCATGTTGAAAGGTTTCTCCAGCGTTGATAAGGCTGAATGGCATCCTTCGATAGGAAAATGTGCCCCACTTGGTGGTGAAGGCAGTTTTAATTCTGTCCTCATGGCTGACAAGCACCTGATTATACCCAGAATAGCCATCCAAAAATGACATCATTTGGGACCCATTGATTATTTGTAATACTTCATCAAGAGAAGGCACTGGGTAGTTGTCCTTCTCAAAAGCCTTATTTAGATTCTTGAAATCAACACATAACCTGATTTCACCACTTTTCTTACGCACAGGAACTAAATTTGCAACCCAAGTAGAATGTTTGACTGGGAATATTATTCTTGCAGATAGCAGCTTTTGTACCTCCTTTTGAATTAGGGGCTCAATCAAAGCATTGATCGGACGTTGTTTTTGATGAAATGGCTTGGCTTTTGGCTTAAGAGGTATGGTATGTGTGATCACCGAAGTGTCAAATGTCTTTAAATCTTCATACCCCCAAGCAATGGTTGCAATGTTCCACTCCAAAAATTTAACTATCTTCTCCTTAATTTCTTCAGGACAAGTCTTTCCTATGAGAACATTCCTTTCAGAACTCGAGTGAGTCAAATTAACAAATTCATACTTCCCTCCATCACTCTCTATGGGCACCCTTTGATGAGCTTGTGGGTCAGAGTCAAATATTATTTCTAAAGCTACCACCCCCTTCAAAATACTATTGCTTTTCAACTCCAATATCCCTTCTGCATCACCATTCTCAGGATCCCAATCTCCTTGTTCTCTTTTAGATTCATCTATTATATGTCCTTCAAAGACATCTAAACTTGCCAAGAAGGCCAATATGTGCTGGTCATCATCGAATACCTGAAAATTCTGGACATTATTAGGGACCGCTGGGACTAAGACTAATTCAACTAAAAATATTTTTAGCTTAGATTCTTGCATAGGCTCCAAGGTGCTAGAAGTAACGGCAAGGGCATTTTCAATTTGATTAGCTTCTCTAGGAATTGAAGTGATCCCAAAAGTGTCAAAGTCTTCAATCAAATTCCAAATTCTATTTATGTATGCAACCAATATTTTGTTATGACAAGTATACTGGCTACGTACCTGCTTTACAATTACTTCAGAATCCCCCATTACCATGAGAGTAGTGACCTTCTTTTGATGGGAAAACATAAGTTTACAAGCGAGCACTTCATATTCAATTACATTGTTTGTGCAGCCAAACTGCAACCTGTAAGATGAAAAGTAAGTCATCCCTTTCGGGGTGGTTAGTTCAATCCCTGCTCTACTTCCTGCTTTGGATTTGAAGCCATCATTTTAAGACTCCACAATTGATCTTTAGTTGGGAGCTCTTTTCTTTTTGGGATAACAAGGGATGAATTGCTAGAGATGGGTGGCATCTTGGACTGTTGGTGGCCATCAAGAGTTGAAGGTGATTGGGGGCAGGCTTCACTCAAAGATTCTTCTACATTTAAAGCTTGTTCAAGAATCACTTCCTAAACAAATTCTTGGATCAAGTTGTGTTTCGATTCATTTTTCATCAATTCCTTAGGCATTAGAAGAGTATTTGGGGTAGGTGTATTGGAGAAAGACTGAGACACCTCAATCTCCTCTTGAAACTTAGAGCATAGAACCTGAGTCTACTCAAACCGTGAGGAATATTCCTCTTGAGAAAGACTGGTTCTAGTGAGAATGGTAGCGTCCTTAGCTTTAAATGGAAACTCATTGGTGGGTGTCTGAGGTTGATCTTGACAAATTAGTTGAGGATGGCACATATAATTTAAGATATCTAGCCAGGGTTGGCATGCCAACTCAGAATGATTGTGATAATGTATCCTACACCAATTAGGGAGCAAGAAACTGCACAAATCAGTCTCTTCTCCTAATACCAGCCTATCTTGTTGCAATTTTCTTATTAGAACTTGTTGGTTGACCAAGATCATTGGGTCATTCTATTCTAAGGGTAGTGCATCATCAAGATTGAGTACTGAGAAGGTCATGACTTCCTCTTGCTTGTAAACTCCTATCTCAGTCTCAAAGTATGCTACTTCATTTGGAGAATCATATTTTGTAATCATCTGTTTGAGCCTAGGTTCACTCTCAATTCTAAATTGTGTTGCTATCCCTTTCTAGCGCAGCCACATGTGAGAGAAATCCAAAGAAAAATATGCCCCAATATTCTTCATTAGCTCCCAACTCAAGAGCATACCATATGTTTCTAGGATATCGGCCACTTGGATATCTATGTAAGTTTGAATCCTTGGATCTAATCCAACCTGTACATGCATATTTTTTAATTCTCCCACCACATTAACCTCAATTTTGTCCAACTAAATTACTTTCTTATTAGTCTGGGCAGGACTTAATCCTAGCTTCTTGCAAATTGAAAAGGGCATAACATTACTCGATGCTCCAGAGTCTAGTAGAAAATTATGCAGATTATTTCAAAAGATCCTTAAACTCAAAAGGAAAGGTGGGGCACTAGTCTTACCTTTATATATGGTCGCATTCATCTCCTTCACTGGATTGACTTTACCTTTTCCTTTTGAATGATCAACCTCCTCCAGGGCTTTCAACACAACTTCCCGTTGAGCCGGGACCCACTTCATAATGTCAAAGAATGACAATGATGTCATTTGTCTTTGCAGCTCTGCAATAAAATCAAACTCCGAGTCATTCCTAACTTGATACTTAGGAAAAGAAGGTGGATTACCCTTGTTATGAGAATCAGAAGGCCCCTTTGGTGGTGGTGGGTTATTATCTACATTCTAATTAGGTAGGACCATGTTGTAAGGAGGTGCAAATGTAGTGAATGGACCCTTATTTTGATTTCTCAAGAAATGACCTCCTTTAGACTGAAAGGCTTGGGCATCATACACATCTTCTTCTAGTTCATTATCTCCCTGCATGGGAAATTGATATTTTTCTTCGATGGTCTCATAAGTCATAGCAGTACTTACTGACCCACCATCTTGATTAAAATTTCCTTGTGGAGGGTAGGAATCAACTTGCACAATCTTCACCATTTTTTCCATTTCTGGGAAATTAACCTTAGATTGTGTTGCAGTATCATGTAGTCTACACCAATTAGTCATGAAATTGAGATCCGCCACATTAGTAGTGTGTTGTTTATCTTCACCAGACTAATAGTTATGGGGAACTCCCCCTGTTGTTGGGTCCAGTGGTCCACTGCCTATTGTTATTGTTGGACCTCTGATTGTATCCTCTGTTCTAATTTTGATAATTTTGGTTAGAGGAGT
Source organism: Sequoiadendron giganteum (assembly GCA_007115665.2). Taxonomy (NCBI): domain Eukaryota; kingdom Viridiplantae; phylum Streptophyta; class Pinopsida; order Cupressales; family Cupressaceae; genus Sequoiadendron; species Sequoiadendron giganteum. The sequence continues at coordinate 114,924,637 of CM021109.1, forward strand.
TTTGTTTCTGAAAGTTCCTATTGGTGTTTTGATTCGTATTCTGATTAGAGTAACCACCCTGGTTGTTATAACCTCCACGATTCTAGTAATTATGATTTTAGTTCTATCAGGGGTTATGTCTAAGCTATGCCATGAAGTTAGACATTTGTGACAGAGTATTTTTGAGATTTTCTACCTCATTGGTTAGTTGAACAATGTGTTCATTCTGCACAATCTACCCTATAGTTGGACAATGAACATGAGTTGACCCTCCCCCTTGTTGATGGTGGTTTTGAGATTGTTGGGAAGAATCTTGCATGTCATTAGTGAAAAAAGGCATGGTAGGTGGGGCTGGTAACTCAAAAACAGGTCCATATTGGGAATAAGACATCCCTGGGACCGTGTTGAACAATGGTGGGTTAGGCATTTGATAACCCATGGAGGGGAGAGGTGCTCCTAAACTTCCTGATTTCAGACTTAGCTATTGTTGCAATTTAATGGCTAGATGATAAACTTTAGACAAGGATTCAATCTCATTGGCCGCATAAGTTCTCTGCAAGAATAGGCCAATCAAGGGATCAACAACTCTTAAATATGCCTGAATGGCAATATTTTCAGCCACTAAGTAAGGGTCTTGTAACCTGGAGAACATTCTTTGGAATCTAGTGCTGAATAATGACAATGATTTATGATGTTCGTTTCTTATGGTAGCAAATTGATGATACAAAATGGTTGGGTCTACATAGACCCGGAACTGATTAATAAAGGCATTTTCTAAATCTGCCCAACTTAGAATAGACACCTGGGGCAGATTTAGATACCGGTTGTATTCCATGTCCCCAAAATAATAAGGAAATGACATACATACAACGTCCTCATGAGCCACTTGAGCACGGGTATAGGCATCCTTGAATTCTTGTATATGTTCCTTGACGCTTCTTGATTCTCCATGCATATACTTGGGGCAAATTTTTTTTGGATTCTTTGGTAGATCATGGATACCCCCAGGAATAGTCCCTAGCGGAGAGGGGTTATTCATGAAGCAATCCATAGGTGGTGGTGGGATTGGTTGAGCAGGTTGTGGTGATATAGGCCGAACCAGTGGTGACAATGGTTGAACTAGTGGTGATATAGGCCGAACCGGTTGCTAGGGAGGTAAAGATGGATTTGGCCGAAATCCAGGTGGAGTAAGTGGTGGTGAAAATGGTGGGATTAGAATTCTACGAGCTTGGCCTCTATATCTAACCGTGGTTTGAAGTTATACTAATGGTTCAGAGTTGTCAGAGGATCTGAGAATCCTCCTATACTTTTCAGGTGAGAATGATCCAATCCAAGCCAACTTGTCCCTTTAGGCCCTCCTTCTAGTGCCAGATCTGTTGATGGTGAAAATGACAGAAACAAGTTAAAACAAAATATTTCTACTCTATTTCTCCTGAAAAAGAAAGATGGCATATAGTAGCCTAACTCCCAAGGTCCTGGTAGTTGGTTCTCAACTGTCTGATGTCACTCAATTGGCCAATGCAACTGTAATATTCAAGGGGCCTTTGTTGGTGATAAGGAATATAAACTATATTGGATTCATCAATCTATGTTTGATGGGGGGTTTAAATAAATAGAAAAACATAGATCAAGGCACAAATCAATAAAACATGAACACAATTCTTTAACATCCAGGCATATATTGTTAACAACAAGTGTTTCTTAACATATCAAAACCATAACATGATGCAATTCACAAAACAATCCACACGATTGCATACATTCACAGTGCTTAGTTTAATCATCACAATCATTCATCACAATACCTCAAGATTTAAAAAAACTCCTCATTCGTTGCCAATAATATAAATCAACAAACATATAACAATTCCATTCATAGACAATTTAATGAAATAATCTTTAAGATTTGGTTTCCCCTAATGATTCACATCAAATAAGAAACATTTATGCTCAGAAAACTCACTCGGATACATACCGATTATGGTTCATTAACCTCATCCAGGAAGTTCAATTCCAACATTAAAAAAAAGTGTATAAAAAGTGTATCTAAATTCAACATGAATGAAAAAAAGAAGTATCTTCACTCAAAGCTATAAAATCCTATCTGCTATCATCAAGTGGCTAATTCTACTTTGATTAGCCGACCTTTACAATATGGAGTTCAAAAGTACATATAGAGATGCTAAGCATCAATCCCTCTCAATCAGAATTGAGATCCACTAATCAAGGAACTGAAATCTCCTCATAAACTTAGACTGGTTGATCTTTAGTTCAAATGTTGATTGCCCTGTGAAATAGAGAGAAAAGGGGGAAGTCATGTGCCCAAAATAAATCATCTTGACACCAACTCATTCCTGCATAGTTTTCTGAAGAAGGTACTCATCATAACTGGAGAAGACTTGTTGAAGAATATCCACAACAGGCCCATTGACCCAGCTGCCTTCAAATTTAATCCTCTTCAACTCTACTAAGGAAAATCCCTTCATATCTTTTAATTTGGTCAATTCCCTCCTGGCAGCCTTCACCTCTTCTTTAACATCCATTAGTCTATCTAATAATAAGTCCTCTCCATCATCCTCTTTCTGCATGACCTCTTGAAACCTATTGTCCCATTTCTCATTTAATTGATTCAAAGGCATGCCTTCCTTAACCAGTATGTCCACATTGACTAGAATGGCCACAATAGCTTCTAGTTCGTCCAATTGCTCATTCAATTCCTTACTAGCATCTTGAATTTAATTTATATGCTTACATATGAAATCAGACCTAAATCGAATTATACTTGAGGCTCTTTCCAAGATATCTCCATTATCTTCCTTGAGGATTGATTGCTCAAGAAGAGTTGACTTTGGCAATTTACTGATATCCTTTATTTTCTAAACATACCCCCTATATTCCTCTTCCTACTTTCCTAAAGTTTAAGTGTGATGACCCATTCCCTCTATCAACTCAAGCGCTGCCTTATGAATTTCAAAACTACTTACCAACATCTCACCCACTTCCTGGTTAAGCTTATCTATCCATCTATCCATCATCCCAAACTTACTCCTCATTTGTACCAGATCATCAAGTTCTCTTTTGCTGAGTAAGATTGGCATTTCCAAGGCAGCAACTTGTTGTGACCTGGGGGTGAAAACATCTCTTAAGAAAGTATGCAGCTGATCTAATTGAGCCTTAAGCTCATCCTTTATTTGTTTGTCTTTGATCATTCTGGACTTTGTGGATGAAGCTACAACATCAATCAGATTCATTTATTGATTCCTTGTAGGCTTCCCTAAATTGACCATGCCCAGTTGATAATCGGTGACTTGCATATCTCTTCTATCCTTGTCCACTATTGGAATCGCACATTCTGCAATGATTTCTCCTACCTCAGTGAGCCTTGTGGAATGAAAAACTCTGGCCTTCTTCTTTGGTATTTCCTTTTCTATATCCTTCATCATTTCTTCCCAAATAAGAGCCTAAGGTGGAGCTATTTTCTTCTTCTTAAGATCTAGCTTTAACCATGTAGGAGCACTAGGAGTGGTAGCCATTATTGTAGAGGAAGAGGCAACAATTGTAGAAGAGAGTGGCTGCAATAGAGTAACTTTAGGTTGAGAATCAACCTCCTGCACATTTTTTTGTTCCTTTTTCGCATTCTCTTGTGCAACCTTCTCAACCTCTTCCCTATATTTTTGCTCTTGTAGCCTTTTATCTTATCATTCCCTTTTCAACCATTCTTCCTCTAACTTCTTCTCTTCAAGTAGTTTATCTCTCTCTCCCTCCAAATCCTTGAGCTTGTCCCACACTTCCTTTTCCTTTTTTTGTTGCTTAGCAAGCTCTTCAACACCCTTTTCTTTTCTTGGAGGTTTGACCCCCAGGCTCATTGGCTATTAGCACGACCCATTGGATACTTCTATCCAACACTAGTCTTGCTATCTACTTAATGTCTATTGTCTCCTCCATGCCCCAATCTACAGGATCTAAAATCTTGGTGCCTACATTTTGTGCCTCATATAATGGATCCAAAATTACACCATTATCTGATAGTGTTTCAGGAATGTCCACTTTAACCCCATATTCCACTATGAGTGGGATAGGAAACCTTTCATAATTCCTCTTCCTCAAATCATATTCATCCTGAAGATCACTCCAGAAGTCCTCCAATAGATTGAAGTGTCTATCAATGACGGAAGCAAGCAAGGTATTCATCTTCTTCTTTCGATCAAAGTGCTTCCTAGCGGTATACAAGCCCAATTTCAGATGCATCAATTCATTGCAAACAACCTTAGCTCCCATAAGGTGTGGGAAACTATATTCACCCAACTGCATGGGAAACTTATGACAACCAGGCTTATGCTTTATACCAAATTTAGCATTAACCCCCAAGACTTGGTAAAAAAACTCGATTAAAACCATCTTGTTGCTACAACATCTAGGGAGTAAGTGAGGATGACCATCAAACCTAGCCAGCCTGAAATAAGTAAACTTGGGGTATTGGATAAACCAATATCCCCACTCTATAATGAACGCCATAGCCTCTTGGATAAATCTATACCCTACATCTCCCATAAGCTGGTTAATAATGACATACAAAAATGCATCATTAACCCTTCTGTAATGTAGTTCAGAAATCTACAAGGATAGTTGATCATAATGGTTCCATACTTTATTCTGTCCATCAGCTTCTCCCAAAATCCCCACTCTGTTTAAACCTGGAAAAATGTCTCTCCTTACTATTGCATAAATGACATAAGAGGTCATAAAGAAACTCTTGGTTTCCCTCACTCTAACCATTTGATTGTGTATGATTTCAGACACAATCATGGGCCAATCAAACTGTTGCCTACCATATGAGATTGTCTGAATCAATGGAAACATTCATTCTTTGAAGTGAAAAGCATCCCTTTTTCCAAACACTCTGGATAACATCATTATTATGTCCCCAACCTCTTTGTAGAATTCTGCCCTTTTAGGCTGATCTGGAAGCTTAATTAGAGACTTTTTCTCAGTCCTCATCTATTTCTTATTCAAATGAGATTTGTTGGTTTCCTTATGATTTACTATACATTTTCAAAGCCTCCACCTCATTGAGTTGCTTAGGATTCCCTGGATTGGGGACATTGAACATAAACTGGAAAATTTGGGGAGTTAAATCAATGATGACATTGCCTTGTGAATCCACACACTGTCTAGTAGCCGAATTATAGGTTCCAACTGCTGTCATTATCAGTTTAGGACATTGGATTGATAGAGGAAAAATAGTGATATGAGCCAAGCCAAATTCAACTATTCTTTGGGTCCTCCCTATTACCTCTTCAACAAATTTTTCAGAGTACAACTCCTCATAATGGAATGGAACCAGATTTGTATCAGTTATATCTTCCCAATCGGACTCCACCTTTCTAGCAGTGATGATAGGACCCTGATGATTATACCTCAAGGTATAAGGGAGTTGTTCAGGCTTAACCTTTTTAGGCTTAGCTGCTAGTTTTGAAGTTTATATAGGTTGAATCCTTTTAGAAGCCTCCCTTGATGCTCCTGACATTCTTTAAATTTTGCAACAAAACCCCATATTAGATCTACAAGAAGTATACCAAAAACCCGATCGGAGATCTTACCCTTCATATACATCGGAGGCGGGACCAAGTAGAGGACATCCCTAAAAATATTTTAAAGCACTGCCGAGGTTGGGACCATAATGGACATTGAGCTCTCAACAAACCATATGGTGGGATCAGAGACAGAGTTAGAATTGTAATCGAAATCGGGATCGAAATGGACATTGATTTGGTACAATGAATAAATTTTAAACTTATATCCTAGTCCGCCTCCGGTTCTGACTGTGGTGAATAACATTTTGATAAAATATAACTCATCAAAAGTGGGCCTAGAGACAGAGTTAGGAATTCATTACAAACCATATTTTGAGAACGAAATCAATCCTAGATTCAACTTCGGTTAAAAAAAACTATGATTTCATTAGGGACTTCAATAGAAAAATGAATGACATCATAACCAAAAAATGAGGTTACCTGGGAAATGGAGGAGGCTTAAAAAAATGATAGTGCAAAACTATCCCCATATGACCGAGAGGAAAACATAGCAACTAGGGCACCATTTTCTAATTAAACTGATATGTCTATAAAAACCCTAGTTTATAAAAACCCTTCGACTCAAATAATTAGGGTACAACTTAACCCTACTCGAAACCAACAAGTCGATACACAAAAGAACCGGTAGATAAAGCAACAGATCAAAGATTGCCACAAAACCATGTAGCAGATGATTGACACCCCCAAAAACCCTTGGCACCATGATATGGGCACAAAGAAATTATGAAAACGATCGTGGCAAAAGAAAACAAACAATAAAAGAAAAGACGAACCGAAGACAAGGAAAACAAAACAAAACAAAAGAGAAGAAAAGAAAAGCAAACAGCAAGGATTCAAATGAAAAAACAAAAAGCTACAAACCCACGTGAAGAACAACTGACCAAACAAAACACGACAAACATAAAACGAAGAACAAAAACCCTACCTCCAAACGCAATCCAACAAGCTGGCCCTTGATACGAATTCATGCACAAAATACCACACCTTTGATTGAATCGCGCTCCCAAATCCTCCACCGCAGCTCTAGTTCAATTTTACTCTTTAAACAGTGATAATAACCAGCGAGTTAACCTTAATTAAGGTTGAAATCCAATTTCATACGTGGGAGGTTCCTATATAGGCACAAGACTATTGTGCGATCGAAGTAAAGTTAGACAACAACAAGAAAGGCGAGACTAGAAACAAAATGGAAAATGATTTGGAAACCTTGTCCAAGTTTTGAGTTTACTTCTGATTCTGGTTCCGGTTCCGCCAACAAAGAAGAAAAGGAAAGAAAGAACCAAAAGAAAAACACCAAGATCAAACCAAGAAAAACCACATCGATCTCAAGTCCAAACAAACAAAACAAAAGGCGAAGGCGGAGGCGGGACAAAAACAAGTTCAAGACTATATATAAATCCCGGACTTAATATCCATTTTGGCCCCGACTCCGGTATAAAGAAAACAAGACAAACACTAAGAGAATAACAAAAATACAAGCAGGACCGGGATCAGAATGGAATCCTCAAAAAAGTTTCAAACTAGATTTCGTTCTGATTTCGATTCTGACATAACAAAAAGGAAAACAAATTGTTGAAAGAAAGAAAAAAACTCCAAACTTTATTGAAAAACAAACAAGGACAAAAAACAGAAAGGGGGGCCCATTTTGGCCAAGGCAAAAAGATGGGGTGGTTATGCAAGGCATAACAATATTGTTCTCATAATGAAAAAATATTGTTCTTATGTGTACAACTATTGAGGTAGCAATGTACAGATTTTAGAGTATTTCATATTAATAGTTTCACCTATCACAAATATAAAAGGTGAGCACAATAAATACCATGTATTTTCCTATTAAATGTGAAGGATTTTATTTCATATTAATAGTTTCAGCTATCACAAATATAAAAGGTGACCACAATAAATTTCATGTATTTTCCTATTAAATGTGAAGGATTTTCAAAAAGATTTAGTGTTCAACTATTGGTAAACTTTTGTCTGATATAAGTTGTATTTTAAATAATTGTGTTGTTTTTATAGGAACAAATTTATTTTTTTGTGTTCAACTTTTAATCCATTTGTGTTGAATATACAGGCTAGGGATAACAAATATTTATGGTAACCAATAGATATTTGGTCCATTTAGGTTGCATGTAAGTTTTATTTTAAATAAAAATTTCATATTCTACAAGCAACAAATAATATTTTTTTGTTGAACTACTAAAGGTACCATGATTAAGTTTTGATTGAATCTTTAAAAAGTCAAATTTTAGACACTTCTCGGTAGATGTGCTTGTAGACACCTAAATTTGACCTCTTGTGTTTGGTCAAATTTATCTCAATTTCATCTAAAATGACTCATTATCCATTTTAATTAAATAATATTGTTATTATTTAATTAATATTGTCCATTTCCCTAAAGTCTCCTAAGTCCCTAAGGTAATTAATTAATTCATGTATACCACATGAATTAAATTTAATATTTAATTCCTTCCTTCCTGAATTAAATACTTTACCCTTCTAGCCCTTCTCTAATTAAATAAATATGCCCATTTATTTAAATTAGTCATTTATCCCACATGAATTAAATTTAATATTTAATTCCTTCATTTTCTCTCTCCTAGTCTCATCTTCCATAATTCTTCCATTACCCCTAATTCACTTCTTAATCCCCTCATTAGGGATGTGCACACACCTAATCCATTATTAGGAGGTGTCACATCCTCTAACTTTTGTAAGTGGCCTTCTTAATCATCCTCATTACCCTAATTCTCCACCTAACCATCTTTAGTAATCACTTGCACAACCTAAACCATTTGATTAAGAAGGGTTAATCTCTTTACCATTTATGAAACCCCTCCTTAGTCAACTCAACCTTGATGGCATTCTCCTTTTGGAAAAGTAACCCCACATGGGGTTACTTCTTCCAAAGTATCCTTGAGGAATTTTAAATTCCTCTTTATTATCCCAATGTTCTTCAAAGGATTTTTTAATTCCTATTTTATCTCCCTTTCCAATCATTTGGGGAGATTGAACAAGAAAGCCCTTTATGAGATAGATCTTACCCATCCCCCATAGTACTTGTAAAGTACCAAATCTTCTCACATCCCCTCTCATGGTGACACTTGTCACCACCATGTGGGTTGATATATCTCAAGGCATCTCAACCCTTGATTTCCAAGATCTCATCCTAGCCATCCATTCCTTCCAAACCCTCTCGAATGACTACACTTAGTCATTTTTTGCACAATTTTGAAAATTTTAATCATCTACACTTGAGCAAATCATACTGTTATGCTATCAAAACTGAGCTAGAGCACACATCAAAATCGACACCGCCAAGGTAATCCTCTCATCAAGCTCCTTGGCATATTGTTGTTTCATCCATTTTGGTCAAGGTATGAGCTTTTAGCTCTAATCGTGACTATTTTTTTAATTCTATGTTTTTCTTGGTTTTGTTGTTATTTCCTTGCATTTAAGACATAATTTCACTGCACATAGTGTTGATGTGGCAAGTTGTGTGAGGATTCACACCTCCAAACATTAGTTATAGATAGATAAGATTCCAATCTGCATTTCAAAAAAAAAAATGAAGGTCCTACAATATTCTAGGCAATCGATATATGCTCACAAAGTTTTCTTGCATGACTACTGATCCCTCTCCCCTAATGCAAAATTACAAATTTGGGAATGTTTTATATGGTGGGAGGTATGGTTATATGAGTGAGATTTTTAAATTATTGGAACATGTTGTAGTTAATGTGATAGCTATTTGTATTAGGGACGGGCCTTCAAAAAATGGAAGAGTTTAAAATATAGTATGATTTGATCAAATTATTGACACTTTACATTTGAGTGGTCTCTATACTAAAAGTGTTGGTACATTGACTATAATGTGTGAGTAGTTTATAGTAGGTCTACATAAAGTCATCATGTGTTAGTTTCTTAACACAGTATGACACGACTCTACAAAATAAATATATAACTAAAAAGGCTAACTTTAATCACTATAAGATCATGGTAAACTAATTTTAAAGTATAAATTATAATATATATAGTATTTTTTAAGTTGAAATTTTATATAATATATTAAAAATTAGAGTTTAGTTAAGAGATTAAGAATTATAGTGTAGTTAAAAAAATAAAAAGGTGAGAAAAAATTGTTAGGCTGGTTTTCAAGTAGAGGATATTAGTATGAATATAGAAACCGTTAAGATCAAATGTAATACAATCTATGAAAAAAAGGTAGCGTAATTATTTTTCAAAAAAAGTATTTTTTTTAAGAATTAGTAATTGTGGTTAAAAGTATTATTGAATGGTCAATTATTCATTGAATGTTTAATTGATAGGACAAAACTATTTATATATGTGTCTATAAGTCACTCGATAATATTATGTTGTTTTATTACATGAAAGAATAATCAACACTTTTGGCTAAGAGTCAAAGATTGATGAGTATTCATTCTACCAATATCATTGAGAAACACCATCCTTTTAACTAGTAGGACTTGATCCATGATAGACTATTTCAAAATAATTAAGAATCACTTAACAATTTTTTAATTTCACATACCATACAATAGTATTTTTTTAGTTAAAAAACATCTTTGACTTATCATAAAAGAATCAAAAGCTCAAGGTTCAACAAAATCAATTTGTTAAAAGAACTAAAAGATTGTAGTTGATTGGATTTTTTAAGATGTTTTAAAATAGTGAGGTGCCAACAATGAACCATAAAAATCTTCAAATTGATTAAATTTAATAATCATATAATTGTATTTATACAATTTTACTTTAAAATATAAATCCGATTTTACAAAAAAGTGATAAAACTTAATTAAAATAAATTCTAATCGAATATGATCTACTATTAAAAAACAAAAATAATTTAAAAAAAAACTTTAAATAGATAATTATAACAAATCTGGATAAACATCATTTCTCGAAGAGCTTAAATTTGACCATATACTATGAAGATTACTTTCAAAAATTAATTATTAAACATTTACACAAGATTACTTGTATGGTAGAAACTTAATGGAACCTTAATAACTCGTAGCTAGGCTCTTTACCAGTCGATGGAAAATTTTACACTACCATCAACCATTCTCTTTTATGTTTTAGGTTAGGAGCACAAAATATATAATAAAAGACATTTTCATTTATTTATTGGAAATAACATATATTAAAAATACAAAAGGAGTATAATAGTTATGGGATTACAAAAATTCCTAAGCAATGGATTTCTAATGAAACTAGGTATCATACAATAATGAAAGAAGTATTTATTTCAAATTTAAAAAATATAAGTTGGTGTATTATATTGAATTTTATTTTTTTATTTATTTTTTGAGAAAATAGAATTGATTCGATTTATTTGGTTTTTTATTATAAAAGATTTCCTATAGATAATATTTGAGCGACTTTGCTAATATTGTAAAAAAATTAAGTGGTCCTTAGTAAGAGCCACCATCTATGTCCTTTAGCCTAAAATTAATGGTGAAATAACATTGCATTACGAAGCCTGTAGGTTAGAATTTGGCTTTACTCCTTCACTCGAGCTAATTTGATGTGTGAAAATGATTAATTAGGGGGTCTTATCACTCAAGCTAGCATGAGTGTTTCAACACGTGGGCTAGCTCTGGGAGTTATAGTGAAGTATTTATTATGCCAGGCTCTCATCCCTACGAGAAGACTGAGGGATGATATTATAGTCTTTAAAATATGAATTCGGAGGCCAAGCATTTAGTTTGTATGGAGTATTTTGAGGATAGTGTAATGGACACCCCTGTAAGGCTGGTCAACTCTTGACAACAAATGTTTTTTTCGGGTGAAGTCACAAAACTCAAATTGAGAAGGATCCTACTTGAGAATGACTTTCTATCACTCGGTGTTGGGGTGTGTATTCTTAGTGAGGGATGAAAGATACAGAGTGGATACAAACATATCCTCTTGATTTGTTGTAGTGTTATTGGATCTCTAGCTACCAAAGAATTATTTTTGTAAATAACAAGGAAGATGGTGAAACCAGAGCTATTGGGAGGCCTCAAAGAGGTAGTGGATTTTTCTCAACTGGGAGTTTGCAATGTCCCCCTTTGGGGATGCGCTATATTTTCTTGAAATCCTTAATTTCCAAATGACCAATGAGTTAGCGAGTACATTTCACTTAATTGAAACCTTGATTGAAGTCCTCCATTCCCAATCGATCTAGTCTTCACACTTAGAAGATATCGTTAGTATTGATCAAGTGGATAAGAATTTATTATCCATACTTATTTAAAATTATTTATAAAACTTAATAATTGCCGCAAGCATCATTATTAGACAATCATAAATAATATCTATATATATTTTATATAAATATATGTATATTCATCATTGTTTCTCATTATCAATTTATAATAATTTCATATATATATAAATATATCTATATATATATAAATATATCTATATATATATTAAAATATATATATATATATATACTTATAATATTAATTTATGGATTGAAATGCAGGTTAGCTGAACCTCTTTGATGAGTGAGATGGTGTGGTGTGTGTGAGGCGGGTCTATGCAGGCCCACGACCTCTAAATGGTTGCGGCTTGCATGTCGGCTTCTTCCTTTGCTATCATTTTTTTGCTGTCTGATGTGCGTTTGGAGGGGTGGGGTTTTTTGTTGTGCGGGGGTGTGTCTTGCAGTTGCCATCATCGGTGTTGTTTGTTGTGGAAATAGTTTTTTCTAGCAGAAGCTTGTGTAGGGTGTGGCATTCAAAGTTTGGTGTGTTGGTGTCATGGAGAGGCTTGGCGTAGGGCAAATTTGGGGTTTCATGTGTGGTGTAAAATGGATTGGGTGATAGGGGTGGAGTAATGGTTGGGGTTTCCCAAAGTTTGGTTCTTGCTGATGTGATGCCATCTCAGGGCTTTGCTATAGACATGCATGCATGGGGGATGGATTCCTCTTTTGTGGGTGAGAGCTCTAAGATTAAGAAAGTAAATGGATGTTTTTTGTGGACTCATGATTATCCCGTTCTGGTTATTTCTCCTGAATCGATAAAGGAGGACATTTCTTATTGGTACCAACATGTTTTGATTTGTAAGTTTCTAGGTATTCATGTCTCTCTCGGCTCTGGAGTTCTGGATCCGTCGGTCTTGGCAAGTTGAAGGTGATTTTGAAATCTTGGTGGCTGCGAATGGCTATTTCATGGTGGATTTTTCTTGTATTTCGGATCATAATTGAGTTTTTGAGGGAGGGCCATGTTTTTATAATCATGTTGGCTTGTTCATGAAGCCCTAGAATGGGGGTTTTAATTCGGAAAAGGATCTGCTTTCACGAGTTCCTATTTGGGTCTGTTTGCCATGGCTGTTGTTGGTTTTTTGGAGGGAGGATATTCTACATCGAATAACTACTTTGTTGGGGAAGTCAATTGCCATTGCTCAGAATACTCTTGATAAAAAGGGTATTCTCTTATGCTCGCATTTGTGTTGAAATTGATTTAAATAACCCTTTGTCAGATTCTTTGGAAATTTGTATTGGCCTTGCCTCATGGATTCAATAGTTAGATTATGAGTCCCTTCCTTTTCGTTGTCACTTTTGTCACAAGTATGGACACCTTCAGCACTAATGCCCTCGGGCACCCAAAGTGGTGGGGGTTTCTTCTTCTCCTTCTTTTGGGCCTTCGATGGAGAAGGGGGATAAAGGTAAGGTTCCTATGGTTGAGGGTGGGCCTGATAAGGATGGATTTATTCTTGTTAAGCCGAGGGCTAAAGGGAGGGGTTAGAAGCAGGCGTATAAGGATAGACAGAGTGATCAGGGTTTCAATCATTTTGAGGTCTTGGATAATCAAACCTTGGAGGAGGGGATTCCTGTTGAGATTTCTTTTGGGGCCATTGGCATGGATGTTGGGTTGGAGTAGGCAATTGTTGTTCAAAATATTTCTCCTGCCTTGGAGTAGGGGATTTCTAAGCCTCCTGGTGCCTCTGTAGATGTGCAGGATGATATTGTATTAGCATATTTAGCTAAGGAGGCACTCTCTTCAGGTAAAGGTTGGGGATCATCTCATACTTTGGGGGTGCTGCAATGCCCTCTCAAGAAGGGGCATTTTGAAAATTCTTCTAAAGTAGGTCATAAGAAGGATGTGGACAAAATTAAATCCACTGGGGATTTTTTGGTAGAATCTGGTTATGTTAAGACCATTGAGGCCCACTTCCCTCAACCTTCCTCATGATTATTCTTTTATGGAATGCAAGGGGGTTGAATAGCACCTCTCGTCAAAAGGCTATTCAGGATTTGATTGTGGTTCATTCTCTTGATATATTTTGTGTTTAGGAGATGAAGCTTTAGGTGGACCTCATGCTTCAACATGCTTCTTGTATTTGGTTTTCTGGCCAGTGTCAGTGTATTGGGTCTAGGGGAGACTCTGGAGGCCTAGCTCTTTTCTGGGATACTCGTAAGGTTGTTCCTCATTGGTGGATTTCTAACCAATCTACTATTTCTATGGTGGCTTTGGTTTTGGAATTTGGTGAGACTATTTTGGTTAGTAATGTTTATGCTTTGATTGACATCCATGGTAAAATCCAACTTTGGGCTCATATCAG
>CM021109.1:114938880-115011154 GCA_007115665.2 Sequoiadendron giganteum
GAAGAGGCAACAATTGTAGAAGAGAGTGGCTGCAATAGAGTAACTTTAGGTTGAGAATCAACCTCCTGCACATTTTTTTGTTCCTTTTTCGCATTCTCTTGTGCAACCTTCTCAACCTCTTCCCTATATTTTTGCTCTTGTAGCCTTTTATCTTATCATTCCCTTTTCAACCATTCTTCCTCTAACTTCTTCTCTTCAAGTAGTTTATCTCTCTCTCCCTCCAAATCCTTGAGCTTGTCCCACACTTCCTTTTCCTTTTTTTGTTGCTTAGCAAGCTCTTCAACACCCTTTTCTTTTCTTGGAGGTTTGACCCCCAGGCTCATTGGCTATTAGCACGACCCATTGGATACTTCTATCCAACACTAGTCTTGCTATCTACTTAATGTCTATTGTCTCCTCCATGCCCCAATCTACAGGATCTAAAATCTTGGTGCCTACATTTTGTGCCTCATATAATGGATCCAAAATTACACCATTATCTGATAGTGTTTCAGGAATGTCCACTTTAACCCCATATTCCACTATGAGTGGGATAGGAAACCTTTCATAATTCCTCTTCCTCAAATCATATTCATCCTGAAGATCACTCCAGAAGTCCTCCAATAGATTGAAGTGTCTATCAATGACGGAAGCAAGCAAGGTATTCATCTTCTTCTTTCGATCAAAGTGCTTCCTAGCGGTATACAAGCCCAATTTCAGATGCATCAATTCATTGCAAACAACCTTAGCTCCCATAAGGTGTGGGAAACTATATTCACCCAACTGCATGGGAAACTTATGACAACCAGGCTTATGCTTTATACCAAATTTAGCATTAACCCCCAAGACTTGGTAAAAAAACTCGATTAAAACCATCTTGTTGCTACAACATCTAGGGAGTAAGTGAGGATGACCATCAAACCTAGCCAGCCTGAAATAAGTAAACTTGGGGTATTGGATAAACCAATATCCCCACTCTATAATGAACGCCATAGCCTCTTGGATAAATCTATACCCTACATCTCCCATAAGCTGGTTAATAATGACATACAAAAATGCATCATTAACCCTTCTGTAATGTAGTTCAGAAATCTACAAGGATAGTTGATCATAATGGTTCCATACTTTATTCTGTCCATCAGCTTCTCCCAAAATCCCCACTCTGTTTAAACCTGGAAAAATGTCTCTCCTTACTATTGCATAAATGACATAAGAGGTCATAAAGAAACTCTTGGTTTCCCTCACTCTAACCATTTGATTGTGTATGATTTCAGACACAATCATGGGCCAATCAAACTGTTGCCTACCATATGAGATTGTCTGAATCAATGGAAACATTCATTCTTTGAAGTGAAAAGCATCCCTTTTTCCAAACACTCTGGATAACATCATTATTATGTCCCCAACCTCTTTGTAGAATTCTGCCCTTTTAGGCTGATCTGGAAGCTTAATTAGAGACTTTTTCTCAGTCCTCATCTATTTCTTATTCAAATGAGATTTGTTGGTTTCCTTATGATTTACTATACATTTTCAAAGCCTCCACCTCATTGAGTTGCTTAGGATTCCCTGGATTGGGGACATTGAACATAAACTGGAAAATTTGGGGAGTTAAATCAATGATGACATTGCCTTGTGAATCCACACACTGTCTAGTAGCCGAATTATAGGTTCCAACTGCTGTCATTATCAGTTTAGGACATTGGATTGATAGAGGAAAAATAGTGATATGAGCCAAGCCAAATTCAACTATTCTTTGGGTCCTCCCTATTACCTCTTCAACAAATTTTTCAGAGTACAACTCCTCATAATGGAATGGAACCAGATTTGTATCAGTTATATCTTCCCAATCGGACTCCACCTTTCTAGCAGTGATGATAGGACCCTGATGATTATACCTCAAGGTATAAGGGAGTTGTTCAGGCTTAACCTTTTTAGGCTTAGCTGCTAGTTTTGAAGTTTATATAGGTTGAATCCTTTTAGAAGCCTCCCTTGATGCTCCTGACATTCTTTAAATTTTGCAACAAAACCCCATATTAGATCTACAAGAAGTATACCAAAAACCCGATCGGAGATCTTACCCTTCATATACATCGGAGGCGGGACCAAGTAGAGGACATCCCTAAAAATATTTTAAAGCACTGCCGAGGTTGGGACCATAATGGACATTGAGCTCTCAACAAACCATATGGTGGGATCAGAGACAGAGTTAGAATTGTAATCGAAATCGGGATCGAAATGGACATTGATTTGGTACAATGAATAAATTTTAAACTTATATCCTAGTCCGCCTCCGGTTCTGACTGTGGTGAATAACATTTTGATAAAATATAACTCATCAAAAGTGGGCCTAGAGACAGAGTTAGGAATTCATTACAAACCATATTTTGAGAACGAAATCAATCCTAGATTCAACTTCGGTTAAAAAAAACTATGATTTCATTAGGGACTTCAATAGAAAAATGAATGACATCATAACCAAAAAATGAGGTTACCTGGGAAATGGAGGAGGCTTAAAAAAATGATAGTGCAAAACTATCCCCATATGACCGAGAGGAAAACATAGCAACTAGGGCACCATTTTCTAATTAAACTGATATGTCTATAAAAACCCTAGTTTATAAAAACCCTTCGACTCAAATAATTAGGGTACAACTTAACCCTACTCGAAACCAACAAGTCGATACACAAAAGAACCGGTAGATAAAGCAACAGATCAAAGATTGCCACAAAACCATGTAGCAGATGATTGACACCCCCAAAAACCCTTGGCACCATGATATGGGCACAAAGAAATTATGAAAACGATCGTGGCAAAAGAAAACAAACAATAAAAGAAAAGACGAACCGAAGACAAGGAAAACAAAACAAAACAAAAGAGAAGAAAAGAAAAGCAAACAGCAAGGATTCAAATGAAAAAACAAAAAGCTACAAACCCACGTGAAGAACAACTGACCAAACAAAACACGACAAACATAAAACGAAGAACAAAAACCCTACCTCCAAACGCAATCCAACAAGCTGGCCCTTGATACGAATTCATGCACAAAATACCACACCTTTGATTGAATCGCGCTCCCAAATCCTCCACCGCAGCTCTAGTTCAATTTTACTCTTTAAACAGTGATAATAACCAGCGAGTTAACCTTAATTAAGGTTGAAATCCAATTTCATACGTGGGAGGTTCCTATATAGGCACAAGACTATTGTGCGATCGAAGTAAAGTTAGACAACAACAAGAAAGGCGAGACTAGAAACAAAATGGAAAATGATTTGGAAACCTTGTCCAAGTTTTGAGTTTACTTCTGATTCTGGTTCCGGTTCCGCCAACAAAGAAGAAAAGGAAAGAAAGAACCAAAAGAAAAACACCAAGATCAAACCAAGAAAAACCACATCGATCTCAAGTCCAAACAAACAAAACAAAAGGCGAAGGCGGAGGCGGGACAAAAACAAGTTCAAGACTATATATAAATCCCGGACTTAATATCCATTTTGGCCCCGACTCCGGTATAAAGAAAACAAGACAAACACTAAGAGAATAACAAAAATACAAGCAGGACCGGGATCAGAATGGAATCCTCAAAAAAGTTTCAAACTAGATTTCGTTCTGATTTCGATTCTGACATAACAAAAAGGAAAACAAATTGTTGAAAGAAAGAAAAAAACTCCAAACTTTATTGAAAAACAAACAAGGACAAAAAACAGAAAGGGGGGCCCATTTTGGCCAAGGCAAAAAGATGGGGTGGTTATGCAAGGCATAACAATATTGTTCTCATAATGAAAAAATATTGTTCTTATGTGTACAACTATTGAGGTAGCAATGTACAGATTTTAGAGTATTTCATATTAATAGTTTCACCTATCACAAATATAAAAGGTGAGCACAATAAATACCATGTATTTTCCTATTAAATGTGAAGGATTTTATTTCATATTAATAGTTTCAGCTATCACAAATATAAAAGGTGACCACAATAAATTTCATGTATTTTCCTATTAAATGTGAAGGATTTTCAAAAAGATTTAGTGTTCAACTATTGGTAAACTTTTGTCTGATATAAGTTGTATTTTAAATAATTGTGTTGTTTTTATAGGAACAAATTTATTTTTTTGTGTTCAACTTTTAATCCATTTGTGTTGAATATACAGGCTAGGGATAACAAATATTTATGGTAACCAATAGATATTTGGTCCATTTAGGTTGCATGTAAGTTTTATTTTAAATAAAAATTTCATATTCTACAAGCAACAAATAATATTTTTTTGTTGAACTACTAAAGGTACCATGATTAAGTTTTGATTGAATCTTTAAAAAGTCAAATTTTAGACACTTCTCGGTAGATGTGCTTGTAGACACCTAAATTTGACCTCTTGTGTTTGGTCAAATTTATCTCAATTTCGTTAGGAGGTGTCACATCCTCTAACTTTTGTAAGTGGCCTTCTTAATCATCCTCATTACCCTAATTCTCCACCTAACCATCTTTAGTAATCACTTGCACAACCTAAACCATTTGATTAAGAAGGGTTAATCTCTTTACCATTTATGAAACCCCTCCTTAGTCAACTCAACCTTGATGGCATTCTCCTTTTGGAAAAGTAACCCCACATGGGGTTACTTCTTCCAAAGTATCCTTGAGGAATTTTAAATTCCTCTTTATTATCCCAATGTTCTTCAAAGGATTTTTTAATTCCTATTTTATCTCCCTTTCCAATCATTTGGGGAGATTGAACAAGAAAGCCCTTTATGAGATAGATCTTACCCATCCCCCATAGTACTTGTAAAGTACCAAATCTTCTCACATCCCCTCTCATGGTGACACTTGTCACCACCATGTGGGTTGATATATCTCAAGGCATCTCAACCCTTGATTTCCAAGATCTCATCCTAGCCATCCATTCCTTCCAAACCCTCTCGAATGACTACACTTAGTCATTTTTTGCACAATTTTGAAAATTTTAATCATCTACACTTGAGCAAATCATACTGTTATGCTATCAAAACTGAGCTAGAGCACACATCAAAATCGACACCGCCAAGGTAATCCTCTCATCAAGCTCCTTGGCATATTGTTGTTTCATCCATTTTGGTCAAGGTATGAGCTTTTAGCTCTAATCGTGACTATTTTTTTAATTCTATGTTTTTCTTGGTTTTGTTGTTATTTCCTTGCATTTAAGACATAATTTCACTGCACATAGTGTTGATGTGGCAAGTTGTGTGAGGATTCACACCTCCAAACATTAGTTATAGATAGATAAGATTCCAATCTGCATTTCAAAAAAAAAAATGAAGGTCCTACAATATTCTAGGCAATCGATATATGCTCACAAAGTTTTCTTGCATGACTACTGATCCCTCTCCCCTAATGCAAAATTACAAATTTGGGAATGTTTTATATGGTGGGAGGTATGGTTATATGAGTGAGATTTTTAAATTATTGGAACATGTTGTAGTTAATGTGATAGCTATTTGTATTAGGGACGGGCCTTCAAAAAATGGAAGAGTTTAAAATATAGTATGATTTGATCAAATTATTGACACTTTACATTTGAGTGGTCTCTATACTAAAAGTGTTGGTACATTGACTATAATGTGTGAGTAGTTTATAGTAGGTCTACATAAAGTCATCATGTGTTAGTTTCTTAACACAGTATGACACGACTCTACAAAATAAATATATAACTAAAAAGGCTAACTTTAATCACTATAAGATCATGGTAAACTAATTTTAAAGTATAAATTATAATATATATAGTATTTTTTAAGTTGAAATTTTATATAATATATTAAAAATTAGAGTTTAGTTAAGAGATTAAGAATTATAGTGTAGTTAAAAAAATAAAAAGGTGAGAAAAAATTGTTAGGCTGGTTTTCAAGTAGAGGATATTAGTATGAATATAGAAACCGTTAAGATCAAATGTAATACAATCTATGAAAAAAAGGTAGCGTAATTATTTTTCAAAAAAAGTATTTTTTTTAAGAATTAGTAATTGTGGTTAAAAGTATTATTGAATGGTCAATTATTCATTGAATGTTTAATTGATAGGACAAAACTATTTATATATGTGTCTATAAGTCACTCGATAATATTATGTTGTTTTATTACATGAAAGAATAATCAACACTTTTGGCTAAGAGTCAAAGATTGATGAGTATTCATTCTACCAATATCATTGAGAAACACCATCCTTTTAACTAGTAGGACTTGATCCATGATAGACTATTTCAAAATAATTAAGAATCACTTAACAATTTTTTAATTTCACATACCATACAATAGTATTTTTTTAGTTAAAAAACATCTTTGACTTATCATAAAAGAATCAAAAGCTCAAGGTTCAACAAAATCAATTTGTTAAAAGAACTAAAAGATTGTAGTTGATTGGATTTTTTAAGATGTTTTAAAATAGTGAGGTGCCAACAATGAACCATAAAAATCTTCAAATTGATTAAATTTAATAATCATATAATTGTATTTATACAATTTTACTTTAAAATATAAATCCGATTTTACAAAAAAGTGATAAAACTTAATTAAAATAAATTCTAATCGAATATGATCTACTATTAAAAAACAAAAATAATTTAAAAAAAAACTTTAAATAGATAATTATAACAAATCTGGATAAACATCATTTCTCGAAGAGCTTAAATTTGACCATATACTATGAAGATTACTTTCAAAAATTAATTATTAAACATTTACACAAGATTACTTGTATGGTAGAAACTTAATGGAACCTTAATAACTCGTAGCTAGGCTCTTTACCAGTCGATGGAAAATTTTACACTACCATCAACCATTCTCTTTTATGTTTTAGGTTAGGAGCACAAAATATATAATAAAAGACATTTTCATTTATTTATTGGAAATAACATATATTAAAAATACAAAAGGAGTATAATAGTTATGGGATTACAAAAATTCCTAAGCAATGGATTTCTAATGAAACTAGGTATCATACAATAATGAAAGAAGTATTTATTTCAAATTTAAAAAATATAAGTTGGTGTATTATATTGAATTTTATTTTTTTATTTATTTTTTGAGAAAATAGAATTGATTCGATTTATTTGGTTTTTTATTATAAAAGATTTCCTATAGATAATATTTGAGCGACTTTGCTAATATTGTAAAAAAATTAAGTGGTCCTTAGTAAGAGCCACCATCTATGTCCTTTAGCCTAAAATTAATGGTGAAATAACATTGCATTACGAAGCCTGTAGGTTAGAATTTGGCTTTACTCCTTCACTCGAGCTAATTTGATGTGTGAAAATGATTAATTAGGGGGTCTTATCACTCAAGCTAGCATGAGTGTTTCAACACGTGGGCTAGCTCTGGGAGTTATAGTGAAGTATTTATTATGCCAGGCTCTCATCCCTACGAGAAGACTGAGGGATGATATTATAGTCTTTAAAATATGAATTCGGAGGCCAAGCATTTAGTTTGTATGGAGTATTTTGAGGATAGTGTAATGGACACCCCTGTAAGGCTGGTCAACTCTTGACAACAAATGTTTTTTTCGGGTGAAGTCACAAAACTCAAATTGAGAAGGATCCTACTTGAGAATGACTTTCTATCACTCGGTGTTGGGGTGTGTATTCTTAGTGAGGGATGAAAGATACAGAGTGGATACAAACATATCCTCTTGATTTGTTGTAGTGTTATTGGATCTCTAGCTACCAAAGAATTATTTTTGTAAATAACAAGGAAGATGGTGAAACCAGAGCTATTGGGAGGCCTCAAAGAGGTAGTGGATTTTTCTCAACTGGGAGTTTGCAATGTCCCCCTTTGGGGATGCGCTATATTTTCTTGAAATCCTTAATTTCCAAATGACCAATGAGTTAGCGAGTACATTTCACTTAATTGAAACCTTGATTGAAGTCCTCCATTCCCAATCGATCTAGTCTTCACACTTAGAAGATATCGTTAGTATTGATCAAGTGGATAAGAATTTATTATCCATACTTATTTAAAATTATTTATAAAACTTAATAATTGCCGCAAGCATCATTATTAGACAATCATAAATAATATCTATATATATTTTATATAAATATATGTATATTCATCATTGTTTCTCATTATCAATTTATAATAATTTCATATATATATAAATATATCTATATATATATAAATATATCTATATATATATTAAAATATATATATATATATATACTTATAATATTAATTTATGGATTGAAATGCAGGTTAGCTGAACCTCTTTGATGAGTGAGATGGTGTGGTGTGTGTGAGGCGGGTCTATGCAGGCCCACGACCTCTAAATGGTTGCGGCTTGCATGTCGGCTTCTTCCTTTGCTATCATTTTTTTGCTGTCTGATGTGCGTTTGGAGGGGTGGGGTTTTTTGTTGTGCGGGGGTGTGTCTTGCAGTTGCCATCATCGGTGTTGTTTGTTGTGGAAATAGTTTTTTCTAGCAGAAGCTTGTGTAGGGTGTGGCATTCAAAGTTTGGTGTGTTGGTGTCATGGAGAGGCTTGGCGTAGGGCAAATTTGGGGTTTCATGTGTGGTGTAAAATGGATTGGGTGATAGGGGTGGAGTAATGGTTGGGGTTTCCCAAAGTTTGGTTCTTGCTGATGTGATGCCATCTCAGGGCTTTGCTATAGACATGCATGCATGGGGGATGGATTCCTCTTTTGTGGGTGAGAGCTCTAAGATTAAGAAAGTAAATGGATGTTTTTTGTGGACTCATGATTATCCCGTTCTGGTTATTTCTCCTGAATCGATAAAGGAGGACATTTCTTATTGGTACCAACATGTTTTGATTTGTAAGTTTCTAGGTATTCATGTCTCTCTCGGCTCTGGAGTTCTGGATCCGTCGGTCTTGGCAAGTTGAAGGTGATTTTGAAATCTTGGTGGCTGCGAATGGCTATTTCATGGTGGATTTTTCTTGTATTTCGGATCATAATTGAGTTTTTGAGGGAGGGCCATGTTTTTATAATCATGTTGGCTTGTTCATGAAGCCCTAGAATGGGGGTTTTAATTCGGAAAAGGATCTGCTTTCACGAGTTCCTATTTGGGTCTGTTTGCCATGGCTGTTGTTGGTTTTTTGGAGGGAGGATATTCTACATCGAATAACTACTTTGTTGGGGAAGTCAATTGCCATTGCTCAGAATACTCTTGATAAAAAGGGTATTCTCTTATGCTCGCATTTGTGTTGAAATTGATTTAAATAACCCTTTGTCAGATTCTTTGGAAATTTGTATTGGCCTTGCCTCATGGATTCAATAGTTAGATTATGAGTCCCTTCCTTTTCGTTGTCACTTTTGTCACAAGTATGGACACCTTCAGCACTAATGCCCTCGGGCACCCAAAGTGGTGGGGGTTTCTTCTTCTCCTTCTTTTGGGCCTTCGATGGAGAAGGGGGATAAAGGTAAGGTTCCTATGGTTGAGGGTGGGCCTGATAAGGATGGATTTATTCTTGTTAAGCCGAGGGCTAAAGGGAGGGGTTAGAAGCAGGCGTATAAGGATAGACAGAGTGATCAGGGTTTCAATCATTTTGAGGTCTTGGATAATCAAACCTTGGAGGAGGGGATTCCTGTTGAGATTTCTTTTGGGGCCATTGGCATGGATGTTGGGTTGGAGTAGGCAATTGTTGTTCAAAATATTTCTCCTGCCTTGGAGTAGGGGATTTCTAAGCCTCCTGGTGCCTCTGTAGATGTGCAGGATGATATTGTATTAGCATATTTAGCTAAGGAGGCACTCTCTTCAGGTAAAGGTTGGGGATCATCTCATACTTTGGGGGTGCTGCAATGCCCTCTCAAGAAGGGGCATTTTGAAAATTCTTCTAAAGTAGGTCATAAGAAGGATGTGGACAAAATTAAATCCACTGGGGATTTTTTGGTAGAATCTGGTTATGTTAAGACCATTGAGGCCCACTTCCCTCAACCTTCCTCATGATTATTCTTTTATGGAATGCAAGGGGGTTGAATAGCACCTCTCGTCAAAAGGCTATTCAGGATTTGATTGTGGTTCATTCTCTTGATATATTTTGTGTTTAGGAGATGAAGCTTTAGGTGGACCTCATGCTTCAACATGCTTCTTGTATTTGGTTTTCTGGCCAGTGTCAGTGTATTGGGTCTAGGGGAGACTCTGGAGGCCTAGCTCTTTTCTGGGATACTCGTAAGGTTGTTCCTCATTGGTGGATTTCTAACCAATCTACTATTTCTATGGTGGCTTTGGTTTTGGAATTTGGTGAGACTATTTTGGTTAGTAATGTTTATGCTTTGATTGACATCCATGGTAAAATCCAACTTTGGGCTCATATCAGGTATGTTAGGTCTTTTGCACCTTTTCTGCCTTGGATCTTAGCTGGTGATTTCAATTTTGTGTTGAGCTTGGAGGAGAAAAGATGAGGGTTGCCTAGGCTTGGTCCTGCTTCAGATCTATTTCTGACTAATGTGGATTCTCTTGCTCTAGTTGATGTTGAACCCTCTAACAAAATATTCACTTGGAATAATAGAAAAAGTGGGCCTGGAGCAATTTTTGAGCGGCTAGATCTGTTCCTTGTCTCTAGTTCTTGGGTTAGAGGTGGCTTGGTCACTTGCTTTTAGATTCTTGACTCGTGTGGCTATGATCATTGGCCAATTAAGTTTTTTGCTATAGCTTTTCCAAATCCAAAGAATCCACCTTTCAAATTTCAGCTTATGTGTTTGCGTGATTCTTCATCGGGTGATCTTGTTGCTTAGTGGTGGCAGGATGGTGCCCCTCTGTACAACACAACTATGTATTCTCTAGTTAAGAAGTTGCAATATGTCAAGTATCATCTCAAGCGATGGAATAGGTCATGTTTTGGTAATTTTTGGGCTAGGAAAAAAGAAGCGTAGGATCGCCTTGCTGTCATTACTCGCTAGATTCAGGATTTGGGATTCTTGAAGGCTCTTGGGAATGTTGAGGCCTAGGCTTTGAAATTGGTGGAGGAGTGGGAGCTTCGTGAGGGTATTTTCTGGAAACAAAAGGCTAGGATTGATTGGCTTCAAGAGGGTGACATGAATACTTCTTTTTTCCATCATTCAGTACAAGCTCATCAGAATAAGGGTTTTATTTCTTCTCTTGTTAATTCTGAGGGCCTTTCAATCTCTTTGCAATAGGCTTTGTCTAGAGAGGCTCATCAGTTCTACTCTAATTTATTTACTAAGGATTCACTTCTTGCTGAGGTTGAGGATAATATGGTCTTGGCTTGCATTCCTTCTTTGATCTCTAATGATTTGAATGCCTCTCTTATTCGTTTAGTTACTTTATCAGAAGTGGAGGAGGTTGTGTTTGGGATGAATAAGGGGAAAGCTCTTGGCCCTAATGGTTTCCCAATTGAATTTTTCTAGGAGTTTTGGGATATTGTGAAGCTAGATTTGTTGGAGGTGGTTCACAAGTCTCATCATAGCAAGTAGATGCTTTGTGCCCTAAATGCTACTTTTCTGGTTCTCATACCTAAGAAGGAAGGTGCTAAAAGTCTTGATTTATTTAGACCTATTGCGCTCTATAATTTGGTGTATAAGACTATTATGAAATTGATTGTTGAGCGTCTTAAATCTTGTTTTCTTGTGATCATTTCTGAGGAGCAAGGTGGCTTTGTGGCGAGTTGCCAAATTTTGGATGGGGTGGTGGTTGCATCTGAGGTCATTCATTCCATGGAAACCTCTAAGGATAGGTCTATGCTTATCAAGTTGGATATGGCCAAAGCTTATGATAGAGTTAAATGGATTTTTATTCAGATGATTTTGTTGGCATTTGGTTTTTCTTCTGATTGGGTGGGTTGGATTTTGAGTTGTGTGACTTCTTCCTCTTTTTTGGTTATTGTGAATGGTGAACCTTCTGAGATTTTTGGGGCTTCTCGGGGACTTCTTCAAGGGGACCCTCTCTCTCCTTATTTTTTTATTATAATGGAAGAGGGAATGGGTCAGTTTCTTAAATCTCGGGTTTCTCAAAACTTGATTCATGGGTGGCAGCGGGGGTTGGGCTTGCCAATGCTTTCTCATCTCCAGTTTGTGGATGATACCTCTTGTGGGTCTGGCTCATATTCAGAAGGTTGAATCCTTTAGGCAAGATTTAGATATCTACCTTGCGGCTTCGGATGAGAAAGTCAATGAGAAGAAGTCTTCTATCTTCTTCTTTAATACTCATTAGGCTATTCAACGATAGATTGCAGCTATTCTACGGTTTCAAATAGGGTCTCTTCCCTTTGTCTATTTGGGTATTCCTCTTATTGTTGGTTGTCAGCCCAGGTCCTCCTACCAGCTATTTCTTGATAAGCTAAGGCAGGAGGCTACCCATTGGACTCATCGGTGGTTGTCTAGAGATGGTAGAGTGACTCTTCTTAAGTCTATTAACTAGGCCCTTCCCATTTATAGGTGCTTTGTTCAAGCGGCTCCAATGTATTTCCTTAAGGAATTTGATGCTCTCTCACATTAATTTCTTTGGAGCGGTAATTTGATGTCTTCAAAGTGGAGTCTTGTTAAGTGGGAATCTGTGTGTAGACCAAAGCAAGAGGGTGGTCTTGGTTTACACTCTATTATTTTGAACGAGCAAGTTCTTGCTTCCAAGCTTTATTGGTGATGGTGTACCAATCAACACTAGCTATGGGCTCATATTATCAACCATAAATATCTTCGTGGTGTTGCTTCCTTTGAGGTTCCTCGCTATCCTCTGTAAGGGAGTGGTTTTATGATTTGGCACACTTTAAAAGTGGGGGCGCAGTTGATTAAGTGGGTGGTTTTTTGGATCTATCATTCGGGGTCACAGGCTCTTTTTTGGTCAAATTCTTGGGATGGTCACCCTCCTATTCTTTCTTATTTTCCTCACCTTTGGTCCCTTTGTGATGTTTTTATTGTGACTGGTTGGGATACTATGGAGCATTACAAGGTGGTGCAACATTGTGGTTCGGTTGTTAGTTTTTGTTGGAAGCATCCTTCTGAGTGGCCTCCTAAAGGGTCTGAAGGGTATAGGCATGAGCTCTCCCAACTTTTAGCTTCTTGTGCTTGTGATTCTTTGAGGGGAGCTAATATTTTGGCTTGGGATGGTTCAGATTTATCTGGAAAGTACTGTGTCTACTGGTTATAAGCAATTGGGTAGGCAGTTGTTTGGGGACATTAAGGTCCCTTGGTGGAAGCAAGTTTGGCACAAGTTGTCATGGCCCAAGTGCAGTTTCTTCATGTGGTTAGTGGCTCAAAATTGGTTTCATACTTGGGCTAATTTATTTAAGTATGGTTTCCAAGGCCCTTCTATGTGTGTTTTGTGTCGGGGCTGTGGTGAGAGTGTCTCCCATCTTTTTTTCCAATGTTCCTATGCTAGCGAGATTTGACATTTCTGGTGAAGGGTGTGGAATTAATCCTACTAGCATTTTTCCTCATTCGTGGAGTTTGTAGAATGATGGGGCAGGGTCCCTGTTACTACCTCCTTTCTTCAAGCTACTTGGGATCTTGGCCCATCCTTTATTGTTTGGAGCTTGTGGTTGGAGAGGAATAGGCAGATTTTTCAGGATGCATTGTTGATAACCCCTCACCTGTGGTGGAGAATTTTGCATTCTTTGGGGGAAACTATTGTGGCTAAGTGTGATCTAACTGTGTCGATGGACCCTCATGATGTTGGTTGTTGTAATCGTCTTCATCTTCCTCCTCCACAATGATAAATTATATGCAAAAGATGTAGACATCCTACCCCGAAGGTGAATAGGGAGGGGAGATGGTCCCCTCCTTCTCAAGGAGTCTTAAAAATCAACTTAGATGGATCTTCTCATGGAAATCTGGGTCATGCTAGCATTAGTGGTGTTGGTCGGGATAGCTCTGGAGATGTTCAATTTATCTTCTTTGTTTATAAGGGTCTTCATACTAATAATTTAATGGAGGCTCAGACCATTTTATTGGTTGTGGAGTGGGGTAGTCAATTGGGATGGAATAGGATCATATGTGATTCTAACTCCTAGGTTGTGGTGAACCTATTAAATAGGAAAAATTTGGATGATGTGAGCTGACAATTGGCTTTGATTGTTGAATAAATTCTCACTCTTTGTGCTTCTCTAGAATATATTACCTTCACTCATATTCCTAGAGAATGAAATGGTGTTGCTGATTGTTTGGCTAAATGGGCTTCTGATCACATTCATGATTGGAATTTGGTGGATCGGGGTCAACTTTCCCCGGATTTATCTCAACAACTAGATCACTTGGTGGAACTTGATAGGGCTATTTAATGCCCTTGCTTTGTAACTTTTTCTTGGTTTAATACAAAAATTACCCCTCCTTGATGTAAAAAAATAATATTAATTTATTATATTTGAATTCTTAATTCATTTACTAAGCTGATTATTTACATACAAAAATACTTACCTATTTCCCTAATTAGTTAATTATTGGAATCTCATAAAATACTTACTTCCTCCAGCCACCAATCTGCTATTTATTCCCTTATTCACTAATTTTAGATGCTGCAACTTATATCTTTTCTCATAAATCTGCTCATGCTTGATACACATATATTTTCCTTTAATTACATCTCCTCCAAGTCTACTCAAACTCCTCCCATATTCTTCTTTTATTCCCCTTAAGTTATCTCCTTTATACCACACATATGTCTTTTCAAAATAGTGCAACTCTTCACAAAGGTCACCAACATTATTTATATTAACTTAAATATGATATTTTATATTCTATATTTCTTATCTCTTCTTTTTATATTTAATATTCATTTTATTTTATATTGTTAATATATATGTATATATATGTATATATATCTACACATATATGTATGTATATATATATATATA
Source organism: Sequoiadendron giganteum (assembly GCA_007115665.2). NCBI lineage: Eukaryota > Viridiplantae > Streptophyta > Pinopsida > Cupressales > Cupressaceae > Sequoiadendron > Sequoiadendron giganteum. The sequence goes on from CM021109.1 coordinate 114,953,632, forward strand.
TATATATATGTATATATGTATGTATATATATATATATATATAAATTGTTATTTATTTATTCATTTATTTTATATTTTATATTTATATTTGTTTATTTATTTCATACTTTATATTTGTGTATTTTATATTAATTTTATTATCTATTATGATTACATTATTTAAATTGTTTTATATTTTAGTATTTATAATATTGCATTTGATAATTTAATTATAGTATTATCTTGTGAGATTTATAATTAAATTACTAATATTTAGAATTTTAATATGTATTTTATTTTTATCTTATTTACTTATTCCAATGCTCATTATGTTACTTTTTCGGGGACATGATAGTCCCCCCTTCCAAATTTGCTTGTCCTCAAGAAAAAACATCTTAGTTTCTTGTAGGATCTCTTCTTCTAATCTGTCACCAACAGTACCCAAGTTAGTCACGTTTATATATATAATGTAATGTTTTGTAATGATTACTCTATTTGAATGCAAATATATGAATATATTAAATGTATACTTATCTTAGATATTCTTGGGTGATGGGGACATCACAAGTCTCCCCCTCTTGTTTTTTCTTTTCCTCAAGCAACACGAGGTCTTCTTCCCTTCAAGTTCTTCATCTCTTGATTCTCTTGTTTGGAATGCTTGTCTTATCCTGGGAAAGGATTGTAACATTTCGTTACATCTAATCCATTCCCAGGCCTTCTGGACACCTTATTCGTAGGTCTATCCAACCTTATAACCTTGGAAAGAGATTGTAACATTTTGTTACATCTAACCTCTTCTAGGTCTTATCTCGAGAAATGATTGTAACATTTCGTTACATCTAATCCATTCACAGGCCTTCTGGACACCTTAGTCTTAGGTCTATCCAACCTTATAACTCTGGAAAGATATTGTAACATTTTGTTACATTTAACCTCTTCCAGGTCTTATCCTAGGAAGGGATTGTAACATTTCGTTACATCTAATCCATTCCCAGGGCTTCTGGACACCTTTAGATCTATCCAAACCTTGGAAAGAGATTGTAACATTTCGTTACATCTAACCTCTTCCAAGTCTTCTGGACACCTTTAGGTCTATCCATCCTTATAACCCTGGAAAGAGATTGTAACATTTCATTACATCTAACCTCTTCTAGATCTTTTGGACATCTTATCCTGCAAGGGAAATGACTTATTAGATTATATTGAAAACAAAAATAATTACATACAATAGCTAGTTTGTTTCTTGTTCTATTCAAGAACTCTTAGGGGTTTTTCCTTCTTGACTTTGCTTATCTCTAAATGCTTTGATGGTTTCTTCTCTTTCCCATGTAGCATTGTCTTCAGGAAGTCCCTTCCACTTGATTAGAGATTTGGTAATGATCATGTTCCTCTATTTCCTTTCTCTGGTGTCTAGGATAAATTTTGGCTCTAAGATAAGTTATACTTCATCATCTAGGTAGCTCAAGCAGGAAAACAAGCAACTCAAGCACATAGGCAAGTAGCTCAAGTAGACAAGAAAGAAAGCAAGTAGCTCCAACAAGTATACAACTAGCTCAAGTAGACAGGTAGATAGCTCAAGAATGCAAGCAACCAGCTCAAGCATGCAAGTAATCAGCTCAAGCAAGTAGCTCAAGAACACAAGCAACTAGCTCAAGCAAGTAGGCAAATAGCTCAAACACACAAGCAACCATCTCAAGCAAGTAGGAAACTAGCTCAAGTAGGCAAGAAACTAGCTCAAGCACACAAGCAACTAGCTCAAGCAAGTAGGAAAGTAGGAAACTAGCTCAAGCATACAAGCAACTAGCTCAAGCAAGTAGGCAACTAGCTCAAGTAGACAATTAGGCAGCTCAAGAATGCAAGCAACCAGCTCAAGCATGCAAGTAATCAGCTCAAGCAAGTAGACAAGTAGCTTAAGTAGACAAGCAAGTAGCTCAAGCACACAAGCAACTAGCTCAAGCAAGTAGACAACTAGCTCAAGGAAGTAGGAAACTAGCTCAAGAACACAAAACAAATAACTCAAACAAGTGGGAAACTAGCTCAAGCATGCACAGGATGGCATAAAAGATGCTATGATACCACTGTAATGTCCCCCTTTGGGGATGCCCTATATTTTCTTGAAATCCTTAATTTCCAAATGACCAATGAGATAGCGAGTACTTTTCACCTAATTGAAACCTTGATTGAAGTCCTCCATTCCCAATCAATCTGGTCTTCACACTTAGAAGATATTGTTAGTGTTGATCAAGAAGATAAGAATCTATTATCCATACTTATTTAAAATTATTTATAAAACTTAATAATTTTTGCAAGCATCATTATTAGATAATCATAAATAATATCTATATATGTTTTATATAAATATATGTATTTCCATCATTGTTTCTTATTATCAATTTATAATAATTTCATATATATGTATTTATAAACATATCTATATATATTAAAAAATATATATACTTATAATATTAATTTATTATATTTTAATTCTTAATTCATTTACTAAACTGATTATTTACATACAAAAATACTTACCTGTTTCCTTAATCAATTAATTATTAGAATCTCAGAAAATACTTACTTCCTCCAACCACTGATTTGCTATTTATTCCTTTATTCACTAATTTTAGATGCTACAACTTTTATCTTTTTTCATAAATCTGCTCATGCTTGATACACATATATTTTCCTTTAATTACATCTCCTCCAAGTCTGCTCAAACTCCTCCAATATTCTTCTTTTATTCCCCCTCAAGTTATCTCCTGTATACCACATGCATGTCTTTTCAAAAGAATGCAACTCTTCGCAAAGGTCACCAACATTATCTATATTAACTTAAATATGATATTTTATATTCTATATTTCTTTAAAATAAATTTATTATTATTTTATATCTCTTCTTTTTATATTTAATATTCATTTCATTTCATTTTATTTTTTTATTAGACTGCAGGAATCGGGTAGCATGACCCCCTATAAACTGCAGTGCGCCTGGTATTTTTATATTGTTAATATATATATGTATATATATTGTTATTTATTCATTCATTCATTTTATATTTGTTTATTTATTTCATACTTTATATTTGTGTATTTTATATTAATTTTATTATCTATTATGATTACACTATTTAAATTATTTTATATTTTAGTATTTATAATATTGCATTTGATAATTTAATTATAGTATTATCTTGTGAGAATTATAATTAAATTACTAATATTTAGAATTTTAATATGTATTTTATTTTTATCTTATTTACTTATTCCAATGCTCATTATGTTACATTTTCAAGGACATGATAGTCCCCCCCTCCCAAATTTGCTTGTCCTAAAGCAAAAACATTTTAGTTTCTTCTAGGATCTCTTCTTCTAATATGTCACCAACAATACCCAAGTTAGTCATGTTTATATATAATGTAATGTTATGTAATGATTACTCTATTTGAATGCAAATATATGAATATATTAAATGTATACTTATCTTAGATATTCTTGGGTGATGGGGACATCACAGAGTTGGAATCCCAAGGCCAAGAGACTTGGCCCTGCTAAATGTACCAGTTGTAGTGGTTAAGCTTTACCCTTTCTTGTTGGATGTCAAAGGTGTTGACTTGTTGATTCATCGAACACATGCATTGGAAGGGGTGAGGTTACTGAATAAATGGTTACATCTAGAACGAGTTCAAGATTTTACCTAGGTTGGTGACTTTATAAACTATCTATAGGAGAATGATGTTGAATAAGATTAAGTGTCTTAATTATGGCATAATATTTTTGTGTTTGTCTTTGACTTTGTCAAACAATTTTTGTAAACTAATTTTGGATGTGCGAGGTGGTTTTTTTTTACCCCATTTAAAGATAATTGGCTCCCTTTTCGATTTTTGGGAATGGGAGCATCAACTATGCTCTCAGTTGTACACAAAAAATCTGATCTTTTTTTAAAAATATTAATAAAAATATATTCTTACTTAGGAAAAAAAAGAGCCACCATCTAGATATGTACATTAATTATTTGGATTTTGGATTCAATGTTTCTTTTCAACACATTTTTCAATGTCTCAGCAAGAGCTAATAGATGCAAAATGATATTAGAGAAAATAAAATGCATGATCACTTCCATTTGTGAGGAGTTGGAAAAATTGCATTACATCTAAGAATCCATATATAAACAAAAAGATTAAAAAATCATCAAGTAAAATGTAGTCCTAAAAGCACACATTGTCATCTCTATTTTTTATTAAATATAATAGGGAGTGAAACTATGATATCTTATCAAATTTACCTAGCATATCTATAAATCTAGGAGGCATGATAATTCTTTCTATTTTGTGGCAAAATTGACACTAAATTACTTGGGAAGGGATAAAATTAAGACATTCTTCCACAACAATTTTGTAGTATCATTATCTTCCAAGATAAAAATTGAACATTTGTCTATATGTTTCATTTCACAATGACAAGGATAAACACAAACCACTAGGCTTTAACTAATTCACTTCTCATTACATATTAAGGCTTAGTTGAAGTTGGATCGAACAAAAAAGTTTTAAACTGTTTGTCTTGAGGGGAGGCCTTTTGATTTTACAACCTATGTGAACAACCACCCATGTTTTAATAAAATGCATAGGATGCGGCTTGAAAAATTTAGCTACAAGAAAAGAGGAATTGGATGTTGGCAATAGGAATTGTGGGTGGATTAGAGTCATGCTTAATTTGTGCATAAGTACAAGAAGTTGGGTCCAATTTTTGGTAGAAAAAGGTGGAAGTTTTTTTCTTAAAAATCAAAGTTTGTCATAGTTGGAGTAAAAATTTGGAGCACTTACACATAGAAGATTAACATGGTCTAGAAATATGAAATGTAGGATTTTGTTTTTAGTTTTCAAATATGTAATTTATTCTAATACCCAAATGATAAAAGTTATTTTTTTATAGGATGTACAAAAATGACTTTTTTAAAGTCCTATGTTTTGAGAAAAAAATATTTTAAGTGCACGACCAACATAATTTGACCTAAATAAAAGTAATTTTCTAATACCTTTTGGGAAAAGACGTATATTATGTTAATTCTAGTGAAGATATTATTTTATAAAATTTATAAAATATTTTTTTACTAATTCTTTATTGGCCCTAATTACTATTTTTGAAAACCTCTCATGTACAACCAACATAATTTGAGCTAAACTAATCATAAAATGATTTCTTTTTCATTGTATAGAGAATGATGTCTAGATTAGTCACATACAAAAATATGAAAGGTTTAAAAATTAAAAGATTAAAAAATACTAATACTTGTCATTTCAAGTTTATGAACCACTTTCCTCAAAAATTAATAAATAAATAGAAAAATATGTCCAATCATAAAAATATATATATACATATTCAGAAACTAAACATCGTCATCTATAATGAGTTTTTATTTCATCAAAAAAATGAAAAAAAGTTGTTAGCCATATTGCTAAAGCCGAATTTTCTCTTATTTTCATGGTATTAAATTTACAAGTCCAAGGTTGAGGGTTGGGATTCCAACCCTAAAACAAAAGAAAAACTATAAGTTTCAAATTTTATCAAATACTTACCCGCTCCAAAATGCATTCATATTCTAAAAAAGAATGGGTATATGATGTAACTAGAAAAAAGGTACTCATTCTAAAATGTGTACTTATTTCATTTTAAAAAACGTACCAATTTCTATTTAAAATGGGTACCTATTTCATATGGGTAGGAGTTTAGGTCAAGGAGCATGATCATAAACATGTATCCATTTTTTGACAAAACAGGTAGATCATTATCGTGAAACTTCCACTAAAAGTGAACTCATTATCTTGCTTTTACCCTTGTATGTGTTAATATTTCAAGATTAAGAAGTCCCAATTTTTTTTGAATTTATAATTTCCCCTTTTAAAAAAGGACAAGTGCTTCATATCCAATTGGTAAGAGAAAAAGGTAGATCATTTAAGCATATCAACTCATTCCACCATATTGGAAATGAGGATATTCTCAACCCATGTCTTTATGGCTTGTCCATTCAAGAAGAGGAGAGATTAACTGCCAATATTTTAATATAATTTAAATTTTATAAAAATTAAGGTTTGAAGTGATGTGCCATAAGGATTTTATCCTTCCACCCAATAGGTCTTTACTAACATTTTCACCTTAGTGTAGCAATTTTTTTCTAAATGAGTGTCTTCCAAGGTGTACATTCTTGAATAATTCTTACAATCCATTTTTCTATGAGACAATATCCTTGGGTTAAGGGATTAATCACTCCTAAACCCCATTTATTTTTTGGTTGGATATAGTAAATCCAAGACACATTAAATTAGGTTAGTTTTTATTTTTTTCATGTCCCTGAGAAATCTTCTAATGATTTGAGACAGTTGGTTGTAGCTACTTTTTGAAGGAAGTTAGCAAAATGATATCTATATGTATGACTATCTTGATGAGAATTTTGTTGGCAATTTAGATGTTCCTAGACATAAAAATAAATGTATTTAATCAAGAATGAAGCTTGAAATTAGTTTATTAGTAAAAGAATGAGACTCCTACCCCAATGGAGAGAACATCAAAGATAATGACAGTGATTAATTCTTGTTGTTAGATTCTCAAAATATTAGAGATGTTTGTTGATATAATTGGGAATGAGAGAAGCAAAAAGAGTATGGAAATTAACATGGCAATATGAATGTTATATCTCAATACAAATGATAATGTTCCTACAAGGTTATGTAAGTTATATTTTAATATAAAATATCATGCTATTATGAAGTTACGTATGTAATGTCTAAAAATAATCATGTTTATATTGTAATGAAGTTGTTTTTCAAATTTTTAGTTGAATTATTTATTTATATTTTATTTCTTATGAAAATAGAAAAATATAAATACTAAACGTAAGTATCAATTATTATTTCAAATATGAAAACAATACTTTTTTATTAGTGAATCATAGATATGTGGTATGTGCCCTTTCTATTAATATATATTCAAAGAGTACATTTTCAACAAACCCACACAAAAGTGGATATATGTAAACATTTATAGGCCTAAATATAGGTATAATTAAACTCTAGCCTTCTAAATACGTCATTATTTTTGCTCCTTCAATATGTGATTAAGCTTCTAATTGTTCCTAACTACTTTAAAAAATATTGCTCATTGGTAGGGATAGAGATGAATTATAGAAAGCCACAATGGGTGCTTGTATCATAAGGAAATAAATTTATCACACCTTCCTTTTGATTTTTTTAACTTCTATACAATGATAAGTTTTATAGATGTACTCAAAATCTCCCATATAGATACAAATGTTCCTCTAATTGTAATATTCTCATTGTTCTACACAATAACATTCCACTGTTTTAACCTCAAGTAAAAGGTTTTAGCATCTATCCATCATGAGAAATCAATTTTTTCTTTTCAAATATAAAGATAGCATGCACATTTGAAATAAATATCTTTCCAAACTTTCTCATTGCATTATATCAAAGTATTAAAACTTTCCAAAGTATTGATTTCATGATACATAATAACATGATAACACTTCCCTTTTACAATATTTCTATTGAAATGCATACAAAAATACATACAAGGCTCCATTGAGTTTACATGCAATAGATGTACGAATGGTCTAGGTATCATCCATCAAATATTGGTCACCAACTGATGAGGAGAAGCATCACTCAAGCACTTTTCCACCAACCTTGGACTAACTGTGGTCCCCCACACATCTACCAAACTTGGTAAGATGGATCTACCCTTTGATAAAGAGATTGGTTTGGTAACCTCATAATAACAATGACCTATCTTGATCTTAGTGGTGTGTCCTATACATTTCTAGATCTATCACAAAGTGGCTACAACCTATACATATGGCATTCCCTGCCTAGTATGTAAGCTTGAAACAAGATGAACTGATAGTGTAAACAGTGGCAATTTACACTAATTTGGCCAAAGTATTCATCATCCCTAATCTGAAATGAACGTCATATGCTCACCCACTTTCCTAGCTCAATTTTTATTGACCATTCATAACCTATGTGTACACTATCCCCTTATGCCATGGAGTAACCTTAACCCCAGGAATAACCCATAACCCTTTTTATTCACTAAGACACTCTACTAAGTAATTCAAAGTAATTCCATAACCCAACTTTAATAAAAATCCTCTATATAAGCTCTATCTTAATATAGCGTATAATGCTACTACAACCACCCATTGCTTATTATGGAATATGCATAACTACTCAAGCAATAAAGATTCTTACACTAGATACATCAAGAAATCTTTCACTATCACATAAAGAAGAGAACAACCTTTCCCTACTAAGTAATTAAATAAATTTCTCAAACAAGAAAAATAATGATACACAATATTTTTTAATACAGTTAATGTATAAAAGAGTAGAAATCAGCATGCTTGTTTATGCAAGCTCCAATTAATCAAATTGGATTCCTAGCTTAGCCTTCTCCCAAATTGTTACACCCCTAACTTTAACTATGTTTTACTTTTTACTTTTGAAGTAATTACTAGATGATTACGCATGATTCAATGATTTGATGTTTAGTAAAAATCTCTGGAAAAATCAAAATTTTCATGAGTTATGTTTATTTGACTACAATATACATGTGTTTAAAAGTTGTCAAGGTGTGATGATTTCATAAGGACTATGAAATGGTTAATGATACACTAATCTCGAGTTGGTGATTGCAAGTTGCATTCAGGGAACAAGGTTCCGCCCCTCCAAGAAAGGAAGGGAGAGCATCATCGGAGACAAGGGTATAGATACATGGAAAAGAACAGGTTGTTGCCATCTTAGGTCTAGTCTTGATGCAAAATAGTGAACCTAGTTGAGTCAGGTAAGTGATACTCAACCCTTTTGTTCTAAGTTTATTTCTCGATTCCACAAGTTGTCAATGTCGTTTAAAGTCTAGTTCATGTTGTTTAACGCATCTAGAAGCTTGTTGATAGTAATCAATTAGTTGACCTTTGTGTTGATATGATTCTCTTAAGGGTTATTAACTCTCTTTTTATTATATAAAATAAATGAATATATGAATGCAGGTATACCTTATCAATAAGGTAAGCATATGTACTCGTACACATATAGATGGGTGCATGGATGCATATGTATGTACAAAGACATAGACACTGTCAACGTACAAACATTTGTGTTCAAGTACATATGGATACATACGTGCATGCATAAGATTTTGCGATGAAAATAACTCACATATAAGTATATTGATATATATGATGTGTTCAATCTTTAAACATTTATTCTTGATGACTCTCATTGTGATATTACATAAGGACATTGATCATGATGATAATATTGAAGTGCATATTGGGGGGGTTGACTTCGCTTGTGTGTTGATGTGAAAACTAATGTCATCAACTTTTTATGGTAAAGTTGATATTAATCTTGGAAGTTTTAATATTTATATATAATTTGGGATCATCAAAATGGCTAATATAACCATAGAGCTTATTGTTTAGCTCAACTCTTATGTGAGGAGCACATTTTGAATTTAAAAAGGTATCATCTTGTTTCTAATGCCAACATGAGCCTTGAAAGTCCGCGACATACTAATTTATCGTTGGCAATAGATTTAGAAGGCTTAAGATCGATAATAGTGGCCATCAAGGGCAGTTAGCACAATTTCTAAGGAAGCTTAAACCTTATTTGATAGCAATGAAAATTCTCCATTTTCAAACCCCAACTCTCATCGCGTCACTCAGCATGGTAACTGGTTTTTATTATTAAAAAAAATATATTCCAAGCAAGTCGATGATATAAGGGGGACAAGAATCATGTTTTGGAGGAATGGATTATAAAAAAAATGGAAACCGATTCTTTAACCGCTCTTTGGAACTAATTTTTGGAACCACCTTTCTATCGGGGGGAACAAATTCTTGGGAGGGGGATTCCTAGTCATGCCAGGACAAAACCCTTGGTGTGCTAGTTTAGATAGGAGAATAGATAGACGAAAGTTACAAAGGATATCGGGTGGAGATATCTGAAGGAAATTTAGTGTTTCATAAAGCATTTTGGAGTGTTTGTTACTGTCGATGCTATCGTGAGAGTTATTGGTGAATTGGTATGGAGGAAGTGGTATTTAAATGGCAGAGGGCCGTAGGCATTTGAGAATCCACATTCATGTTATCATGAAGAATATTGCTACCGTGGAATCTCCTCAGAGCAACCGTGTTGATGATCGAGCAATTTCATATACTTTGAAGCACTGAACTCATTGACATCTCACCAGACATAAATCTTCAACGTATCCTTATTTATGTTCATGTGGAGAAGGAACTAGATTCTAACATCAATCACATTTGTTAATATTTTTGTGTGTATCTAGTGTTGTGTAATTTTATGCCATGAAATGTTGTATTTGCTGGTGGACGCAGACCATGAGTCTGAGAGGCCAACGTCAACAATGGGAACACTATAGATTGTACCTGAATGATTCTCTATGTTGATCAGTGAGAGGTCAAGGTTATTGCAATTGTTTTGAAGAAGGATTAGAAGAGGTTATAGATCTATTTTTTTCCACAAGCTTGGATAAGCATCATTGGTAAGGAGTGCAGAATAGCACCATTTATACAGGCATGATTTTCTCTGTCCTTAACTTATTATATCCCTGCAAATAAAGAGTTTATTATGGGTGTATATCTTAAAAAAAATTGATTACAAGAAAGAAAGGATGAAACGATGTAATCTTTTATTTAGCTTGTTGATCATGCATCCTTAAAGGGAAAACGATACAAGTTCTAGAGAATGGAAAGAGCAAATCAATATCCCCTTAAAAGAGAAATATAAGGTTAAATGGAATATCTAGGATAAAGACTATGATAGTTCAATAGATGTATTCTTTCTTTTAGAAGCATATCTTTGCTATTTATTTGTTTGGAGGTTTCAGTGAAGATAATTAACCTTTTGATATTGAAGCGACAATGTTGCATTATGGATAAAGAAATCCTTATACGAAATTGAGTTTTGCATGTCATTTTTTTAAAACAAATCCAGGGGAATAGGCAATCCAGGGATGTGGAGATTTAGATAGCCTTTCGATTAACCATTATAACTTATGTCATGTCTCTAGAGAGAGAGTAAAGTAGGTAATGCAAAGATATAGATCTCATAGTTCTTGTTCAATAGAACTTATTTTCGTGTTAAGTGCACATAAGGCATAGATAGCCCAAAATTGGGTATCACTAGAATGATTTACCTCAAGGTGGAACATAAGGAGAGATTCATAACTCAATTACACATGATGGTGGTAAACTATTATGATCAATTAAGGTTTATGGGACAAAGAAGTTATTTATGATTTCATAACTTAACCTATGTTGAAAGTCAGTAGAATCGAGTAGACCAAGGGGTCAAAAGTAGATTATTATCTTCTATAAATCAACCTTTTAGGGTTGAAAGATTGTCTTAGTTCAAAACAATTAATATAAAGTGATATTATTCTTTTAGATATTATATTGGTGAGAAAATACCTTGAGTACTATGCTTATTCAAGTTACGTAAAATGTGAACTCAAGCAAAGCCAAGTGGTCTAGGAAGACTAGTATCATTGTTCTTATGTTTGATACACTTATGCTATTACCTTTGGAAAACAAGGATGTTTGATATTCCCATGTATTGGGTTAGAAAAATTAAACCCTAGTATTGAAGCAAGGAGGATATAGGAAACTATAACTCTTATGAAGGATATGACATTGCACATATTTATATATATGGATTGATAGTGGAAGGTCAAGGAAACCATAGAACAATACATGAAGAGTATTTGTAATACTTTGAGGGATTCTATGATAATGTCAAAACTCAATTTAATGCATCAAGGATGTTTAGTATTGAATCTAGAGAGTAATATGATAGAAAGTCATAAACCCTATAAATTGCAAAAATGCAATAAGGGACTCTTAAAAGGTTAGAAAAACCTAAATCTTATATTACATGTATATCCTGGAGTAAGGATTAGTTCTAAGTCTGATAGGATAGAATGGATTTTCAGTTCTGACAAGTTGTGACTAGAGTACCAAATAAAGTAAGTAAAACTAGATAGTTTCTAAGACGAGTTAGGGGTGTGTGTCTAGATGGCATGACCAATCAGGATGATCATACTTAGCTATAAGGGATCTAGATTTGTATAGTCAATTGATTTTTGTAGGACACATCACTAGGACTCAGATGGAGAAACTTGATAGTTCCTTATATCTATACCCTTCGTGAAGGGATGGGTTTCTTCAGTTGAAGAAACATGGGAGACCAGTAGTTCTTTGGTTGGGAGGAAAAGCACTTAGATGATGCTCTCCCTCTGTAGTAGAAGACTCACCGAGGATCGTGAAGATAGTTAACCATATTCCAGATGCAGTGAACTCCATGGTATGGCTTCTGATAGTCAAACTTATGAGGTAAAACTATTCTTTTGCAAAATTTATTTTATGCAATATAATAGAAAAGTGTAAGAACTTCTCTTTGATTCTAGTTGTGATTATATATGTTTTCAAGTTTGAAATTAACTAGAAATGTTGTAATCAATTTCTTGTGCTTATGCAAATGTTATTTTAAGAAAAAAAAAATCTCTCTCATGTTTACTAAGTTCATTTACCCTCTAGTAAATTCTTGAGTTTACTCGAGTATTAAGAGGAGGGTTGTTACACAAATCAACTTGCAACTTAGAAACTATCAATTCTTCCCTTCAAAAAATTCTCTCAAGATCTCTCTCAAAATTTCTCTCAAAATCTCTCACAAACTCTCTCTCAACTCAAAAAATCAAAAACTAACAACTCAAAAATTAACAACAACGATGCAGATATATGCATCCAAATGAGGGAGAAAACACCTCTATTTATATAGAAAGGTGAGAAACTATAGGCTACAAACAAGCTATCAAATATGACACTTCTCAATCTAGAAGGTTTGACTCAGCAAGAAAAATAAAAGGTGGCAACTTAAATCTTTACATAGAAAACACATGCATAGCCAAATTTTACTATGAGGAATGAGTCGCTTAATCAATCGGACAATAAGAGTAACAATAAAAAATGAAAGGTTATTGTCTTCTATAGGTCGACTCTATTTGGCTAGCTTACCATTTGATGTGTTCTCATATTTTAATTTTCTTTATATCTAGGATTTCATATTGCAATTTATACTTCTGTCTGATTCACACTATTCACAAATTGGTACTACATTTACATTACATTCCCTATTCCTTTGGTCATTGTTGCTAATGACTAGGTCAAAGCTTATTCACTTTGCCTTTGCATTTTTGACTTAATCTTTGGAAAATTACCTTACATGTTGGTCTTGCATCGGATACCATGAGCTACCAATGTTTAATATCACTTAGCATTTAAATACTTTCCACAATGTTTAATGTTTATGCATTTCCCATATTGGTGAACAATTCCCTTAATATCAATGTCATATACTATATGTATATGTTTCACATTATACATATAGTTTATGTTGTGCAATATAAGTTATGCACTTTATAATATTTTTGTGCTATTTGATATCATTAACACACACACACACATATATCTATATATATATATATATCTCAACTTATAAGTTTATAGAATGTATTATTCAATATATGAATATGCATACACATATTCTCATATTTTGTACATATTAATGCGTGTATATACACACACACACATATATATGTATATATATATTCATGTACTATATATATATATATATCATGCCTTGATATTTAAACACATATATTCACAATCATATTGATCAATATATATATACAAAAAGTGTATATATATGTATATATGTCACTTTGTACAATCAATATTCTCATACATATGGGTAATCCATCCATGAGAATGTGTAGTTATGACTATCTATGTATACTCATGTGTATGAGTTTATCATTGACACATACATATATACATATATACACCTTATGTATATATCCCATTGATTAAATATAAACACATAAAGAAGAAATCACACATCACAAAGAGACCCAACACTTTTAACCCCTAAGACAAGAATGTTCACAAATAAAACCACAAGAAAGACTAAAGGTAACTTACTATTCCCCAAGCTGTTATCCCAACTTGACCAAACTAGAAGTGTGTGTGTGTGTGTGTGTGTGTGTGTGAAATCTTAGTTTAGGTCTTGTCAAAGGTTACCAGACCAAGTTCTTCTCCTGAGTGATACTTCCCCTCTCTCCAGGAGGATTGATTCTAATTCTGCATCCAACTTAGTACATTGCAACAATAGTCATCCAAAAACAATACATTCATTTGCATCATATATTTCACAATCACAATCATTATATAACATCAAATTGAATTAAACATTTAATCATCATATTTCCGAAATACATAAAGCATAAATACACTCATTTAAAGCATTTTCACCCAACTAGGTAAAAGTAAATAAGTAGTAACACAACGGGGTGTAACACTAACCACACTCTCTCTAATTTTTTCTAACTTTTTTGAAACATTAGGGAATTCCACTATTTCTTCTAAACTTAACATGTCACCCAAATTTATTTTGAATACCTACAAATCATATTTCTTCATGGCAATCTTAATAATTTTTTAAAGGAAAATAGTTGTAATCTCATTGTTTAGAAGCTACCCTAATTTTTGGTCCAAGAAGTCAAATTTGATCATGAGAAAAGTGGCACGAAGAAAGAATAACTACTAACAATGATGAACTATACCCAAATGTCACCCAAAATGAGAAATTGAATACACAACACATGTATGAAGAAAAAAACTAGAAAAAGGGGAAAATTTCCAATATTCTACCTTGAATGCACAAATTTTGCACATGTTAAATGTTTGAAAAAATGTTAAATAAATAGAAAATAAGAGAATTTGTATGTAACAACTAGGACCAGATTTAACAACCAAAAAATTGCACAACAATAAGAGGTTCTCACACAACAATTGAATATACCATGTAGCAACATGGAATAGTTGTGCAACTATTAAGAGCAATTGTGTAATAATTATAAATGTTGTGCAACAATTAGAGACCATTATACAATAATTAAGAATTTTTTTACAACCTACTACATTGATAGGCATCTAGCCAATCCATCTCCAAAATAATACCATAATAACATAAAATAATAACTATTATCATCCACACACTCAATCACCTTGTGGTGAAAAGTAATCTTGGCTTGATGGGTATTGATGGACAATCCATCCCCAAAAAAATCCTAGAAGAGCCCAAAAGAATTACTCACAAGTCAACTAATGTGGAATGGCTCCAAGTAGTAATTCACATCCTTTAAACAAATAGTCTATAACCATCTTGACCCCTGAGACCATCTCCACCTCCCACCCATTTTCCTATCTAAATGCCACCAACCTACATAAATCCATTAAGGATTAGGATATAAGGATTTTAAATACTCCTAAATCAGATTAAATGGAGACTAAAATAACAATAAGTATCATTTTTGTCTCCATGATTGTGGCCTAATTCACAGCTTGATATTTTTCAACTAAGTTACAAAAACTCTATGGGGCTTACTAGCATTTCCCATTAAAAAATAAAATAACTTAAACTAAATTTAAAGACATAGTTGTTAATATGTTAACCAACACATGATTGTGGGAATCACATTATGTATCAAAAAACCATGTTATCAAAATTGGGAGATCTAGGAATCAGAGTTAATCTATGATTAATGTGGACCTTGTACATTTCCATGTGTAGGATGCCACCTAGGCTAAGAAGGAACCACCCATATGCACATGTATCTAAGAGGGCACACTATCAACAGATCCAATTGATGTTTCCACTATTAGAGCATGCATGATAAGAACCACTAATATATATTGGACCACAAATTATTTCATCCCTACATCAAATAATTAGGATGGTACAAAAGAGGTTATCCTTGGCACTTAAGACATCTCTTGTAATGCATTCTCAACTGGTGCAGGGGCACCATGTTAGTCCATTTTTGGTAAACATGGTCAAATGGAGTATAATGATAAGTTTTAGGTGTTTTGTGTATTTTGATAGTCAATGAGGTCATAATAGACCATTTAAAATGTAAGTAGGGTCATTCCGGGCCCATCTTGCAAATATTGCAAAATCTTACATAAGTTGTTATGTTAATGCATAAAATTGCAAAAATGCACAAAGTTGGAATACCAACGGTCATGGGGGTTCAAATGTTAGTTGGATCGGTTGATTCAGTAAGTTTTTGGTGTGAAAAGTTTAAATATTCCTGAAGAAGGATCAAAAAAGGGTTGGAGAGGTGTATGTGAAGATTGAAACAATAAAATTCCCTTATTTTCATTGAAATTTCTATGTATTTTCTGATAATTTGCTGCTTCCAGGATCTGTATGGGTTTGTATAGTGTAATATTGGTCTAAAATATATTTCACTTGATGGAGGATTGAAGTAGAATCATTTTGGTTTTTGTTTTATTGAAATTCATTGATATTTAAGGTTTTTACAATCATTTTACTGTAGGCAGGTCTGAACACCCTGTTTGAGGGTTTGAAGGTGAATCAAATGGATTAATCACCCATTCCACCTATATATTAGTTTAATACTTGATGGAATGGGTGCATTAGGATAGTTTTAGATATTCTAGAATGGGTTTTAGGCGTAGGGAAGTTATTTGGATGGGTTTTGATTACTGCCCTAAGTGTTTTTCATGAGTTTTTGGCTCTAAATGGATGGCTAGTAGTTGTAGTTTGATGAAATCACATTGATTAAGATTGGGAGATGTTTTATTAAGAATATCCAGAAATTTTTTTATGTGTTTGAGGTAGTGGTAAGGTGAGATAGGGCATGGGGTATTGATTTTCAATAAACCCTCATGTTTCAAGCATGAAATAAGCTCAAAGCAAGGGTTTTGGGGTTTGGTGCATGAATGAGTGTTTATTTGGCCAAAACATGTTTTTTCCATCCATTTGAGATGTATTGAGAGTGATGGAATTGAGTTTTGGAGTTTTTATGAAGAACTTCACCAAGTTGCTTTGTTAAAGTGGCCTAATTTGGCCTTGGGCCAGCGTAATAGTAGTGATTTGGAGGTGATGGTCCAAAGTGAACTTATGTGATTTTAAGATATGTTAAAGAAGAGGATAATGGGTGTTTGAAACACCTTTTTTTTCTTGGGTGTGAGGTGTATTTTATAAGATATGTTCAGATTTATCTATTTGGATTGTTACAAGGCAAATTGAAGGAATGATGAGTTGTTCATGGAGTTAGGGTTTTTCAAGTTGGAAATTTGTTTGAATAACTTTGAATTGTGATTGTAATCAGTTTTCCTCCCTACACTTCATAAATTGGTATCAGATCATAGGTATTAGATCTTTTGAAGGAGAAAAGTTAATTTTTGAAGAGGGAAAATTGGAAGTTGAAGAGACAAGATGCCTCCTGAAGGTAGTGCAATGCTTGCAAGAGAGATTAAGTTGTTAAAGGAGTCCCAAGAAGCAATATTAGCCAGATTTACAGCATTAGAGACAAAGAAAAGAAGAGGAAAGGTCACTGAAGAGGAAAGTGGCCAAGAGGAAGAGGAAGAGGGTGAGAATGAAAACCCTCCAGGTAGAGTCGAAGATGGTGAGTTGGAACCTAAAGAGAGAAGGATGGTGAATATGTTGTAAATTTGTTAAAGGAGATGCTTTTGGTGAGAAATTAGATGTGCCAATGTATAATGGCAAGTTGGATGCAAAAGAAGTATTGGATTGGGTTGATGTACTAGATAACTACTTTGAGTACAAGGAGGTTGTTGAAGAACAAAAGGTAAAGTTTCCTGAGACTAAGTTGAAAGGTCCTTCTCTTACATGGTGGAATTATGTTCAAGAGGAGAGAGTGAAGAAGGGGAAATCAAAAATAAGTTCATGGGATAGGATGGTGTCAAAGATTAAGAATCAATTCTTGACAAGTGATAATGCAATACAAACATTCAAGAAGTTGCAAAGTTTGAGCCAGAAGGATAAGGATTTCATGGTCTGTACTGAAGAATTTCACAAGTTGAGTATTAGGGTTGGTTGTGTTGAAGATGAAAATGAGAATATAGCAAGGTATATGAGTGGATTAAGATTTCAAATTCAAGATGAATTGAGTTTGTCTACACCTAGGATAGTTGAAGAACTTTTTTAGTTGGTTGCTAAGGAAAAAAAGAAACTAAAAATAAGGCAAGAAAGACAAGGAAGAGGTAGAGGAAGCACTAATAGAGGAAGAGGTACAAGGCAGACCTATGAAGACCAAGAAGATGCAAGAAAAAACAAAGAAAAAGTGGTTGATCAAAGAGGTGGATTCAAAGGCTTTAGAGGAAGGTTTGGTGGAGGTAGAGGTTCAAGTTCATTTTTAGGTAGGTGCTATCATTGTAATCAGTTTGGTCATCCAACATTTAAGTGTCTTGATAAACAAGGTTCTACTTCAAGTGGTGGTGATAAAATATTGCAATTGGTGCAAGAGGAAGATTGTGAAAGTGTTCATTCTCCTAATCAACTTGTTTCTACAAAAGTTGGAGAAAATATGATGGTGAGAAGGACATTTCTCAAAGTGTCCAAGGAGAAAGAATCAACACAAAGAAGGGCACTATTCAAGACCACCTGCAAGTGAAAAGAAAAGGTATGTAAAGTTGTCATAGATTCAGGGAACACTAATAATATAGTGTCAATAGAAATGGTTGATAAATTGAAGTTAGAAAAGGCACCCCATGAAACACCTTATAAAATGTCTTGGTTGAATGATGATCAATCAATTTTGGTGAATGATTAAGATTTAGTTAAGTTTAGTATTGTTGGGTACAAGGATAGGATACTTTGTGATGTATTTCCCATGGATTGTTGCCATTTCTTACTTGGAAGACTATGGCAGTTTGATAGACATGCCATATATGATGGAAGAGAC
Source organism: Sequoiadendron giganteum (assembly GCA_007115665.2). Lineage (NCBI taxonomy): Eukaryota > Viridiplantae > Streptophyta > Pinopsida > Cupressales > Cupressaceae > Sequoiadendron > Sequoiadendron giganteum. Next base: position 114,972,498 of record CM021109.1, read on the forward strand.
AGTACATATCAGATTGAGAAAGATGGAAGCACTTTTACATTAACTCCATTGGTGGAAGATGTTAAGGAGAATACCAAGGCAACTAAGGTGATAATTTTTGGTAAGAAGGAGTTTGTAAAGTTTGAGGAAAAAGAGCATGAAGAGTGTGCAACCCCTACAAAAGAAGAATATGTGAAGACAGTAAGTTTGAGGAATGATTCCATGTTAGACGGAAGAAAAGATAATGATAAGTTGGTGTCAAGAGAAGACAAAGAGAAGGTCAAAGATGAATTGCAAAATTGAGTAGAAAAGAATGATGAGATCATGGTGGGAAATATATTTTGTCCATTGAGTGCAAAGGAGGTTAAAGGGAAGTCATATTCTGTTACTACAGAGGTTTGTAATTCTAATGATACAAAGGTTCTTGGGGCAGAGGATCTAGTGAAAGAGATAAAGGATAAATATGGAATGAAACAAGTTGAAAGGTAAGGAAAAGTGGGTGAATACAAGTATGAAACAAGAGTGAAGGAAAGGATAAATCAAGACAAGGTTGATAGATGTATGTTTGTAGGTTTGAAAGCAGGTTTGACATCATTTCCAAGTGAAGAGAAAGTGAGACAACAACCATCAAGTGAGGGACAACATATTCAAAGAAGGAACTAGTCAAAGGGAAGAGATAATGCATGTTTCAAATTCTTGACTCATTGGAAGGGGTCACCAGATGAAGATGCAGATTGGAGAGCATTAAATGACAAGAGGCAACATGTTTTTGATTCAATACAACTCTCAAGGGACTTGAGATCTTTTTCAAGCCGGGTGTATGTTGCAAGGGCACCATGTTAGTCCACTTTTGGTAAACATGGTCAAATGGGGTCTAATGATAAGTTTTAGGTGTTTTGTGTCTTTTGATATTAAATAAGGTCATAATAGACCATTTAGAATGTAAGTAGGGTAATTTTGGGTCCATCTTGCAAATATTGTAAAATCTTGCAAAAGTTGTTATGTTAATGCATAAAATTGCAAAAATACACAAAGTTGGAATACCAACGGTCATGGGGGTTCAAATGTTAGTTGGATCAGTTGAGTCAGTCAATTTTTGGTGTGAAAATTTTAAATATTCTTGAAGAAGACTCGACAAAGGGTTGGAGAGGTGTATGTGGAGATCGAAACAATAAAATTCCACGATTTTCATTGAAATTTCTATGTAATTTCTGATAATTTGTTGCTCCTAGGATCTGTATGGGTCTGTACGGTGTAATATTGGTCTAAAAGCTATTGCATTCAATGGATGATTTAAGTAGCATCATTTTTATTTTATTTTTAATTGAAATTCATTGAGATTTAAGGTTTTTACAATCATTTTACTGTAGGTGGGTTTGAACACCCTGTTTGAGGGTTTGAAGGTGAATAAAATGGATTAATCACCCATTCCACCTATATATTAGTTTAATACTTGGTGGAATGGGTGAATTAGGATATTTTAAAATGTTATAATGGATTTTAGTATTAGGTAAGGTGTTTGGATGGGTTTTGATTGTTGTCCTAAGTGATTTTCATGAGTTTTTCACTCCAAATGGATGGCTAGAAGTTGTAGTTTGATGAAATTACATTGATTAAGATTGGGAGATGTTTTATTAAGAATATGCAGACATATTTTGATGTTTTTGAGGCAGTGTTAAGGTGAGATAGGGCTTGGAGGTATTTATTTTCAATAAATCCTCATGGTTCAAGCATGAAATAAGCCTAAAGCAAGGGTTTTGGGGTTTGGTGCATGAATGAGTGTTTCTTTGGCCAAAAAATGTTGTTTCAGTCCATTTGAGACCTTTTGAGAGTGATGGAATTTAGTTTGGGATTTTTGATGAAGAACTTCACCAAGTTGCTTTGTTAAAGTGGCCTAATTTGGCCTTGAGGCAACGTAGCAATAGTGATTTAGAGGTGATGGTCCAAAGTGACCTTATGTTCTTTTAAGATATGTTAAAGAAGAGGATAATGGGTGTCTAAAAAACCTTTTGGTTTATGGGTTTGAGGTGTATTTTGGAAGATATGTTCATATTTCTCTGTTTGGATTACTACAAGGAAAATTGAAGGAATGATGAGTTGTTCATGGAGTTAGGGTTTTGTAAGTTGGAAAGTTGTTTGAATCACTTTGAATTGTGATTGTAATCAGTTTTCCTCCTTGCTCTGCATCATCAACCTTATTAAGAGAAGAAATGTTTAGAGTGTAGGGAATGTACTAGGAGTCATCCTAAGCACCAAGAGGAATATGTAGATGAGGTAGGTGTGGGGCTAGTGTTCCCATGACAATTTATCCCCCTATAAATTACAAGTTTCCACCAAAATCCCTACATGCAAAAAGTATGCAAAAGGCTCAAGACGGTTAGATAAATATGTATGTGTCCTTTCTTGCTCACATGACAATATTCCTCTTCCCTCAAGCATATAATTTCTACTATGGAAGAGGATGAGTAGGGAAATTGATTATATTTCACCTCCACTTGTTGTCTTATAGGCCTCACACACACTCAATAAAAATCTAAACCTCTAGGTACCCATTCCAGGGGGTTATTTTGCCTAGAATCCCCCAAAAAATTATTTACACATTTCTTAAATATGCCTAAAAAATCTATTTCAGACTATATATTCAACTAGTGTCCCTTTATTAATGTATTTTGTTAACACATTATCTCTTAGAATACTTGGGACTACTCAGAACCAAGTAATACTATTACACCCCATTGTGTTACTACTTATTTACTTTACCTAGTTGGGTGAAAATGCTTTAAATGAATGTATTGGTGCTTTATGTAATTATGATTTATGTATCTTGGAAATATGATGAATTAATGTTTAATTCAATTTGGTGTTTTTATAATTATTTTGACTATGAAATATATATGATGTAAATGGATGTATTGTTTTCGGCTAACTACTATTGCAATATACTAAGATGGATGCAGGAACATATTCAAGCCTTCGAAAGAGAGGAGTATCACTTAGGAGAAGAACTTGGTCTGGTAACCCTTAATAAGACCTAAATGAGATTTCACACACTCACTTCTAGTTTGGTCAATTCGAGTCATTAGTCTGGGAAATGGTAAGTTACCTTTGGTCTTGTTTGTGCTTGGTTTAGTAGAGGTTATGGATTTTTTTGTTAACTTTCTTGATTTAGGTTAAGTGTTTGAGTCTCTTTGTTAGAAGCAAGTTCTTCCCTATGTGTTTATATCTAATCAATGAGATATATACATAAAATGTACATGAATGTATATATGTACATTTTTACGATGAACTCATACACATGAGTAAATACGTACATGAGTATATGTAGATAGACATATCTAAACACACTCATGGACGTATTACCCATATGCATGGGAATATCAATTGGATGAAAGTGACATATATATTTATATATATATGTATGTATGTATGTATGTATATACACTTCATGTATATATTTCAATCGATGGGGTTGTGATTATATGTGTTTAAATGTTAAGGAAAGTATATTTATTATATGTATATATATAAATATAAATAAGTGTGTTTGTGATCATGTAGAGGAAACATACACATACGAGAAAATTAATATATATATATATACATATGAGAATATATATATGTATATGCATGCTTTGTTATTATTGTATCAATATGTAAATATGTCTATGCATTCGAATATCACATAATGCATTAATAATCATGTAAGCTGATATATATATTATATATATAGACATATATTTACCATACTACATATGAATATATATATATGTGTATATATATCATATATTAACATATAGGAATCATTTTAAATAGCATTGGAAATGTTTATATAAGTGGATGGTATAATATAGTGTTTGATACATAGCACAATGCACAACATATAACTTAAGCACAATAATCATAAGATATCATATGCACAGCATATGAAGGCAGCACATAAGAATTAAATGACCTTACATTATAATTTAAATGTTGTGTTTTGAATATGGGTTATGCGTAAGGTAAAGTGCACATGTATTCGTTACAAACTTAGACTTAGTCAAATGTTGACTGTTATGTTTGATTTAAATGTGCAAACCATATTTGACTTAGTCTCTAAATTGCTAAACACCAAGATAGGACATGTAATATTATGTGGCACCAAACCAAGAAACTTGCTTGCATTTAAAAGTTTGATCTAAGTTCAATATCCAGTGTATGAGGTAGAATTGAAATAGAGGAATAAGTCTTAGCCGAGTTAAGTCAATTTGTGTAGATTTTCAACCTTGCACTTTTGAGTAAATAACTTGTTGTCCATTTGAAGAGGCGGCTAGCTATGCATTATTTTGATTCATTACTTGAGAATCCACTATGTGATAGATCTAGATATGTAGGACACAACACTAATCTTAGGGATGATCATTAGTATTACGAGGTTACCAAACCAATCTCTTCGTCGAAGGGAGGACCATATTACCAGTTAGGTAGATGTGTGGGGGACTACAATAAGTCCATGGTTGGCAGAAAAGTGCTTGAGTGATGCTTCTCCTCATCAGTAGGTGAACAATATTTGATGGAGGACACCTAGACCATTGGTATATATATTGCTAGTAAGCTCAAAGGATCCATGTATGCATATTTTTATCCATTACTATGGATAAATTATAAAAGAGAAATGTTATCATGAAAATATGTACTCTGAACTCAATACATTGGAAAGTTGTAATACTTTGATTTAATGCAATGGGAAAGTTTGGAATGATGTTTTTTTCGAATGTGCATGCTATCTTTATATTTGAAAAGAAAAATTGTATTGCTTAAAGTAATGACATCATATTTTATTTACTTGAGGATAAAACATAGGAAAACATTTGAGTAGAACAATGGGCATGTTACAATACACTTAAAATATCAGGCTTAGTTAAAGGGGTCATATTAGTTCCTTTATTTATTTTTTATTCAAGAATATAATTAAGGAACATAAGCAACCCTTATTACACCATAGAGTATGGCAAGGGAGGTAGTGAATAACTAAGGATTGTAATGTGGACTCTCATCTTCTACTAGCCAACTTGTAACTCATCTACACACTTGATGCACAAGTATTATTTCAAAAATATATATAGCCCAAGCATAGCTAGACTAAAAATTAGTCAAAAACATGAAATCCAATAATCATCCACATAACATCATCATATGAGAAAATGTCAATATTTTAATAACTAAGGAAAATATTACAACTCTTGTATAGATTAAAATAACCCAAGTGAGATTATTAATTAACCATTAATTAGATAGTATAGAACTTATCATGAAATATACATGATAAAACCTATTATAATCAGTAAGCCACATCCATGAAAAATATTAATTGTAAAACCATATACAATTCTACAACATCCATATATGAATCAAATACAAAATAATAATACATGCACAAAATTTTTAGTGCAAATAGAGTCATTATTATTCCTAGTTAGTTAATCATCTTTATAGGATTGACCTATTCACACCTAGCTTAAGTTTACTCAAGTTTCTTTTTATTTTTTCTCACTTCATATGGTTGAGAAATGTGTCCTCGTGACTTGAAACACCTATTAACACTTGCTTGCACACTTGTCAAGTGAGCTCACAAGTGTTCCATCTTTGGAGGGGTAGTTGGAGTTTTAATCCTACCTTCTCACCTCCTCATTCTTGCATAATATGGAAGGCTTGATCATTTTATTATACACTCTTTATTTCATATTGGTAGACATACTATTGTGCTCATTTTTTTCACTTGTGGCAGTTTGTTTTGAGCTCTCTAATCTTGGCATTCTCCACAAAAACAAGATAGGTCTTAGGAATAAAATTATCATGGATAAAAAAATAAAAGTCTACAACATGTGTCATGATGACAAATGTATGTGGAAACTATATGTCCGAGTAGATAGGATATTTTATATTATTTCATTTACAAATAATGATTAATACAAAGTCGTTGATTATATAGTTTTGTTGGAGTTGAATGTATATATTTTATGTTTCTAGATTATAAAACAATTTTTCCACAAAGTCACTATAAACCTCTTCAAAATATTATGAGATAATTGTTAAGTCTGCCATGAAACCTTCGACTTATTTAGACCCTTTGACATGCAATGAACTATAAAATTGAATTATACTTCCCACATTTGGTAGTTCTAATGATAATTTATAAAATATTACATTTGTATTTACAAATATCACTTGAAAACCTTGCCAAAATTGAAAGCACAAGTCTCAACCAATAACGAAGTCATCACAATTTGATTAATGCCCCTACTATGATAGTGATTTTAAAGAAATACACACCATAATGTAAACTTATATTGATGTTATGACAAGGATAAATGAACTAAATATACAATATGGATCCGCTGTATGTGTAAGTTATGCTCCAACTTGTAGTGCTACCTTAGAAATAATGATGTAATTTATATATGTGGAATTTAGGGACTAGTTGTATGAAAACCTTAAATAATTTTTGTGCCTATGATATAATGCATCAACATTAGCTTGTGATTATAAGGAGACCTTTATCATGCTATGATGGTAGTGATTTATATGTTGAATGGTACCCAATTGATAGCACACTCCTTATATGTAGACTAAAACCATAAAATTCATAATTTTTGTGTAAAAAGAATTCAAATTACTCTAGTAGCCACAATGCCTCAAAAACATAAGTGTAATCTTAATATCAATATAAAATTAAAAAAAATCAACACAATAGTGACTCATATATGAAATCACTCCAAGGAATTATGGGTTTTTATCCTTCAATTCCAAACCTAGAGAGTTTTTGTCCTCAAGTTAATTGAACCAAAGTTTAATGCTCCAATAAGGAGTAGAATAAGGGTGATCCCACAATAGTGGTTTACAATTTTTGGCCAAACTGGACACTAAAATTATTATTTTAAACTAAATTTTCACATTCGGGCACCTATAGCAGCTAAACCGTGACGAATTTGAAGATGATGCAAACTAGAGTCTCATACATTTTTTCTATAGATTCTAAAAATATTTTTTTCAAAATTTTTGGAATCAGATTGCACTTCTTTTTCCATCTTCCAAGAAAACTAGTTTTTTCAGAAAACAACATTTTTAAAAAGTGAAGCACATCGCATAATACATAATTTTTCATGAAGGATAAAATTCTAATTCTTTCAAATTTAGATTTGTAACTCCAATATCTAGTGCTTCCACTTGGTTAGATAGTTTTTTATTGAATATTATTTCTTTAATCAAGTTTTGAAGTCAAACCAATTACAATTCAGACATAGCACAGCTGTATAACACTTAAATTTTTTTTGTATATATCGAAATTCATTTTTTTCTTGTTGGATCAAGGACTTCAATATCTGGTGCACTCATATTTTTTAATTTATTTTTGATAATCTGTTATTTTTCCACATGTGCAAAACAAAGAACTTCATTTTCGATGAAAAACCTATGTTTAATCAAACTAAAAAACAAATACATAATAAAACCAAAACATATTAAAATTATATTCGTTGGATAGCTCATTCTAAGGACTACCATAATCATTTAAAATAAATTTTAAATGAATTCATTTGATCCCCCAAAAGGTAAATCAAAAGTTATTTTTAATCAACATTTTGATAGGTGTAAAGGAGACTCATTTATAGGTATGGTTTAAAACTTGTGAGGTTCTATCCAAGGGGGTTTGATCTAAGGTTGTTTGATCAAACCCTCTTCAATTGGAATCCTTAAAATGGAAATTTTTAAGGCTTAAATCATTATATTTTCTAAAAATATGTGATTTTACCAAAAAATAGTTCATCTCAAAAATTGTAAACCAGCTTTGTGGGATCACCCATAAAAAATAGAAATGTTTATTAATTTTCTTTATTGTCCTTGTTTAGCCTCTCTTAAATAGAGTTTTCCTCCAAAAGACATAACTCTTCAAACTTTCTTCATGACCTTTGATTGATATTTGAGAGGTATTATTTAAAATAAATTTTAATTATAAGAGACCTCCTTATTTTATATTTTAACTTTACTAAGGCCCTCTTTATTATAATTTTAATCTCATTTTCTTAGTGCAAAATTCTCAAAATCCATGAAAAATGTATGATAGGTATTTTGGGTTTCAACTTTTATTAATTTAAAAAAAGGGACACTATAAAAATTAATGGCCTCACACATTTAGCTTGTAAGTTAAATTAGTCATTGTATGGATTGAAGAAATCACTATGATGTGGTATCAAAAATTTAATGCATTTGAATTAGAGATTGGTTTTGTTAGTACAATGAAGCTGATTTTATTGTTGATTTTAAAATAACTGATGATTAGTTAATAATCATTATATTGTATGTGGATGACATATTATTTATTAGAAAAAATGAAGCTATGATTAGGGAGCTTAAAGATTAGCAATCTATTACATCTTAGATCATACTTTATGAAAAGTATAGAGGAATAATAAATATATTTTGGGTATAAAAATTTGTAGGGATTGGATCGAGAAAAACTTATGCTGAAACCAAAGGAAATATGTTGACATTGTTTAATAGAATTTCACAATACAAGATTATAAACAGCTAACTATTCCCTTAAACTTGTAGGAACTAATCTTTCTTTGGAATAATTTCCTAAATTGGATAATGATCTTCAAGAGATGTATAGTAAAATCCTTACTCTAGTTTTTTTATAAGCCTTATATATGAAATAGTTTACACAAGAGTGGATATTTTCCAAGTAGTGGAGGTGCTAAGTAGGTTTATGTTTAACCCTAGTAAGGAAAATTAAACCTATATTAAGAGGGTATTTAGATATTTGTGAGAGAATTTAGATTATTATATTTATTATCATGGGACTAATAATGTGGGAAAGGTGATTGATTTATAAGGTTTCATTGATTTTGATTGGGCTAGAGATATAGATAGCAAGAGGTCTATAGATTTCTATGTGTTCACTTTGTTTATTAGAGTAGTTAGTTGGATGAGTAAGAGATCAACACCTATTATTTAGCCTATAACACAACATGAAATATCATTCAAATTGGAAACTTATCACATATCACACATGCAAACCATACATCTATTATCCATACTGCATATTATAATGAAGAAAATAAGATAGTTATAACTACAACACATGCTTGTAAAGGGACAATGTGGCTCAAGTATTGGTTGCATTTGTAGAAATGTGAGTATTGGATGTAGAAATCAAAGTGCAAGTTGTTTGACTAAGAATAAAGTGCATTACATGTTTTAAGAGAGGGGGACCAACCACTGCAAGGCCCCAGGTCATGGAGGACCGAGAGCAGTAGGCTACCCTAACTTACCTCAATTTAAGGGAAATGTTAGGAAAGGTGGGATGAGAATGATGAGGACTATAAGTTCCTTTGATCACCTTGCAAACTCAAGATTCTAAAGGAGACTAGGTGAGTCAGTTTTCAAGGTCAACTTTGTGTCTCTGATAGCTCTCTGACAGAGGATAGAGTTGCGGTTTTGGGATGATAATTGGCACACTGGCGTCTCTAGAGTGTGCCAATGTTAGTATGACCAAAGAACCAAGAATACAAGTTTTGACAACTAAAAAAAACTAACAGCCTACTTACTAGTTTCTAAGGGAGTAGAATAACACTATGAAATATGAAACATACAAATGCACATGATAAAATAAGTATATTACCACAAGGGTGACGAAAACAATCTCACATAATAACTTGTTCACCAGCTTGCTCCAAAATATCTCCACCTACACACAAGAGGGAAAATGTTGGGGGGCTGTTTAGGGGTTTGCCTTAGTTATACCCTCATTTTGGTGTTTCCACCTCTATGGACAGCCAAGTTGGCAACAATATACAAATGATATGATAAAGAAGGAAATCAAAGCAATAAAACACTAAAGCACTACCAAATAGTAACATGCTAACTCAACTAAATAATAGAGAAGATGAGACAAGAGCTTACCACCTCCGCCCAAAGTGCTCAAGGCTAGTGGGGGAGAAAATGAGAGGAACTCAAGCCTCTGTTGCAATGGTGTTTTCCTATGCTTGCCCTATTGAAATGATGGAGTGATGGACGTGTTTCTATGGAGTGAAAAATGTTGCTTCAATACTTGGATTGAATGCTAAGAGCTTGTGGATGAGTGTGTAAAGATCAACTAGAGATCAACTAATCTTCAAATGAATGAATGATAGGTGAATATGAAGAAGAGAGATGAAGAAACGACCATATTCGGGTTGGCCAGCCAAAGGGAGGTGTTACAATAGTACTTCCAATAGGAAGTGTGACACCTTTGTAGACCAGCTATAGGAATACTAGGGACGCAAGTGTGTCATGTTGACATCTTTGTGTCACATAAGCGTCCCTGATAGTAAATCCCCTATTGATGCTCAAAATAGGTGCCAAGTGGAATGAGAACAATGGGTTTATGTGGAATTAAGCCTCTGAATTTGGTTTTCTAAAGTGGAGAAGGATAAAAGGAGAATTTGCATAAGGGATGTGAATTCATTGATATAAATTTTTCCCCCACTTTAGTGATCACGAGTATTGATGAGTGCTTCAGTAAAGTAGATTGAAGAAGTAATAGGGTTAGAAAAGTATACCTGAATCGTCAAGGGATCAGATCATGGTCTGGAAAACCCACGAGTGTAGGACAGGAAGAGGACTTCGTAGCTCCACATAACCATGAAGCCAAAGAAAGAAAACACCTTACAAGCCCGCGGACTTGCAAGGAAGGTATCTTCCAAGAACTCTCACATGAAGGACACCAAGTAAAGCACCTTACCAACCCACATACTTGCAAGGAAGGTACCCCCCAAGAACTCTCACATGAGGGAGATCGAGAAAAGTAGACTTCATAGACTCAGAAAGTGGCAACATGTTTACCCGCAGGTAGAACATGTTACGAAGCAGTCGCGTAGGCCAGTAAGCGGATAGTCACGCAAACCATCAAATTGGAAGACTTTCAAAGGGGTCCCTTGGGAACCCTTCAAAAGGAAGATGGTTCCACTTAAGGGATTCATTGTTTGAAAGCCAGGTTGACTTGGGCTATCCCCAAGCTAGATGCGGAGATGTACGATAGGTCTAGTCAGGCTACCCCTGAGCTAGATGCAAAGGTAGGGGACAAGTCTACTCAGGGCTACCCCCAAGGTAGACATCAAGATGTAAAATTCTTTTGAAGGGTCCCTTGGGAACCTGATGTGTAAAGAAAGGGTTTACTCAAGGGACGCATTGTTCAAAAGCTAATGCCTTCTTTCTTGAATCAATTCATCATTAAGGAATCCTTTTGAAATATGTTCACTTCATCAAGGAATTTGAAAGGAAGGATATGATCCCACACGAGGGGAAGATCAAAGTTGTTCCCACTTCAAAGGAAGGTCCTCAAGTCCTTTCTTTACAAACCCGTGATGAAGGAAATATGTTTCGTTAGGGTTTCAAGTCGAGAATGCAATTCTGGCAAAGAAGTGTATGGAGGGTCTTGAGAAAAGATTCGTTGGAAACAAATGCTTTTTTTAAAGATCCCAGTAATGTAGAAGTGGCATTGTCACACATGAGAGGAACAACTCAAGCAAAGAAGTGAGGAAGACAAAGAGATATCAAAAGGAAAGAGAACACGAATAAAGGGCATAGCGGAATCTAGTTTCACAGGGTCAGATATGTGCTTGTTTGTATAAATAGTAAATAACTGTGGTGCACGGGTGAAAGATCATCAATCCCCAAATAGATTGGGAAGAATGCATGGAAGACAAAGTAAAAAAATTGGGTCAACATGGAAGGAAGCCTAAATGCTCCCAATGCTTAGCATCGTCCCCAATTTGTAAAAATTCAATCACAAACATGAAAGAATAATGATACAAATAGAGGAAGTTTACAACACAAACACCATGCCTATATCCAAGCTCCAATAGGTGTGACGAGGGTCATCCACGCACACATAGCATGATTATGGGGGAGCAAATCATGACACACACACATCTAATTTAAAGATTAAGAAGGGGTCTTCCCCTAACATTGATCAACTAAGAGGTCATTAACCTCGCACTCTAGATCATCGTAGGGGGAAGGAGGGTGAACCTATAGTGGCAGAATGTTAAAAGGGGGAGATTCTGACCCTCCTACAACAAGGGCTAAGAAATAAGGACCTGTGAGGTCTCTGTCACTCAAATCTTGTGGGTCCAAGGTCAACAATCTCAAGAAGATTTCTGACAAGGTCGAAACTTCATCCACTGAGTTAAACACACACTTAACAAGAGTTCCATGTTTCACCTTAGTAGATGGAGGATTTTGCACCCAAGGTTCACCGTTAAGCTCATTGAGAGATTCAGGAATGGTGATGAAGTCGAGAGAGATTGGGACTGGTTATGTCACTAAGATAGAACAAGTTAGCATGGGACCACCTTTTGGAGAAGGTGGGATTCTCTTACGTGATTTGTTGTTGGAGGGACCACTCTCTACCTTCTTCTTTATCGGAGGAGGTGAAGTCCCCATAGATGAAGCAAGAAGGGCAGAGGGAGAGGAGGAAATAATTGCAATAGATACAACTAAAGTGTTAATCACATCTTTGGGCTTTAGGAAAGGTGGGACATTCGGGATGGATGTCAACAAAGGCAGCTCCACCGAAGGAGTGATGAACACCCGCACCTTCCTAGATGCATGTGCACTTGTAGCAGAAGCTAGAAGTGATATAGAGATATTTTGAACAGAAGGAAGAGAGGAGGACATGGTAGGAGGTCCTGATATAGGAGCAGTAATCTCTTCTTCCTTCATCTATGAGGCATCTTGCTCAGTTAGGAGAGATTTTTGCCAGTGCTTGCACTTGTGTGCAAGGCAGTTTTTGCGAGTCTTTGAACTAGAGGCCGAAGATTGCAAAGGAACTGAAGGCCCCTGCTCAGCCATGGGAGTGTCCTCCAAAAATATTTCCAATGGAGGGACAGAATCCTAGATGGGAGCAAGAGGAACAAGTTCATAAATAGCAAGAGGAATTGATTCTAGCACCTCGGTGGTGGGCCTCTTCTCATTCATTGCTTTAGGAGTAGAAATGGTAAGAGGTTGTAAGGAAAATTCTCTTTGCGAGCCTTTCTTCCTACCATACAAATAGTACCAAGGTCCATGAGGCTTGGTAGGGAGATCTTATATCCTGATCTTGGGTCTATTCCAAGCAGGCATCATCAGACTCAATGGATAGAGACCAAAATTACTCATCCAATACTCCTCCCAAGAAAGGGGAGCGGATGAAGTAGCCCAAGAAGGAGAAAGATTATCCTTTCCTTTTCAAGAGGAGGAGGCAACTGGCTGCTCTACTATAGGAAGGGTCAACTTCATCTATCCCTTGCCTCCAATCTTATACTTCACATAGTTCTTCTAAAGTAGGTATGTTTTCAGAGGGAGTGGACCAACTGGGGTGGGCCAAAAGTGATCCAATGAATATCCCCCACGAGACACCATAGGATGGTATCCAGTATCATGCACTACGTGCATGAAACCTTCATGGGAAAACTTAAGACACTTATGAATTACAGAGGTGATCCCATTCATGGAAGCCAATGCAGGTATACATTGCTTCACCCTGAATAGGTCCGACTCGAAAATAACATCAAAAATTGTGTCTACGTTCCTAGGCCCAACCAAGATGGACAATGTTATCAATCCATATGGTTTAAGAGAAATTCCATCATGCGTACAAATGGTGGAATTTGTTTTTTCATATTCCTCTCTTTGTAGGGAGCTTAAGAACAGAGTCTCCTTCATGATGACATTCACTCTACTCACGGGGTCGACCAAGACCCCTATCATAATGTTGCCATTGAAGCAAGCAAGAATGTATAATGGAGAAGGTTTTTCATTTGTTGGTACATCTTGTGAAGTGAAAGTTATATCTGACGAACCGGTCGTAAGATGAGGAGGAGTAATAGTAACCATGTTAACATAGGCTTCAGGTTGAGAAATAAAATTAGAGGGCTCGATAATCATGTTAGCAGAATGTGACATAAATAGGTCCGTGTATATCTGCAGTTCACTATTAGCTTTCACCACTAATTTATTTGTATTCTGTTTGTTCCCATCAAAATGAATAGTACCATCCTTGATGTGATCCTGTATCTCATGACGTAGGTGCATACAACATTCGGTGTCATGTTTGTTGACTCGATGGTACTAACAATAGGTATTTGCTTCATACCAGCTAGGATATGGTTTCCTAACTGGTTTTGGACTTGGCAAGTTAACGATCTTATCCTTCAATAGCTTTTGTAAGATGGAGGAATAAGATTCTGATAACTTTGTGAAATTTCAGTCATGTCTAAGGTCGTTGTTATCCACAACGGCTACTACATTTGAAATGGCTTTTCCTTTCCCAGAGATCAATACAATGGACTTCCCTTTAGGATGGGAGCATGAGGAAGATCCCCCAAATTGAACTATTGTCTGTTGATATTCCTATAGGACCGCACACAAATGTACGAAATAAGGGTACTTCATAAGGGAAAAAAATTCTTACCAAGGCCTTTGTAAGTTCCCTATGAACACATTTTGTACATCGAAGTCTAGTAATGGGTATGATATTTGTGAAAATAATGCTTGATAATGCGCTATGAAATTAGTAATCTTCACATTATCCCCTTGTTTAAATCAAACAAGGTTAGAGAAGGTCATCTTAGGCCCGATGTTGGCTTGAAAATATCGTAGGAACTTGTTCACAAGCTGAGCGAACATAAAGATTGAATTTTCAAGCAAGGAATAGTACCACTTGAGTGTTGTATCCTTGAGGGATCGAGGGAAAAATTTTTTGATCAATGCATCGTGATGGAAGAAGTATGTGCATAAGGCATTAAAGGTGAATAAATGTGTTTGTGGGTCCCCTTTTCCACCATATTTATTGAATTTAGGAATCTCCATCCCTTACGGGAAAGGACTGTTTGAAATTTCTACTGACAATGGGATATGTTGGAAGAAGGGCTGGAAGATAGGTTGGGCAGAAGCTTGAGAAAGGTTTGATAGTTGGTTCTACATCTTCCCCATATTTTGAAGAAGGGTATTCATAACTAGGTCATCAGAAGACATAGGACTAGTGGAATCACTACCAGATCCACTGCCAAAATTGTCATTATGACTACCACCGAATCTGCCACCGATGCCACGACCACCAGTGTGACCTCCACTAGAGCCACTGCCACTTCCAAAGCCACTACCATGACCTCCGTCAGAATCACTTCCTCCAATACCACCTCCACCACTAAAGCTACCACCACCAAAGCCTCCACTGATCATCCTACCAAATACTCCACCACTGGAGGTGACATGAGGGGTGAAGTGAAAACCAAAAGGGTTTTTGTTTACTTTGACAGTTTCAAAACTTTCAGAAGCAGTGTGGATAGTGATCGAAGGGACCATGTCGGTCATGTACATAGATGTGGGAGGCATGGACACTCCTAACTGTCTCTCATGCTCCTTGAAGGGGCTGCCTCACATCATGCTTCCATGGTTCGAGGGAGCGCACACTTCAATTAGACCAATGAGGCTAGTGAGAATTTCTACGCATGTTCGGTCTTTTCCTACCATATACTATATTTTATTAATAACCTTAGCGACCCTAGCCATTTTAAGGTCTTTTCCAAGTGATTTTCCAAAGCACTTAACCCTTTTCTTATACTAGTGATGTATTCAAAAGGGATGTGGATAGCTTCACGCTCATCTATGGATGATGAGGTAGGTGATGCAGGAAGGGTAGGGACATGGTCAGTTTCATTGAAGAATCTAGATTTTCCCTATGACAAGTACTCTTGTGTAGAAAGATCAACCGTAGAACTGAAGAAAATACCAATTGTTAAACTAGAAGAGACCTTTGCCTTCTTCATCAAAAGGTCTCACAAAATTCTCGTAACAATATACCCAAAGTTCATGGACTGGGTTGTGATGCTCATAAAATTTCACAACACGCAAGGGTACAACAATCAAAGGGTACAAGAGAAAGATTTCAAAACACCAAAAAAAGAGTAGACGTTGGTTCACATCGGGTTCACCAAAAATGTAAGAGAGGGGGACCAACCACTGTAAGGCCCTAGGTCATGGAGGGCCAAGAGTAGTAAGCTTCCCTAACTTACCTCAATTTAAGGGAATGTTTGGAAAGGTGGGATCAAATTGATAAGGACTATAAGGTCCTTTGATTACCCTGCAAACCCGAGATTCTAAAGGAGACCAGGCAAGTCAGTTTTCAGGGTCAACTCTATGTCTCAGATAGCTCTTTGTCAAAGGATGGAAGCACAGTTCTAGGATGACAACATGATTCACTGGTGTCTCTTAGGTGCACTGGCATCTATACGAACAGGGTTTGACCACTAAAAAAAAAACTAACAACCTAGTTACTAGTTTCTAAGGGAGCAAAATAACACTATGAAATACGAAACATAAAAATAGACATGATAAAACAAGTATATTATTGCAAGGGTGAGAAAAGTGATCTCACACAATAACTTGTTCACCAGCTCACTCCATAATATCTCCACCTACACACAGAAAAGAGGGAAAATTTTGGGGGGATGTTTAGGGGTTTGCCTTAGTCAGACCCCCGTTTTGGTGTTTCCAACTCCATGGACAACCAAGTTTGCAATGATATAGGAATGATACGATAAAGAAGGAAATCAAAGCAATAGAACACTAAAGCACTACCAAACAGTTACATGCTAACTCAACTAAATAATAGAGAAGATGAGACAAGAGCTTACCACCTCCGCCCAAAGTACTCAAGGCTAGTGGGGGAGAAAATGAGAGGAACTCAAGCCTCTATTTTAATGGTTTTTTCCTATGCTTGCCCTATTGAAGTGATGGAGTGATGGACGTGCTGTTATGGAGTGAAAAATGTTGCTTCAATGCTTGGAGTGAATGCTAAGAGCTTGTGAATGAGTGTGTAGAGATCAACTAGAGATCAACTAGATATCAACAAGCATTCAAATGAATAAATGAGAGGTGAATATGAAGAAGAGATATGAAGAAACGACCATATTCGGGTTGACCAGTCAAAGGGAGGCGTTACAATTCAACTTCCAATAGGAAGTGTAATGCCTCTACAGACTCCAACAACAAGAATCTGCTAGGGACGTAAGTGTGTTGCACAGATGTCTGTACACCACACGGGCATCCTCGATAGTAACTCCCCTACCGACGCTCAAAACAGGTGCCAAGTGGAATGAGAACAGTGGTCTTATGTGGAATTAAGCCTCTGAATTTGGTTTTCTAAAGTGGAGAAGGGTAAAAGGGGAATTTTCATAAGAGGTGCAAATTCGCTTCTATACACATGTGTACTCAAACAAATTTATGTGAAATATAATTTTATATGTACAAGATGATTAAGGGTGGAAATACCATGATTCAAAATTTTCACAATCTGGAGAATGTTGTGGATTCACTTATTAAGTCAAAAAGTATAGAGATTTTGTTGGTATAGGGAGACAATGAGTCTTGCCTCTCCTAGCACTTAATTATTTTTCTTTTTGTCCCTATTATGTCATTACAATGCAAATGTTGATTGGGATAATCTTAGGATAGATGATATTCACCTTGCAATTGTACTTGACTATATAGTACTTTATTTATTATTTAGTAATCAGATAATTGTGTATGATCTCCAAGAATCATGGAGAGGGTAACTTGAATGCCCCACATGAGGTAGATGGATAAATATTTAATCATTATTCTCCTAATGACTTAGAATATGTGTTTTAAGATGATATTGAAAAGGGGAACTAGGATTTTACCTTGATCACTTTCTTTAGTGGTAGAGAAACTATGACAATAGTAATAATTATGATAGATCTATGTCGCATATAAGAGCAATTGTTACCTATTATAAGAACATCTTTTGATTTTATGAAAATTATGATAAGCTATGATAGAAATGGGAGTTACTTTATATTCCAATAAATTCTAACTATGTTGGGGCATTGAAATTTTCATCCTCACATGTGTCAAATTGGGAAACTTGTGTGCCTAGTTTTAGTCCATGGTTTCAACAGTTGGTCTAGAATACTCTGGAATCTTGTATTGCATTTTCCTATTTATTGAGGCCTTGGGATAGTAGTTTTTAATTTTTGTAGGTTGTAATATTATCATACTAGATTAAGGGAAATTTGTGTTGATGTAATCATTCTATGATATTAATACAAGCTTGTATTTGCTTTGATGGTGGGGTTTTTACTCAAAGTGGTTTTCCCCATGTATATTGATGTTTTTGCGATATTACATGCTTTATTAATTTAGTGTTATTTATATTTCCATACATGTTTTTCTATTTTAAAATAAATTTGTAAGCACTAAGATCAATAGTTTTTATTATTTTTTTAATCAAATTATAATATTTTTTTATTGTAGTTAAGTATTAGGAAGCGTATTAATATAGAGCATTAAGAGGTAGAAATGAAATTAGTGGTATTGTTATTCAAATCCTAGTGCATAAGGATAATATGAAATGGTCAATTATTAATTGAATCACCCATGCCTTATAGGAGTCATAACACTTGGGTATCAATTTAAATTTTGAATTTTATTGCTTCTAAAACATCCCCTTGTATGATTACACACAAAATATTTAATCTCCTAAATTATCAAAGTTTATTTCACTCTAATGATGATCATCATGATTGTTCACTTTGTTATGTTCTATGCCAACTATACCCTTGATCTTATATAGTAGTTCTCAGTGTCATTGCATTTTATATTCAACCTTAAGAACATTTAGTTACATAGTCCTTTATATCATCACTGGAAAATTCTTATGATCCACTTTCTACACTTTATGTGAAACATTTTCTTCCTTGGTGCTCCACTCCTTATTGGAGATGTCCTTTGTGTGCTTGAATTTTTTTTATGGAAACATTAATAATCTCTATAGTACAAATAAATGTGCCCATAATTTTGATCTTCTTTTGTGGAGGAATTCATTTAGTTTTTCTTCAAAAATATTGAAGTTGTTTTCCTTAAGATCGCATAGATCCTATTGT
Source organism: Sequoiadendron giganteum (assembly GCA_007115665.2). Taxonomy (NCBI): domain Eukaryota; kingdom Viridiplantae; phylum Streptophyta; class Pinopsida; order Cupressales; family Cupressaceae; genus Sequoiadendron; species Sequoiadendron giganteum. The sequence continues at coordinate 114,991,445 of CM021109.1, forward strand.
GGTAGTTCATGTATTTGGAGAGATAATTTGAGAATAATTATGTCTCAATTCCCAAATATATTCTTTTATTAAATCTTGTGTTTGGTGGGAACTAACCATTCATTGGGACTTTTCTTGCAAGAATCTTAATTTAAATGTCTTTCATCATGAATAGAAGTGCATGAAGAGCTCTTAGAATTTTGTATTGATTATACCTAAGATAGTAATCCATTAGACCCGTAATACTAAATGTAGTAATTTATTTGGATATGAACATTAGGGTGAAAAAAACTAAACTATACAATAGATAATCACTCATTTTGATTTCAATGTTATGGTATTTTCCCAAACAATGGATGGTTCCTCCATTTACAAATACAACTTGAAACTCTACGGAAACATATACAACATAGCTCAAAAGTCTTATCAACTTATCATTAATGAAATTGTGAGTTTTACTTGAACCAATCAAAATATCTTAGATGTGATATCAACTTATTATTAATGAAACTTTTTTTTTATGTTAGAGGTATCCTTGTGACTCAGCCCAACATCCATACAACCTTGCCTTAGTCTTAATTTTTTTTCCAAGTTGGGGTTCGAGAGGGGTGAGGTGAGGTGAGAATAATCCTCTGGGGATGCACATAATCACCCACAAACCACATGTATCGGGTAATCCTAGGCCTCGGATTCAAAAAATTTGAGTGTTACCTAAATCTATTTGTATTATTATCTTTCACTTCTTGAATAGAACCACAATCTTGACCATTCACAGAGTGATAATGTTCAAAGTTGTAACGCCCCTGCCAAGGAACCCCAGAGGACAACACAACTAAGTCAAATTAGCCTACACCAAAAACAAGGATAAACTAGTTTAGCCACCAAAGTCATAAATAAATATCAAATAAAGATTCAATTTTAGCAATAAAGCAAGAAATACGTGCAATTTCAACTCTAAATCAAATGTAACCACAAGGGTTACATTCAAATAAGATCACAAGGAGTAGCTAAAACATCACAATCAAAACCATTCATTCTCACTATGAATGTGCAGGTAGTTTGGTTTTAGAACTTGGAGGTGATGGTAAAATAACAAGGATATTTAAAGGTCAATATGATTTTGATTATGATTACCTTTATCATCATGAAGATGTGTTGACTTGTGTTCAAGTGTTGTGGTTTCAGATGGACATGAGATTTTTTTAGTGCTTTAGTGAGCATGATTCATATTGTTATGTTATTGGGTAAAATAAAGAAGTTGGGTCCACGAAGAGGGGAAGTTTCAGCCAAAATAAAAAAATTAATAGGAAACACGTACGCATTTTTAAAAAACGCATACGCGTTATGGATTGGGTACCTGAGCCTAAATTAGAATGTGTATGCGTTATAATTTAGGTACACAAACCTAAAAATAATATGCGTTATGAAACACGTATGCATTTTGAAACATGTACGTGTTTCTTAAAGCTATTTTATTTTTTAAATAAGCCACTACGATTTTATTTTCACTGTCAATTTAAGCCGCATCAGAGAAGGAGAAGGAAGATCACGTACGTGTTTCGAATGGCCCAATTGAAGAAAATTTTCACTCCCACCTCCTCCCATCAACACAACCGACCTCAATGACCTCCAAGTTGGTTGAATTTTGCCATTTTTTTGCTTTATATCTTGCATTTTTGTTTTATAATTCTTATTTAGTTTTTTTTTGTTTAGTTTGTTTTAGTTCAACATTTATAGTTTTTAAATTGCATTTAATTAACCAAAAAAATCAATGAAACAAACAATGTTAAATTGTAAATCAAAAACCATAAAAAATAAACCTAAATTGGACACATTTAATTTAGAAATTTCAAAACCCTAAACTCTAGGTTCCAAAAAACATAGGTCCTTAAAAACTAATTTACCCAGGTTAATCCTTGGACCTAAACCCTAAAACGTAAACTAAAACCCTATTTACCCTAAAATGTAAACCTAAAACCCTAATATTTTCACCTTTTAGATAGTGCTTGACTTGAAAGTATAATCAATACTTTCAATGTAACCATTTATGTTGAGAAATGAGGAGATGCTTCTTAACTAGTTTGAAACAAATCATAGCATAAATTTATGAGGTTGATCTAATTAGGATTGATCATGTTGCTAGATTTTACACCATTTCCATACTCAACTATATAGTTTAAACATTCTCATTTTTTAGTATGGTTACAAGTTTCAATCTCATTAGGAATGATCATGTTGCTCTTGCTCAAATTGAGTAATTTCAATTTGGAAATTTCCCTCCTTCCTTGCTTTATTTTGCATCCTCCTTGTCATTGGTTCTTAAATTTTACTTCACATAATTTTAGAATTATCCCTTCTTGGAGGTTTCTTACATTTTTTATTTGACATAGATATGTTTTCATGTCATCAAATCTCTAAATAATTTATAGTAAAGATCTAATTTATTCCATTTTTGCATGATAAATTATGCACACCAATTCACGTGTATAAATATGATTTCATTGTACAACTAAATTTAAATTTAGTGAAGTCTTTGTGTACTTAAAGAAGCCATTTTCAATATGTTAATAGAGCTAAAGCTCATCTTTGTTTATTTTGTACATTGCAATTGCCAAGTTAGCATATATCTATGTGTCCCTTTGAATGTCTTCTATTAATTTTTTATTCTTATCTAAATAGTATGCTTTGAAAACAATGAATGAGATTATAAATTAATGTTAGTGTTAAACTTATAATTTATTCTTAACTACTTTGACCCACTATAGAGAACTTGTGTCTCTTATCATGAAATTAGAAAATTTAGATAGATCAGTTTATGTCCTCGTCTTTAATTAAATTTTGTGTCATACTTGATAAATACATGTATTCACAATCGATATGCCTTAGCTCTATAGATATACTCTTGTTGGGAAACAACCACACCTATTATTAAACCTCCCCTCGCCCCAAAAGATAAAGCTCTAGACCCATAAAAACTTAGGAGAAAAAATTACTTATTGATGAATTAGTTAATTAATGATAGGCTTCATATTTATGAGCTCCATTGAGCACCCTTGTCTAACAATAATCCTAATATAAATAGAATCTAGTATAATTTTTACTTGAATTAAACTACATGGTTTTCATCATTTACCCATTTTGACACTCATTCTTGAGTTGTTCATTACATAAATTATCTTGGGGACCTTTCCTTCTCTTTTTCCACCTTTATATATGTAATAGAAGACACTCTAAACAACCCCTAACCTCCTATTAACATCCAATTTGAGAAATCAAAGTTATATATCTACATGTGTCTTATTTTTTCATTATTTAGTCCTTTACCTATTGAAATTAAATGGTTCCTCACCTCATGTTCACAGTCTCTATTTCTAATTTTCTTATTTATTTTTTCCAATAATGCTTCAAAGAAGCCTCATTGTTGATATCATAGCCTTTTGTGAGCTCTCAATTCTTGATACATTTTGTCTAGTTCCTAGTTTAAATGTTGATGCCTATTTATTTAAATAAATCTTAAGTCTTTACCTTAATCCATGTGGTTTTATTTATTTTAAATAAATCAATTAATGCATATCATTAAATTTGGCTATAGTTTAATTATCAAGTGATATCTAGCTAAAAATAAGTTTATGGATTCAATTTAATGTGTACATGCTATGGATTTTTAATATTATGGATTTTTTAATGTTATAAATCGAATGGTCTTCAAATGAAATGTATTTTAAATTTGTGCACGTTCAATGTGATTTTTAAATAACTTTCAAATTTTGTGCATTATTTAATTAGTTTGTTGATATATGTTTTTTAATTGTTTAACATGTAGTTGCAATTTGATTACATTCACATGGATCCAAAATTTAACATAGAGGATTTTATGCCTGATGCACAAATTCTTGTAGATCCCATACATCCAAATCCACCACCACGACAAAACCCCACACCTCCAAACTCTCCACCTCCTAACCCCTCACCCCCCATAGTAGATCAAAATCAGTTGAGAGAGAGCATTACGGAAAATATTATTGTGATTTAGGGAAATATAGATCTAATAAAAAATGAGCCTAGAATCCCCCCATCTCACACGGTTTGCATCTATGATGCAAACTATTGTCGATTTTGTTTGATCTATTGATGTGGACCTAGATAGGTTCCATCAATGGAGAGAAGAGAGGAGACAATTCTATGCAGATGGATTGTCTTATAAATAAATTAATGACCTTAAAATTACCAAACAATCCATGTGCCAATATTTTTTTAACCCCCAAACAAACCAACCAATTCCACCCACCGAAAAGCAAATTTTGATTTTATGGTGTAGGCACCCGCAGATAGCTACACATTTTTGGGATAGATGGTGGATGGTGTTTGATAATCCACCACATGGCAATTCTAAGGTGCCCCTATACTTTTTGAGAAAGTTATGGGTTCAGTTTGAGTTGGGTTTAAAACCCAACTATTTTGATATGAGGTCATTTCAGGGATTTGGGTGTGGCATGCCCCAACATAGACTAGGAGAACGTGTCGATCCTCAACAACATGTTCTGATTGCTCCTATTGTTCCTCCTTCTCCTGGTGTTCTCATTGCATTTCAGTAGTAGACCATGCTATCGACATTAAGAGCATTGAGTTTGCTTTCAGGACATCTCACTCATCAGACTACACACACGGCGAGTGAAGTGGTCAATAGAGAGCATGGAGGCTCAAGCTATAGGAATACTCAGGCATCCACTTCAGGTGACCCACATGCATCTTAGATAGAGTCATATATGGATTTACTATATACTGAGCATCATCCTACACAAGTATGTCCATCTTTTGAACTTAATTTTTTTTTTTGGAAATGTGCAAAATTCATGTAAATAATAACATTAAATTATATATATAATATTAATTCAATAAGCGTTTGGTGTAGAAACATGATCACACGATGCCTAAAACTCAAAATTATTGTGTCTATATGTCGAGTGCTATAGATCTGGGCTCACCTTTTGGTCAAGTACTTGAACCAATATATATTAAATAATTTGTGTGGATATATCTAATTTATTTTGAATGTGTACACATGTGTGAAATGATATATTATATCTAGGTGCAGGGAGGTCATACGAAACCTAGTGTTGACCAACTGCATGTTGTGGTGAGTGCTCCCGAGCCATCATCAACTCAAGTGTGTGCTTTCAAAATTTAGTTAAATTTAAATTAAATACACATCATAGATCTAACTTAATTTATTCATTTACATACACATGGGTGAATGATCTATACAAATTATTGTACATCTATATGCAAGGATTTCATGAGATACCCGTTGGAGGTGCACCTAAGACATCGTCAGCATTTATGCATGGGCAATCTCAGGTGCGTGATCATGAGGTCATATCATTCAAGGTTGTAAACTTTACTAAATTTCTTAAAAAAAAATTATGGATCTTTTAAATATAAATATATATATATTCGAGGTTTTAACATATTGTTTGCTTTATATGAATATGCAGGATATAGTAGATCAGGCATTTGGATCTTCTCAAGTGACAGTTATACTACCTGTTGAACAAAATGTGCCAGTAGATTCAAATGATCATATGGTAATTTATGCATACTAAATATCATTTTTATTGTATTTACTAGATATTTAATTAAATTTATATTTTTATCTAAAATTTTATATTTTCAAGTTTAAATATGTTTAATTATATCAAAATTATAAATAACTTTAAATTTAATTTCAAGTTTGTTGTACTCTTTTATAGCATGATGCGGGTACATCTAATCAACATGGAACAAAGTGGAGACTTGATTTAACTGATTAGCCTGATAGTTAGATAGTTTTAAATTTTAAATGGACTATAGATCTCTAGTTTTATTTAAATATATGTGTTGGACTTGACACATACATTTTGAACAGGTTATTTCATAGACCATTTCGCATACATTATATTGATTAATATTATCATATTTGTGTTTATTTATATCAGTTGACTTTAATATGATGATTATATATGCAATCAATTATGATCATGTTATGTTCATTTTGATGATTATATGCACTCATGTATGTATAGATATTTTATCTAATTTTCAAGTAATACATGCACTATATAAATTCGTATCTAGAATCAAATTTCTTATATATAATTTATCACATGGTTAGGTGACAAATTAAAACATTCCTTAAATAGTTTAGATTATATACATAATAAATTAAGGGCAGGTAATTTTAACTATTTTCCAATTCTAGCAAACATTTGAATCAATAAACAAAAATCTATCTCCTTGTATGTATAAATTGTATAATCTATACAAATGAAAAATTATATAAAATGTGGTAAATACAAGACATGAAATGTATAATCTATAAAATTGGAACAAGATATTTAAAAAGTGACTAATAAGTTCATTGAAGTTCATACATTGAACAAACATATATTATGTATATTGATGTTTAATACAACTATATAACATTATGAAACATATATGTGCATGTACATACAATTAAAGCTTATCAACTTTCAGGTGAAGACCAAAAATTGATATTTACATAGTTTCTTGATAAAATAATTTTTCAGTGAAATTCACATGGTAGACCAACTTGATGAGAACCTACAAAAATAATTAATGTAAGTAACTATAATTTTTATGAGTCATTTAAGTAAACAATTCATGCGAGAAAAGAACAATATATAGTAAAAGTTAGAAAATTGGATCTTATAAATTCTATACAAATTCAAATGATGTTTTCCATAGGATGGATTAAGGGGACCTAAGAGGATATAGCTTAAGGGGGGTCCTAAGAGAATTCCTTAAGGGGATTTAAAAGGATGGCTTAAGGGGATGCAAGAGGGTGGATTAAGGGGAGTTGATAGAATGACTTCAAGGGATGTAAGAGGGTGGATTAAGGGGATTTGATAGAATGAGTTCAAGGGATGTCAGAGGGTGGATTAAGGGGATTTGATAGAATGAATTAAAGGGATGTAAGAGGGTGGATTAATGGGAATTATGAGAGTGACTTAAGGGATGCGAGATTGTGGATTAAGGGTATGTAAGAGGATATGACTTAAGGGTCCTTTAAGAGGATGGCTTAAGGCGATGTAAGAGGGTGGATTCAGGGGGGTTGATAAAATGAATTCAAGGGATGTAAGAGGATGGATTAAGGGGATTTGATAGAATGACTTAAAGGGATGTAAGAGGGTGGATTAAGGGGATGCATGTCATGAACCCTAGTATATGGCTTAACAGGTCCTAAGAGGATGGCTTAAGGGGAATGATGAGAGTGACTTAAAGGATGCAAGATTTTGGATTAAGGGCAAGTAAGAGGATATGAATTAAGGTTCCTTTAAGAGGATGGCTTAAGGGGATACAAGAGGGTGGATTAAGGGGAGTTGATAGAACGACTTCAAGGGATGCATGAGGTGGATTAAGGGGATTTGATAGAATGACTTGAAGGGATGTAAGAGGGTGGAACCCTCAAAACCCTATAACCCTAAGGGTCATAGAATGATTTGACTTAAGGGGAGTTGATAGAATGAACCCCAAAAACCCTAGAACCCTAAACCTTAAACCATATGACCTAAAGACTAAGAGATTAACCCTAAACCCTTAAAACCCATATAGATTTGTTATTTTAAGCATCTCATGAACCCTAGAAACCCTAAACCTTAAACCATATGGCCTAAATCCTAGGAGATGAACCCTAAACCCTTAAAACCCATAGATATTTGCTATTCTAAGCATCTCATGAACCCTAGAAACCCTAAACCATAAACCATATGACCTAAATCCTATGAGATGAACCCTAAACCCTTAAAACCCATATAGATTTATTATTCTAAGCATCTCATGAATCCTACAAACCCTAAACCCTAATCCATAGTACCTAAATCCTAGGAGATGAACCCTAAACCCTTAAAACCCATATACATAGATTTTTTATTATAAGCATCTCATGAACCGTATAAAACCTAAACCCTAAGCCATAGTACCTAAATCCTAGGAGATGAACCCTAAACCCTTAAAAACCATATACATTTGTTATTATAAGAATCTCATGAACCCTACAAACCCTAGGACATAGCACCTAAATCCTAGGAGATGAACCCTAAACCCTTAAAACCCATATAGATTTGTTATTCTAAGCATCTCATGAAACCTACAAACCCTAAACCCTAAGCCATAGTACCTAAATCCTAGGAGATGAACCCTAAACCCTTAAAACCCATATAGATTTGTTATTCTTAGCATCTCATGAATCCTAGAAACCCTAAAACCTAAACCATCTGACCTAAAGACTAGGAGATGAACCCTAAACCATTAACCCATATAGATTTTTTATTCTAAGCATTTGATGAACCCTAAAAACACTAAACCCTAAACCATAGGAACTAAATCCTAGGAGATGAAAGGTAGATATACGAGGATATGGAATAAGGGGTCCTAAGAGGATGGCTTAAGGGGTGTTGAGAGAGTGACTTAAGGGGATGCAAGAGGATGGATTAAGAGTAGATATACAAGGATATGGATTAAGGGGTCCTAATAGAATGGCTTAAGGGGAATTAATAGAGAGACTTAAGGGGATGCAAGAGTATGGATTAATGGTACATAATGGGATGGCTTAAGGGGTGTTGAGAGAGTGACTTAAGGGGATGCAAGAGGATGGATTAAGGGGTCCTAATAGAATGGCTTAAGGGGAATTAATAGAGATACTTAAGGGGATGCAAGAGGATGGATTAATGGTACATAATGGGATGGCTTAAGGGGTGTTGAGAGAGTGACTTAAGGGGATGCAAGAGGATGGATTAATGGTAGATATACAAGGATATGGATTAAGGTGTCCTAATAGAATGGCTTAAGGGGAATTAATAGAGAGACTTAAGGGGATGCAAGAGGATGGATTAATGGTACATAAGGGGATGGCTTAAGGGGTGTTGAGAGAGTGACTTAAGGGGATGCAAGACGATGGATTAAGGGGAATTAATAGAGAGACTTAAGGGGATGCAAGAGGATGGATTAAGGATAGATATACGAGGATATGGATTAAGGGGTCCTAATAGATTGACTTAAGGGAAATTAATAGAGAGACTTAAAGGGGATGCAAGAGGATGGATTAATGGTGCATTAAAAGATTGCTTAAGGGAATATGAAATCAATTATAAACTTTTTATAAAATGAAAATGAATTAAATTTATTTTTATATTTATACTCTCAACTAAATATATCTAGAACTATATATAGTTACCTATCTCTATATTCAAAATCCATTGTAATAAGAGTGCATCTCCTCTCTTTTTTGTAAAGCATCTAGTTTCAAGGGAGACCTAAAGCAAAAAATTATATAAAAAATTAATTAGGAAATGACTAAAGACAAATATATATATCAATTAAATATATATACAACTAGATATACTTACCAATATTTATTTACTTCGTTGTACCATCTACATCCTCTCTTTTTTTTAATGCATCTATGATTGTCTCATGATCATCCATTGAAAGTGTCCATAAAAATTTATTAGCAGGCCTTCCTTGATATCTAACTAGTTTTATATTGATTTCCAAAATCAAATACGAATAATGTATAATCTTCTTGTGTCTTTCATAATCTTCAAATGTAGGCAAGCCATTCTTTCTTATCAAATATTTTTGAAGTCAAGTTCCAACAACAACCACTGAACCAGTTGGATACACAAAGTTGTCATCATCCACTCTAGGATGCACCAACTTATGTTTTCTCTCAACACATCTAGCCAACCAATACTCCATCTCCTCTTTATTCCCCTCAGGTGCAACAACAACATACACATGTCCTACAAAAATAGATAAAAATTTCAATAAAGAGTTACTTATATTTAATTCACATATAAACATGCATACATATAAAATTCAACTCAATAAATAATGTAACTTCTTGTACAAGATCTGAAACACAATCATAATCATCTGATGTGAACACTTGATTATCTTCAATTGTCGTTCCATGTTGAACATGTGTCGATGTAGGTATTAAGGCTCTTTGTTGCCATTGTTCAACCCATTCCATATTTTCACAGGCCTCCCAATCACCTACAATACAAAATTGACAAAATCGTGTCAACTCCCTTGTCCATATTGTCCATGTGTTTGCATTCAAACTCTTAAACAAATGCCATTTTGTAGATCCATTAATTGTTTCACAATCTTGTCCAGAAAAAATATTATTTTCTTCAACTAACCAAAATAAGCATCGAATTATTGAGCTCTCACTTGTTCTTGTAGATAATTTGGTATTGCACCAATCTACAATTGCACGTGCATATCTAAATTTTGCAAGTTCCTCAAATTTTAGTTGCTCTCTAGCAAGATCTCTTTTCACACATGCACTTGCTCCATCGTGTTCTCCCTTACCATGACCAGCTTCAAAAAAACTCCATATGTGCTGGATATTATTTTCCTTATGAACTCTACATAACCAATAAAAAATTCTAGCATTTTTTAATTGACCTGCACAATTATCCGACCATATGAGATGTTCTAGCATTTCAATTCCTCTTTCTTTTAAATTTTTATAAAATATATCAAAACAATATTGAACAAACTTAGATGAATGTAATCAATTATCACTTACATAAAAATGGTACTCTCTCAAAAAAAATCTATTATCTTCTCTACTATCATCTACATGTCTATAAGCAATATGAAAAAATATAGCTACTTGCATTGAATTATAATACTATGATTAAATTTCTTCTTGTGGAGCAAGAGCATAATTTTCAACAAAATCAACAACTGATAATATAGTTCCAATTGGGAATGAATTTTTACATAAACGAAATCGATTATCAAGCCAATGAGTATATTGAGAGTTTTGAACATATTTAGGTACAATCTGATCTTTAAATTATTTAATAAATGCATGCACACTAAATTTTTCCATAATTAGCTCACAACGTTTTCCAATTTTTCCATCTTTTAAAGAATACTCAACATTTTTAATTTTTTTACATCCACTAATTGTTGTCCAAATTCATCTAAACTACTTTCATGCATACATTCTCCTAATAATGAAAATTTAGCACATCTATTGCATTCTTCAAAAATATATGCTTTTAAATAAAATAATTTTCCATTAGAGGGTTCACAAAACAAACCTACTATAAAATATTTGATTCTTTTAGGTGGCATATTAATACCACAAATGTCCTGCATAATTTGGTTAGCATGAAAAGTGCATCGAATTTATTGAAAACCATCATAATAATAACAAAATTGTACATGAGTCTTACAACAAAAAGAGATTTGTTGCTTATTACTTCTAACATACCAAGGTTTACACTTTTCGAATGATCTTTGACTTATGTTAATATTCAATGGTAAGATTGAAGCATCTAAATTTTTTTTATATAATTTAGTTTGAGTCATATCTAAGAGATGCTTTGGATGAGGTTCATGAATTTTGGAACCCACACTTAATTTTAATACATCTCTAATGCTAGGTGATACTCTTGTATTATCATGCCAAAATTTATCGATTAAAGATTTAATTTCATTAGTTAATTTCATGTTCGATCTTGGGAGTCTACCACTAAAAATCCAACATTGATTAATTGGATCGTCTTCAATACTTCTTTTAGCAACTCTTATCAAAATTTTAGGATTTACTTTTATACATTTACTAATCTTACTTAACATTCTTTTATTTGAAGTTGTTTTATCAACTAAAGCAGTTGTTATTGCACGACGAGCCACATTATTATCTTAATATCGACTTTTCTTACCTATAAAATGAATAGAATTAGCAACAATAGACATAACTTGTCCTACTGAATCATCTTTCTTTTTTGGTTTTACAAAAATACCTAATTTTTTCATCACTTTTTTTCATTTTCAACATTCTCATCAATTGCACCATGAGTTGACATTGGAATCCTAATTTCTTTCTATAAAAAAATAGTTTATATATTTTATATCCATAAGTTTTAATTTGTCTCCGAGAAACTTTACCACAAAGGTTATCTAGCACATCTTTTTCAATTGTAAAATAAACATTTTCACCTTTATCCATACAAGGGGTTCTATTTTCATTCACACAAGAAGTTCCATTTTCATTTTCAAATGTAGAAGGGATTTCATTCTCATTTTCATCAATATGAGGGATTTGATTATCATTTGCATTGTCATAAGATATAATTTCATCATTATTTTGTTTTTGCATTGTTTCAACCCTAGAATTATTGATATCATCAATGGTGTATTCAACTTCAGCTAAACAAGCAAAATCAATATTATCAAGACTTGGGTTTGCAAACATACTTGGAGAGATTGTTTGAGTAGGTGCATTTTCCATGTCATTGGGAGGTGGATTTGAAGACATACCCAAAGTTTGCATAGGTACTATTTCCATATCATTCAAAGTTGAAGTTGAAGGCATAGTTGGGTTTGTCTCCATAATTGTATTTTATTCCATATTCACCATCTCCACATTTGCATCATCTACATTCATGTCATCATTCATGGCTTCCTGTTCAAAATTCATGGAACTAAATGCTTTCAAATTTTTCATTTGACAAATCCCTTCTCTTCTATCCATTTGTCTTTTTGCCTCCATATCTTTATTTTCTTGAATTTCTTTGGGTGTCATTGACTTTCTACACTTTTTTCTTTGTCTTTGCTTTGATCCCATGGTTACCAAACCCTCTTTGATGAAAAAAAATTATTGAAGTAACATATTTTCAAATTTCTATCTCCTTCAAATATTCAAATAGAACTATGTACTATGAAGATCCTTTCTTCTATAAACTTTGAAGTACAAAATAATCATGAATACATCCAAAAGTTCTCTTTTTTAAATCTTCTTGTAAAATACTCTTGTACTTGATTCCACTTCAAAAAATTCAACATTCACTTGTCTCTTCCAACAATTTGCAATAGAATATGCCCTGCACAAGACAAATTTGTAATAAAAAATGCAGAAAATGGCGCTTTCAAACCATACTGTAGAAAAAGAATGTTGCAGAAAAAATGTGTTTTATCAAAAAATTTCAAACTAGGGAAAAATTGTCATATAAGAAACTTGTACACATTATGAAACGTGTAGGTGTTCTAAAAATAGAAGGTGTATGCATTTCATAATGTGTACGTGTTACCTTTACCCAACAGGTAAAAAGATAACGCGTATGCATTATGAAATGTGTACACATTTCATTTAAATAATGTGTATGTGTTATTTAAAAATTGAATTCCCAACCCACATGTAGCCTTGGTTTTAGGTTCAGGAAAGGCTTTCCAATCTAAGCCTTAGCCTTTGACCTGCAACTAAAAAGCTAAGGTAGATTGAAGAAGAATGTCCAACTTTGACAATATGGCTAATGGACTTTTTTTCTGAATCAATCTATAAAATTAAAACCCATTAGAGAATACGATGTCTAGTTTCCAAATATATGTTTTTTATTAATATTGGATTTTGTTTGCTATTTTTAATTAATTTCTAAGAAAACTAGTCCTTAAACTTGAAATATCAGGCTTTTTTGTTTTTTAATAACTTTTTTTGGTTAAGTTTCTTGTAAAAAAATTCATATGGAATCAATCTTCAGAAAATTCTCTATACAATGAAAAAAAAATATTGAAAAATTTGTTAGTTTAGCTCAAATTATGTTGTTCATACACGTTGATTTAAAAAAAAAAAATTTAAGGCCAATACAAATTCAATAAAAAAAAATATTCAACAAAAAAATACAAAAAAAAATCCTCATCAATCTTCATGTTGTTAGCTCTCTTTCCCCAAAAGGAATTGGAAAAATACTTTGATCTACGTCAAAAAGTGGTGTTCGTACACATGCATGGTATGGTAAAAAGCAGGGACTTTTAAAAAGTGGTTTTCATAGATCCCTATCAAAATTTAATTTCTATAATCTGGGTATTTGAATTGTAGTGTCCTTTAATCAGCTTAATAACTAGGAACATGAATTCCTTTACTCAAGGATTGAACATCACAACCGGCAGTTATAACCTGCTAAAGAATCTCATTTAATCATCAACCCAAGGACGTAAACTTGAAATGGGTTGGCACAATATATGCACTAATTACCTCTCTCAGACATGCATAACTTCCTAGAGATGCCTATACTAGAATTTGAATTACTGGAAACAACTTTACTTGATAAACTTGCTTGGAAATGAAAACTGAAAGATAAAACTATTATGCATCTAGTGGCTGCAGGAACAGTTGATAGCTCTGTGTTTCTGCCAGCTGCAAGAACAATCACATTAACCTCTATGAAAGGAAGTGTAGCTATTCTAACTTGCAGAATGAAAAGATGGGAAACTCCTTAAGTGAGCCCCCTTAGGTAGTGCCAAAGGTAAACAACAAATTAGGTTGTAAACTTCATAAACACTTTATTGATTTGAGACAGACAAGTACATAGCTCACAATCTTCAACTGTATTTCTGAAAACTGAAATGTATTACAACAACAATCTTTCAGCCCTTTCTTTAAAGGAGAATGGGCTATTTATTGAAAATTGAATCTAACGACTAACAAATGCTTCCCTCATAAAATGGGAAGTCTTTATTACATCATAACTAACTAAGTGAAGAGGTGGATGAAAAATGAAGAACTGAGTCAAATCAGTTTCGAAGTTTTAAAGTGCCACCATCCTAGATTCATGCATCATCAAGACGCCTAGGCTAGATTTATGGAACACTCTCCCTACATGGCGGATGACTTGAAGTTTCCTCCTTATTCTTTGTTGTTGAACTGGTCTTCATTGAATTAGTCTTTAGCCTTTTAAGTGGAAACTGAATTTCTTCCTCAAACATGGTACCTGCAAACTATCTTAACAGTTATTCCTGTGACAGAAAGTTAGCTCAACACATTCAACCTTTAAGATGATCCATCACCTCATTCATACATCTATTAAGTATTAAACTAAGGCAAACATTATTTCAGACATGGCTGCAAGAAGTTCAATAGTAGAGGTTGCAGGAAGGGTTTGTCATCACACAAATTCATAAGGAATTCATCAAACTAATAAAACATTTCAAGGTAATAATCATGGAAAGACTTATCATAATATACTTATTATATTAAGCATAAAAACTCTATGTCTTGTCCCATAATCAGCACTAAATGTTTGTCTTAGCATAATGAAAAGCATAAAAGTGTTTATAAAAGCATGATCTAAATGTGCCAAAAACCCTGCTCATCATTCCCCTCAACCAACTACTTGATGGGCCCTTCAGCAAGTCTAGCATTTCTTCTTTGAGAAAATTCTCTCAGATCAGCATTTTGTTGTTGTCCACACTCTCCATGCTGGAAACTCTAGAAGTGAGCTTGCATTGCCTCTAGCCTCTACCATCTGCTATCCTTAGAGCTCTTGTTATAAATGTTGTTTTCCCCCTGCATGGACAGTAATGGTCATAGGAGAATAGGTGGTTGCATGAATAAGGACAACCAATTCTCCCTTTTTGTCCTAGCATTCCTCATGTATCTTTTTGCCCTCCTGGTGGCTACATACAAGGTGTTGGGGGTGTGCGGTTCTGCCCTTTTTAACTGAAATGGTAGATGTTCTCATCTTGTTTGAATGTGTTGGGTTGAAGCATTAAGATCATTATTTATAATCTGAGAATATTGAGAAAATACCTCTTGTCTCAAAGGCTCAATTAGTGGACTGGCTCTTTCATCTCTCCATAGCTTCTTCCAATCAAAGTAAATATCCATCCCATTCTTAGATTCATTCCTCACAGATAATGGCATATTGATCTCATCATGCTTATGACTATCAAATTGCTCCCCCTTGCTTATCTCATTTATGATCCAAGATATTAGAGCACCAATCTGAATATCACCAACATAGCATAGGGGATTCCATTCCTTATCCTAGGGTACAGCCAAACTGTGCAAATAAAATTCACACAGGAGGTTCGTGATGTGCTGAGGTGAATCTCTATATGCATCATAAAATTCTTCTAGGGTATCTAAGGAAGGGTTTTTACCTTTCCAGATTCTGATCAATTGGAAGTTCGGATACAACTCCTTGAGGTACATTTCATAGACAGGTGAGGGTGCTCGACATTGCATCAGCTGTGGAACAAGCTCGACTACCTGGTTGAGAGTGTTGGTTAAATTAGCAATTTCTAGATTCTTGTTCTGGATTATCCTCTCTAATCTCTCAATTTCAAGCTTTGAAGTAGTCCATTGATGTTGGAGTTCTGCAAAACATGTCATTCCTATAGAATTTTTTTTGACATGGAGTGGAGGCCTATGATTATAATTTGTTGCATGTGACTTCTGTATTTCTTTACGTACACCCACGGTTTCCTGTTCTGCTTCTTCAATTATCTCTGTATCATTTGTCTGTCTAGAGTTTTCCTGTTCTAAATTATAATTTTGTTGTCAGTCTTCCTATTCTTCCTAAACAACAAAATTTTTTATTAGTCATAGAAATGCTTTCACCTTCTTCGTCTGATGGAATCACAATTGTTACTTCCTCCATCTCAACGCATCCCACTTCTTCCTATAGCTGTTTTTCCATCCCTTCTTGTATTCACTCTGCAATGGCTACAACTTTATCCAAGCCAGCTCCTTCAAGAGTACTCTTAGTTTCCTCAACAACAGGATCTTCCTCCTCGAGTACAAGACTGGAAGGGTCTGAGGTTGGTGGTGTGGCTAGAGAAGCATCGAGTGATTGGCGAGTTGCCTGATTCTGGAGTTTGGAGCTTCTTCTCAAGGGAGTGGAAATTGTTTTATTCTTCTTTGAGGGTTTGGCTGTAGGAACAGGGGATTCTCATGTTGGCTTCCTTTTGAAAGATTTAGGAGTTGCCGCTATGGGTGACTTCCCTTTGTTATCTTTGGAGGAAGGCTCAAGGTCATTGATAGGGTTTTGTGCTGGTTTTTTGAAAAATTTCTCAGAGAGAGAAACTTCATCCTGTGATTCAGATGATTCTTGAATAGGAGACGCGGCAGTGGAGGACTGACCTATGGACTGGGAGGCACATTGCTTAAAGGTGAGAGGCTTCCCTCTAGGTCTAATATTCTGAATCATGGGGTTAAAAATGACAACAAATTCTTCCTAGGTCATTCCTGACACATCTTTAACAAATTTTTCAACAAGTAACTTAATAAGGCAATGGTGGGAAACAGAGTTAACCCTACCCTTTTTGAACTCAGCGGCACTATTAGATAGAAAATTATACAGGAAATCAAGAATATTCATTAACAGGACATGGCGTAAATGAGATAAGAGTTTAAAATGATGGGAATGCAAGACTGAAAACCGACCTTCACATGTTATATATTTGATTATATAACTTGCTCGTGATACCCAGTCCTACAGAAAACTCATCCTTTGTGTTCCTTGCTTATCTACTCATAAAGGAGGATCATTTGATAGAGTAAACTCTGCCCTAGCACTTCATGCATCCCTTCCTCTAGGAAATAGCTCACCAACCTGGGGCAACCCTGTTATTTCTGCAATTTTGTCTACAAATGCATTTATTGCTATTCCCCTGAATTTTTCTTTTCCTTCATGGAATATCCTCGTGAACTCTTCTGCAATGCTCACATCAAATTTTCCAAGCTTCAGGAAATAATTTAGCCACCTGTATTGTCTAAACAGCGGTACATGTTGTACATCCTACAACAAGACGTTATGATCTATCAGTTCATGCTGAATTGGCTGACCTCCCATTTTACTTTGTCTCTACAACTCAATGCTTCAAGAAAGAATTCTCAAATTACACAACCAATGTGACTTCCTGCAACCAACTTTATTGTATTTTGTCTCCCCTCAACCAAGACTTTTGAACCTCTCTTCAAAAGATGCAGGAAAATAGGAAAATAAATTTGAGCATCCTAACTTATATTGCATATGGAAAGAAATGAGTAATCATGGAGGAGAGAAAGACATTCTTGGGCATTATTGTAGGAAGTAAAGGTGCGTTGTTCATTAATTACATATTTTTCAAAAATTTGGAGCTTAGGCCGAAAAGATAGTAACAGTTGATGTGACAAGGCCTAGTGGCGACGGAAACAATGACGTGGCTAAAAGTTATAAAATAGAAAAATGTGCTCAATCGTGTGAAAAGGCTGAAGGAAATTGCAGCCATATAGGAAATTAGTTTGCATTAATTAATACCTAATTAAATGTAATGAATGAAACAACGAATCAATCTTGAAGTGAAGTGGAGCTTACCTAGAATTATTCATCGTGATTACCTTATGTGACTTCACTTCTTCATTGAAAATTGTGATCTTTGAGAAACGTGGATGGTACGGTGAATGACAAGTGGATGAGGTGGTAGAAAGAGAATGAGTACGAATGGTGGATGAAATGATTGAATGGTGTGGGGATCTTTGTGGATAACCCCTTTATTATGATATTTTTATGCACTTTTATGCATGGCCTAGGGAATCAAGCCGAGACTTAATTCCTTCGACTGCAGGATCAATGGTTTCCTACTCAAAGTCGAACTATTTCAAAAATTCTTCCCTATCAATGGGATTGAAGTAGAGCTTTAGGTGATGCCCATTGACTAATAACTTAAACCTGACCTCATCAATGGTCATCAATTCTATAACACCATTGTTGAATACCTCTTCTATTTCATAAGGACCTAACCATCTGGTTTGTAATTTCCCTTGACTGTCCTTATACCTTGAGTGATAAAGTAGAGCCCAATCTCCTACTTTGAATTTTTTCTCCTTGATATATTTATCATGCCACCTTATTCGTTGGTTCTGTATCATCTCAGTATGCTGCAGGGCATTCTTTCTGAGCTCATCCAAGGCATTGAGCTACATGACTCTTTCCTTTTGTGCAGTTGTTAAGTCCATGTCCATTTCCAATGTTGTTATGAGAGCCTTATATTCAAACTCTATTGGCATCACAACTGTTTTACCATACACCATTTCAAAAGGTGTATATCCTATAGTAGTCTTCCATGTAGTTCGGTAGGCCCATATAGCCTTTGGTAACCTTGCAGCTTAGTCCTTTCGATGCAAATCTACAGTTTTTTTCAAAATTGCCTCTATGTTCCTATTGGTGATCTCTACTTGGCCATTAGCTTGTGGATGATAAGGAGTTGATTTTTTGTGCCTTATGTTATATTCATTGACTAGGGCTGTAATCAGAGTAGAGGTAAACTGTGCTCCCTGATCTGTCACTATTTCCCTAGGAACACCAAATCTAGTGAAGATTTCCTCATAAAGGAATTCTGCAACCTTATTGTCCCTAGCATGCTTCATAGGTCTAGCTTCTACCCATTTTGTTACACAATATGTACATACAAGGATGTAAGACTTACCATTTGAAGGAAGATCAATTGGTCCTACAAAGTCCAGTCCCCATTTTTCAAAGTGTGTAACAATAACTTGTGGAAATAGAGGCATTTCATTTGATCTGGTCAGCCTTCCCATCCTTTGGCATCTGTCACATCTCCTAGTGTATTTGGTTGCATCTTTATGTAATGTTGGTCAATAATAGCCAGTATTTAAAATTTTGATTGTTGTCCTCTACAAGGCTCATCATGGCTTGCATGCAGTATGCCATGAGTGTCCTCCTCTCTTACACATCTCCTCATTACTTGATTTGGCCCTATATAGAACATGCAATCTGCAATCCAAGAGAAGTTAAAACTTTTTGCTACCAACAATCGCTTTTCCTTAGGGGAGAATTGGGGAGGAGTTCTTCCTGCAGCCAAATAATTTGCTATATCTGCATACCATGGGTGAATTAATTTAATTTCAAACAGATGCTCATCAAG